>CM031085.1:18155246-18532510 GCA_018257905.1 Gillenia trifoliata | reverse complement strand
TGTACAGTAGCCAGTTGTAGATTTTCTATCGACTTCATTCCCTGCCCAATCTGCATCTGTATAGCCGGAAATATTAGTAGATTGATTGTTCTTCATGAGAATTCCTCGACCGATGGAACCTTTGAGATAACGCAGGATTCTTTTGACAATGTGCATATGATGCACAGTAGGTGCATGCATGAACTGACTGACCATGCTAACAGCATAGGTAATATCTGGTCGAGTGATTATGAGATAAATGAGTCGTCCCACCAGTCTTTGATAGTGCTTTACATCCGGTATGACCTCTCCATCAATGTTGAGCTTCAGTTTGCAGTCAACAGGTGTGGTGGCAGGCTTGCAATCAAGCATTTTTTTTTTCCTTGAGTAGATCCATCACATACTTTCATTGATGGATAAACAATCCTTTGGAGGAAGTTGCCATCTCTATTCCCAGAAAGTACTTCAACCTCCCCAAATCCTTGATGGCAAAGGTTTGCTCTAGTGTCTGCTTCAGGTCTGCAATTTCTGCAGCACTATCTCCAGTGATGATCAAATCATCAACATATATAAGAACCACAAGTTTCCCTTTCTCATTTGTGCAGACGAACAGGGAAGAATCAGCATTACTGTGTGTGAAACCGATCGTGGTCAGCACAGAGCTAAGCTTGGCATACCAAGCTCGAGGTGATTGCTTCAACCCATATATTGCCTTGTGCAGTTTACACACCAGGTTATCCTTTAGAGGACCATAGCCTGGCAGTTTACACACCAGGTTATCCTTTAGAGGACCATAGCCTGGAGGAAGTTGCATGTAGACTTCTTCTTAAAGTTCTCCATGAAAGAATGCATTTTTTACATCCATTTGGTAGAGAGACCATCCACTATTTATCGCCACAGAGAGAAGAACCCTCACGGTGTTCATCTTGGCAACAGGAGCAAATGTTTCTTTATAGTCGACCCCATAAGTCTGAGTGAAGCCGCGAGCCACAAGACGAGCCTTGTACCTTTCTATAGAGCCATCAGCTTTGAACTTGATTTTGTATATCCATCGGCTTCCAACAGCCTTCTTTCCTTGAGGAAGCGGAACAAGACTCCACGTGCAGTTATCTTCCAAAGCCTTGAGCTCTTCTCCCATTGCTTGTTTCCACGGAGGAAGAAGAGCTGCTTCCTGATAGGTCGTTGGTTCACAATGCTCGTCTAGAGCACTTACAAAGGCAACATGGGAAGGAGACATTGCACTAAAATTACATGTGACTGGATACCGCGAAGCATAAGTCACATAATCTTGTAATTTTGTTGGAGGCTTTCTTGCACGGCGAGGGTTTCTCCTGATCACTTGGGCTTCTTGATTGGAATTGATCTCTTCATTCTCTGTACTATTGTCATATTGCTCCAAGGTGCTTAATTCATCTTGGGGTTCTCTCAACTCCTGTATATTAGTTGTAGAATCTTCTTGTATCACTGGATCGGTATGAAGAAATCTTCACAATGAATTGTTTTGTATTTCTTGAGTTTCAATTTACACAAGTATGCTTTACATATAGAAAAGAAAGAAACAACCCAGTTACCAGAATGACTTCTAGTGACCGGGTAAACCTACGCTTCAATCTAATCCTTAAATTAAGGAGATTACACTAATACCAATACACGCCACTAATCAGTCATCTTCCTTTAATCAAGGGAAGATGACTGGTACAGATAGCAGAACACTCATGTACAGAAAACGTCAGCGCAGCAGAGAGCACGCAGAAGTTAAGTGGACAGAGGAGCCAACCCGAAGAGGGTTATACAGCCAACCCAATGAGAGCACAACCAATCCGATGAGTAAACAGCAACCTGATACATCATTCAAACCATCCCGATGTGCCATGCAACTATTTATTTATGTATTTCAACAGCGACTTGTGGCTGAGCCTTCTTAACTGGCCAGATTTGTGGAACCTTCTCTGGATGCTACAAATATCTCTAGAAGCGGTGTAGTGGTCGATGTGGAGTCAAGTTGATTGGTGGTTCTCTTCTCAGATTAGTTAGTTTTTTATCGTTTTGTGATGTGTCGCACAACGGGTTTGTTTTGTGTTGTGTCAGCGAGTTGTTGTGGCCTCGTTGTTCTAAAGGTGGTTGATGTGACCTAGCTATTTTAGTGATGGTTCTATGTGAGCATTCAGTGTCAATATGTCGCGTCTATCATCTTTGTGACAGACTGGTATTTTTGCTCTAGTTCTCTTAGTTCTTGTGGTAGCCGTGTAGAAGTTTTTATCTCATTTTTTGTTGTGCGAATTTCTCTTCAAATCAAAAAATTGATCACTAAAGAATATGTACTCATATGGCTATTGTTGCATTTGTTCGATTCTTGCTAATGAAATCTCTCTATTGTTGCTTGTCCAAAAAAAAAACACGGGATAATATATAGAACAGTGAATATATGAAATTACAATTGAGAGATTAGAATACGAGGAAAAGAAGATGATTAAATTTGAGAATTTGAGAATTATAATGATATGATAAGTTTCTATTTGTGTCTTGTGTATATATATTGTTTATAATAATACTTGTATTCCTCTCTGAAGGGATGAGTTCATTCTTCAACTTGAGCAAATAACATATTTTCATAGTAAAAATTTCATAATCGTTCAAGTTCTTAATCTCTATTTGAAGATCATCCCTACACTGTTAATTTATTTGATACATTTAGATGACTAAATAATCTCCGATTCGAATGATTTTTTGTAAGGGTGATCTTCAAATGAAGATTAAGAAAATGAATAATTCCAATTATGAAATTTCTATGATGAAGATACGTTATTTGCAAGTGAGCGAATGAGCTCATCATCCAAGAGGGAATGCAAGTATTATCTGGTATGAACAATAAAATAAATAAATAATTGTTTAAGGTGCCTAAATTGTAGATTTCTTGCTTAACATGTTGATGTCCATTGTCTTTCATATTCCAAGTTAACTTTGCACTTCTAAAATGGTCTTAGCAGATTCCCTTAGCCTCTGTGCCTTCTCATTAGTCAAATGCAAATTACTCACCCCTAAAACCCTCTCTCTCCCAAGCTGCACAGGCAAGCTCAAGAACACATCCCCACCATCCACGCCGAGAAACCCGGTTGCAAGCACCGAAAACCAGGTGGATCTTCCTCTGATCTCTTATTATGCTCCAAGCTAGGCTAGCCACTGAGTACCCAATTGCCCAAGTAATATACCCTTTTCAACCTATCACTTCCTTGTGAATGCTCTCTAGTGCTTCTTTCTTGTAATCCATTAATTTGTTGCTGCCTCTCTAAACACTGACATTCCTCCGACGCTAACGCTTGACCATAGTGCCACCGAGCTGTGACCATGCTCCCCAACGATGTAAGGCTTGTAATATTAGACTAAACCCTAATATATACCTATCTAGATTTGATTTTACAGAAAACTTAGAAGAAAAGTTAGGGTAGAGTTTAATAAGGACTATGCCTTGTACACGAAGTCTTGTGATATACCCGAATTTGATTAGGTGTAATTAAAGAATTTCTTGTGGACTAAGTGATCTACATAGGCTTTGGTATTCCAGTTGTAGGCCTTTAGGGTTTCTAGTATAGTCCGTTTATGGGTAGAACTTTATTAGACTTATGCCTATAAATACTTGAGGTCCCTGCTCATACTGCAATCATTACTGTGACATCCCACATCGACCAACGGAGAGGGGTGATGTGTCTTAAATGTACATGCCCACCTTCATTTAGCACGAGGCCTTTTGGGAGCTCACTGGCTTTGGATTCCATCGGAACTCCGAAGTTAAGCGAGTTTGGGCTAGAGCAATCCCATGATGGGTGACCCACTGGAAAGTTGCTCGTGAGTTCTCAGAAACAAAACCGTGAGGGCGTGGCCCAAAGCGGACAATATCGTGCTACGGCGGAGCCGGTCCGAGATGTGATAGAATGGTATCAGAGCCATTCTGCCGTTCGGTATGGATGTGCCGACTAAGACGCCGGATTCCCCTTAAGTGGGGTGGATTGTGACATCCCACATAGACCAATGGAGAGGGGATGATATGCCTTATATGTACATGCCCACCTCCATTTAGCACGAAGCCTTTTGGGAGCTCACTGGCTTCGGATTCTATTGGAACTTAGAAGTTAAACGAGTTTGGGTTAGAGCAATCCTATGATGGGTGACCCACTAGGAGTTGCTCGTGAGTTCCCAGAAACAAAACTGTGAGGGCGTGGCCCAAAGCAAACAATATCGTGCTACAGCGGAGCCAGTCCGAGATGTGACAATCACAAAGCCCCAAACTTTCGTGATTAAAGTGCAGTAGTGAGGAGAAGGTCTCGAGTTCTTTCTTGCTAAAGTTCTTCTTTCTGACCAGTATATCGACTAGTCAAGGTTAGTATTTATTTTTATGTGTTTTAATGGCATGGACTGATAAGGACTAACATGTCGAATCAGAGCACAGTTTATGCTATTAAGACCATGACGAAATCAATCGCCATATATATGTTCTTCTGCAAATTTTAGTTATACATATAAGTCACTGTTATAAGTTTTTTATCATGGATATATTTATGCAAACTTGAATCAATTTGGAATTTTGTATTGACCTGCGTGCTTAAGTTTTTCTTATGCACTTTGCCATATATATATGTGTGTGTGTGTGTGTATGAGATCGTTACCCCCTCTGCCATATCATGTTTTGATTGCCTTCAGTTTTTATTTGACATGATCTTGTATATTTTTTATATACATACTGTTGCAACTTACTCAACTTAGTTATAGAATTAGTTTGTTTGCTATAACATTATATACCTTACTATAACAAGTCGATCAAGTTGTAACAGATTACGTTTTGCTTTGCTATTGCAATTTCCATTAAGTTTACATTCATATATGCTTTTTGGATTTTCATATTACTCAATATTTTTGTATATGAATTATGGTTTGCAATAGAGTTACTTATATGCATATGTATTGTCGACTGATAAATTATATACATGCTTGCTGCAAATTAGTTTTAATATGGTATACGTGATTGAATGTTCGAATTGTTTTAGGTTAGCTTGATCTGGCCTTAGAGTTTTTTCACAGTTTTTACTCAAAATGCTACATCCCGTCCCTAATTTTAATGTATTTTATTCCCCGACGTTGTGAAATTACGAAAATGCCCTTGGTGGGCCTAGTGAGTCCTACATGGACATTTGTTGTTATTTTCATAATATCATACTTTTCTTGTACTTTTTGAATTGTACACTTCCTTACGAACTCGTAGGAGCGAACGTGACATTTTTCGGACTTGTAACGGATAAGTTACGAATAAGGGCAAATTGGTAAATTTCAATTTGCGGTATTTTCCTTACTTTAATTTGGAATAGACTTGTTTAATGATTAGTATAGTAATTTCCCATATAGGTGAGACCTATCCCGAGGAGCTTCGTGGCCAAGTTAGGTACGGCGGCTACGATCCGACGACATACCAGTGAGTGGGCCCTTTTCTTTATGAAATACTATATAAGTATGTGTTTTAAATGGTATTTTATGATTAGTATAGCATGCCATGTTTTACTAAACTTATTTAAATGATTTGTTTAGTTTATTTATGATTTATCTAATCATCTTGGTTGGTTTTATTAATTATATATTGTCATGTCTATACAATTGGGATTTATTACTTATCATGCATACTGCACGGTGTTAGTACTGTTCGGGCCAGGACTAGCTTCACATGACACATCCCGATCCCGGACACGCCAGGTGTCGGGAAGTGCTGGCCGACACGTGTAAGGTGACGAAAGCCAATTATGCAAGAATTAAGTGGAAAGTAGGAATATTTAAGAGTTAGTACGGAAGTAGAAGTAATGGTGAAGATTTAAAAAACCCATAATACAGGATGCATAACCGAGTCAGAGCTAAGTAAATAGATGCGGGGAATATAAAAACATTCACATCCCGTGAGGATGGATATTAAAGTTAACTACAGAAGTAGGAGTGAATCCTACATAGTTCGAAGATATGTCAGGAACCGCCGACCACCGCCGTAGAGCCCTCGAATCACGCTAAGTGAACCGTCACTAGGTCTACGGAGGGCGCAAAACATAAAGCGGTGAGTGGGTCAAAAAGCAAGTTTGACAAACCGTTGTTTTCAAGAGTTTTACTAACCCCTCACTTGGAAAACATGTAAGATTGAGAAAATCGTCATACCGTGAAATTATGAACCTCAAAATACTAACATGAAAACATTAGTCCCGATATATAATGTACTGACATGCTCACCCATATGTAAACACACAAGTCCACGTGGCTAAACCACAATGAACAGGCTAGGTATAAAAGTAATACGCTGGAGTACTACAATGACGCGAGGTCTAGCGCTGGCGCTGGTGCACAAGTGCAGTCACACAAGTCGAGTTGCCCCTGGTGCAGCCTAAGGCAGGCTAGTACCTACAATGGATCCAAAGCTGCGTAAGCGGTACTGATAGTGACTACTCTAACGTCAAGGCGAGTCCTGGCCACAAGGCCAAGTCTACTAATACAGGGTGTATACATCTAATATTGAAGGCACGGTATGAAAACATGTATGGCGGAGTATAATGCGAATGTTTACCTCAACATTCAATGATATGCACAACTACGCTAACAGTTAAAAGCGTTGAAAAGCCTACGTATATATACATTTATCAGAGCAAGACCCACTCCACTCACTGTAGGTAGCGAATTAAGTAGCCCCCAGTCTGAGTAGCCCGGTAGTCCTGCGGATAGGTCCTCACCTATATGAGATATCAACGTAATAATGATTAAACTCATTAAGGTTACTAAATAACTAATTAAATACACACCTATCCCTTGTTTGCTCAACCAGGAGGTTCAAAACACCTCAAATTAACATGCATACTGCCCCGAGGTAGTACACGTCGATCACGAGTCGACACGTGAAGCAGATGAAAAAGGTTTCCCCACGCACCCTCACGCGCAGGCACAGAAGTCGAACTCTGGCTCCACGCAGCATCCACATGCAGCTCCGCCGCGACCAGTCCTGGCAGGAGCCGGAGCGGATCAGCGGCTCATCCAGCGATCAACTGCGGCGGCTCGGCAAATCTGGCGAAACCGTGCAGGCGGAACCGTGTGACTGAAACAAACCAGGTTTAAGCGGTGGCGTCAACAACCGATGTCTGGCCGGTTTGCGGCGTGTCTTGATCAGCGCCAGTTCTCTCGTCTTTGAAGTGCTTTGCCGTGTAAGTGTGTCTTAGAAGGAAGATACTTGTGATTTACAGGAAGTACAAGAAACACTATTACTCTTCTTACATTTCAGAGTCCAAAGCTGTGCCGCCTATAGAAATGGAAACTGGAGAAGGCAGAGTGCGACCTTGCTAGTTGGTCAGTACAAGCTCCCGGAAATGGCCTGTGCCCGAGTTGCAGTTCCCTTTGTAGCAAAGTCGATCTACGTAAACTCAACCCAAATTGAGCAAAACGACCTATGAAAATTCATCTACTCACCGAGAGAACACAATGGTGGTAGTTTGAGAAACCTCCTCAGTCTAGATTGGCGGAAAATGGCCAAAGAAGGTCAGTTCTTCCGGTTGCGTTTCCCGTCAAATGGGTGAGGATTTGGACGAACGGTTTTGCACCCGTTGAGTCACGACGTCGAGGCGAAGGAGGTGGTGATTTTTGTTCGCTTCGATTCGACGGGTTTCCGTCGGTGCACTGTGCACTCACGGAGAGAAAAGGAGAAAAAGTCAAAATTCTGGGGAAAAGAAAGTAGCGGGGGAAGAAAAGGAAGGGGAGGGGAAGAAGAATACTGGAAAATTGGGTTTTGGGGTATTGCACCCACCAAAGCAGGTAAACTTACACGCTCACGTGTAAAAAAAAAAAAAACAAGCACGTGTAGAGAATATTCCACAGAAATTATTTTATAACAAACTTTTACGGGATGTTACAATCTACCCCCCTTAAGGAAATTTCGTCCTCGAATTAAGATTACATCCAGTAGAGATTGAAAAACAAATAAGGGGTAGTCGGTTCTCTAATAAGCTGTGAAGTATACCGAAGATTGACCTCCAGAGTGGTTTCTTTGAAACCTACTCAAGTGATGACTTATTCAATAGGTACATCTTTCAATCCAGGGATGGTCACTTACAGTAACTCATCATAAGTCAAATCCTGGTTTACACTCCAACTGTTGAGGATGAATAACATGAGAAGGGTCGGAATATAATGTGGAGCAAGGACACATGGAAGACATTGTGCACCCTTGACAACTCGGAAGGTAACTCCAAGCCGATAAACAACCTCACCAATCCGTTCGGTGACGACATACGGACCGATGTAACGAGGACTCCAGCTTCCCTCGTTTGAATCTCACAACGCCTCTCCAAGGTGACAACTTCAAGAACACCATGTACCAACTGAATAAACCAGTCAGTCCAGTGACGGTTGGCAATACTCTGCCGATCTGGGCAGCTTTCAGGTTCCCTTGAGTCACTGGATGTGCAGTGGTTTCCTCAGCGATTTCGGGGACCAACGGGCTGCTCACCAGCTGACCAACGCCAGGAGTTCGGCAAGGCTTACCATACAACGCCTCGAATGCAGAACATACCGATGCTCAGAATGAAGAAAACTGTTGTTGTAGGCAAATACCAAGAAAGATTATGTACCACTTATCTCGAAACGCCTTACTTCTTCAGGGACCTCAGGCATGTCCTCAAGGGTCTGGATAGTTCCTCTCTCCCGGTATCCGTCGGTCTTTACAGAAAAGCTTTCCAAAACTTGGAAGTAAATGCAGGGTCACGATCGGAGATAATGCGCGGAACACCATGGTACTTGACAACTCCGTCAGTAAAGTTTAGCCAAACGGTCAAGAGAAAATTCTCACGGACGGGCCGGGAAGTGAGTTGACTTGGTCAGTCGATCCACAATCACCCAAATACCATCATAACCTCCACGAGCTAGGGGTAGCTTGGCACACGAAGTCCCTTGAGTGATATTCTCCCACTTCCACTGCAGGAATAGGAAGTAGCTGTAGTAACCCAAAGCGGTTTCTTCCTTTGACCTTGACTGTCTTTGTGATTAAGCAACGACTCACGTATTCTGCAAGCTCCTTTTTCATTCTCGCCCGGTAGTAGAAGGTCGGATTGTATGGTACATTTAATTACTACGGATGCATGGCATAAGTGGAAACATGAGCCTCATCCAAGATTGCCTTCTTCAAGTCGCCGTTAGGCACATACATCCGGTCATTCATCGAAGCACTCCGTCTGAACGTCGAACTCTGAAGTCATCCCTCGTACCATCAAGAACTGCCTGAATCAATTTCTGAAGTAGGATCGCTGCTTTGAGCCTCACGAATACGATCCAACCAGAGGTAGGTCCTGCGGGAGAAGTTGGCCAACAAAGCTCAGTATGATCATAACCCAAAATTTGCTCTGTACTCGAGCTCGGTCAAGGGGAATATGACAGGCGTACAGTGCGTTGAGCCGACCATGAGATGATTTTCTCTTTTGAGTGCATCCACTGGCTAGCGTTGGCTCGTCGAGGATGGTACTCCGATAGAACAATCATAATCACTAATCAACTCCATCCACCGTCGTTGTCTCGGAGTTCGGATCTCTGGTAGGCAGAAGTACTTCAGACTCTTGTGATCGGTGAAAATCTTGCACGTTTCTCAGTAGAGATAATGTGCTTGATTTTCGGTCACGAAGATATTCGCTGCAAATTCCAGGTCATGAGTAGGGTAGTTCATCTCATATCGTTTCAACTGACGGGATGCATAAGCGATTACCCTACCATGCTGCATCAGAACACAGCCCAGACCATTCAAAGAAACATCACGCCAGACCTCGAGTACCACGCCGTCAGGAAATTTGCCAAGGCAGTGCATGAGTAAGACAATGCTTCAACGCTACAGAAAACTCCGCTCGCAATCATCATCCTCAAACCTGACATCTTTCCTGGTCAACTTCGTGAGAGGAAGGGCTGTGGCGAGAAATCCCTCTGGCGCCGATGGTAGCCGGCAAGACCAAGAAAACTTCGAATCTCGGTGACGATGCATGATGGCTCCAATTCTCCTTTGCTTGTACTTTCTGAGGTCAACAAGAACTCCTCAGAGGATACGACATGTCCCAAAGGCTTCCATTCAACCAGCGGCACTTCACGGAACAGCAGCCTGGCGGATTCTCCCGCAATTTCTTCGAACTAGACGAAGATGCTTAGCATGCTCAACCTCACTCTTAGAAATGCTAAGATATCGTCAATGAAGACAATCACAAACCTGTCCAGGTAGGGACAGAATGCCCGGTTCATCAAGTCCATAAACGCTGCAGGAGCATTCGTTAACGAATGGCATCACCGAAACTCATAATGACCATATCGAATCGAGAAAAAGCTGTCTTGGAACATCATCTCGTCTGATCTTAAGGCTGATAGCTGTAACCTGACCTCAGATCAATTTTCGAGAGAACCACGAGCACCCCGGAGCTGGTCAAACAAGTCATCGATACGAGGTAGAGGATAGCAAGTTTTAATGAGTGCAGGTTAAGCTGCCTGTAATCGATGCCAAAGCCTAAAACTTCCATCCTTCTTTCTCACAAATAAGACTGGTGCTCCCCAAGGAGAGGTGCTGGGTTGGATAAGCCTTTATCCACAAGTTCTGCAAGCATGACTTTAATTCTCTTAACTCCCTTGCCCGAGGGCCATGCGGAAAGTGGAAGAGAAATGAAGTTTGTACCTGGAAGAAGATCGATGGTGAACTCTCCTTCACGATCAGGAGTGGTCGGGCAAATCATCGGGGGAAATACATCGGGAACTGGTTAACGTATACACGTCTTCAACCCGTGCCGGATTCTCGTCGTTGACCACAACATGAGCAATGTAACCCTGACAACCTTTCCTCAACATACGTTTCGCCCTCATGGCGAGATGAGTCCATGTCTTACCTTTGCGTTCGCGGTGAAAATCACAACCCAGACTGCCCAGTCTCGAAAAATGACAACCCTACGGCGACAATCGACCACCGGCGTGATTCGGATGTAGCCAATCCATACCCAAGATAACATCAAAGTCCTTGATGTCAAAGGAATCAGATTAGCTGGCATATCCTCACCGTTAACAAGGGCGGGACATCCTTGATACTCACCTTTGAACATAACAAACTTCGCCCCCTAGGCATGGCGATACCCAAATCATACTCGAGAGGAGTAGAGTATGGTTGAGTGGTTTGAGCAAACTGAAGGGATATAACTGAATGAGAAGCACCTGGATCAATTAGAACTCTAGCAAAATGACCAGAATGTTCAACGTACCCATGACAAGATCCAGGTTAAGCGAGCGTCTGAGCGGTGATGTTAGTGACTCATTACTGTGTCTGCTGTCACCATGCCCGACCTCTAGATCCCTGGTTACTTCTACCCTGTCCTCCACGTCCCTGGTTCCCTCGACCGGTAGGTCTGCTCAATCCACCGCCGCTAGAGTAGCCTCCTTCAAATTTTGGCCCGACGCCGCCATACCACTGCCCGAACCACTGAAGCAGTGGAGGATAACCTCCACGAAATCTGCGGATAACCACAGAGAGAACTGAGAATAGCGTCCCTGGAACTGAGGAATGTTCAGGTGTAGGGCGAGGAACGCCCATAGGGAACTGATAAGCATCTCGAATGCGGGGCCACATCACCACACGGTGGTGAACGGCACCGCCGGAAGATGGGTGCTGGGCCTGGCCCGATCCGTACGGTGGCATCGCTGTGGGGAGCATGCCCGGACTGCTGACTCTGCTGTTTCTGAGGACAATTACTAGCTCTGTATTTTTGGCCCACCGTGAAACATGCTCTGCTCTTTGCCTACACTCTCCAGAATGATAGTTGTTGCCTTTGACGACGCGAGTATTACTAGAGCCCCACCCAGGCCCCCAGGCTAACTAGCGACTCTGGAAGCGAGAACCAACATTGGTTTTACCTCCTCGAGGTGTGTTGGGGTTAGAGCCCCACTGGATGATCCGCCAGAGTTGTAGCCACTCTTCTTAAAAGACTGATTCTTCTTCGGCCAAATCTGGAATTACCCAGTTATTGTTGTTGTTCTTCTACTCGATTAACATTACCCTCATCGTCATCACCACCACTGTCGGGAGTATTCTCAAAATCCTCAACTCAGGTAAGGCCTCATAGAACTCCTGGCAGGTAGTGCATGGATATGATGATGCTGCTGGAGTCTGAAAGATTCTTAGGGCACCCTTTACAGGCCCCGGAAGCAACATCTCCTTCGGATTCTTGACAATGGGTGGACAATAGCGGGAAGGTCGGTGAACTTCCGGTGAGCACTCGCCCTGACATGCTCTTCTCAGATCAAAGAATTCATCGTTTCTTAGCCCAATACTCGGAGGTAAGTACTTCGCCTCAAATGTTCCTTAAAAAGTAGCCAGTCTTCCTATGATTTGGTGGAATTAGGGTCACTTATAAGCCCACCAGAGCTAGCTTCACTACTGCAGGAACCACGTAGTCAGACCCCACTGTTCCGTCGGAAAGTTTCCCTGTCATTCCCATGGCTCGGAAGGTTTTCTCCACATGTTTGAGCCAATTCTCCGTCACCTCGGAGGTTTCTCGCGCCTAAGAACGGCCTTGAAGATTGGAAGCAATCTCAAGACTGTTTTCTGCTGGTAGGAGGACGCCAATTCGTCTGAAGGCCATGTAGCTGCACCAAACTGTGCAAAATCAAATGGTGGTGCAACAGGCTCATCTGGTGGTGCTGAGTACGAGGTGCTGCGAGGTGGCATAGTTCTGACATCACAAAATCAAAAATTATTATAGCACATATCACAAGTGACAAATGCAAGACTGCCTAATACTTATGCTCTGACACCAATCTGACACATCCCACGATCCCAGTTTTATGAGTGTCAGGAAGTGCTGGCCGACACGTGTAATGTGGCGGCAATTATGCAAGAATTAAGTGGAAAGTAGGAATATTAAGGTTAGTGCGGAAGTAGGAAGTGTGGTGAGGGTTAAAAACCCATAATACAGGATGCATAACAGTCAGAGCTAAGTAAATAGTGCAGGAATATAAAAACATTCCATCCCGTGAGGATGGATAGTAAGACTAACCACAAGTAGGAACAGATCATACATAGTTCGAAGATATGTCGAACCGCGACCACCGCCGTAGAGAGCCCTCGAATCACCGCTAAGTGAACCGTCACTAGGTCCTGGAGGGGCGCAAAAACATAAAACGGTGAGTGGGTCAAAGCAAAGTTTGATAAAACCGTTGTTTTCAAAGAGTTTACTAACCCCTCCTTTGGAAAACATGTAAGATTGAGAAAATACGTCATACCCGTAGGTATGAACCTCAAAATACTAACATGAAAACATTCGGGTACTCACAGTATATAATGTCTTGTTTTGTACTCACCCATATGTAAACACACAAGTCCATTGGCTAAACCAATGAACGAGGCTAGGTATAAAAGTAATGCAGAGTACTACAATGAAAGCGAGTCCTAGCGTAAGCGGCGGTGCACAAAGTGCGGTCACACAAGTCCGAGTTGCCTAGTGCAACCTTCTAAGACAGGCTAGTACCTACAATGGATCCAAAGCTGCATGTGTGCAGTAGTGACTACTCCTAACGTCAAGGCTAGTCCACATGCACAAGACTGAGTACTAATACGGTGTATACATCTAATGATGAGCCACAGTATGAAAACATACATGGCGGTATAATCTGATGTTTCTACCTCCAACATTCGTGTTATGCAACTACGCTAACAGTTAAGAGAAAGCGTTGAAAAACCATACGTATATATGCATTTATCAAAACAAAGACCCACTCACTCACCTGTAGGTAGCCGGGTCGTAGCCCCCGGTCTGGGTAGCCCGGTAGTCCTCTGGATAGGTCTCACCTATATGAGATATCAATTTGTAATAATGATTAAACTCATTAAGGTTACTAAATAACTAATTAAATACACCTATCCCTTGTTTGCTCCAGCAGGGGAGGTTAAAACACCTCAAAAATTAACATGCATACTACCCCGAGGTAGTACACGTGTCATGTGAGTCGACACGTGAAAACAGATGAAAAAAGGACCTCCCACGCGCCCTCACGCGCGGCTGAGTGTGCGGAGCCTATGGCTCACGCACAGCTCACGCGCCCGAGCTGGTCAACTTGGAGCCGCTGGAGGCTGGTCAGCGCGGCTCAGGCTCGAAGCCCGATCAACTGCGGCTCGGCTCAAGCCGTCAGCGAGGCTCGCTGAAGTGACCACGTCCAGCCTGGCTGGCGGGAGCCAGGATCCAGCCGGCTCGGCTCAAGCCGGTTTAAGCCGCAGCGCGTCATCCAAGCCCGGTCGGCCCGGTTTGTGACGTCATCATGTCGGCACGGTTCTACGGTCTTTCTGGTCATGAAGTAGCGCTATGCAGCTACTTAATCATAAATCAGTATAGGAATTTTGGCGGTTTACGGGAAATTTAAAACTTCGTATCTTCTTCATTTCAAGTCCAAATTACGTGCCATATATCAAAATGAAGCTGGAGAAGAGTAGAATCACGGTGTACCTTTGGATTGGCGTACAAGCTGCGGAAATGGCTGAAATTGCCACAGAAGGTTTCAGGTTCAGTAGCAAAGTCGATCTACATCAAAACTCAACCAAATTAGGCAAACGACCTATGAAAATTCATCTACTCACCGAGAGGAACACAATGGTGGTGATTGAAACCTCACCTCGGTCTACCGTTGGCCGGAAAATGGCGAGAAGGTCCGGTTCTTCCGGTTGCGTTTCCACGTCAAATGGGTGAGGGTTTGGATTGAACGGTTTGCACCAGGTGAGTCCAGCGTCGAGACAGAGGAGGTGGTGATTTTGTTAGCTTCGATTCGACGGGTTTCGTCGGTGTGCTATGCACTCACGGAGAGAAAGGAGAAAAGTCAAAATTCTGGGGAAAGAAAGTAGCGGGGGAAGAAGGAAGGGAAGAAAGAATAGGGGAAAATTGGGTTTTGGGAGTATTGTGCACCCACCAAAACAGTAAACTTAAAATAATGTTTTTTCCACATGTGAGAATTATTCCACAGAAATTATTTTATAACAAACTTTTTACGGGATGTTACATCACATGTATGTTCACACGCACCGACACGCTCACTTTGGATCCATCATAGGTGCCAGCATGTTCTAGTTGCCTTGGCGACTAGAACTTGTTGTGATGAGCGTAGCGCCAGCTTCATGTGTATGTAGTACTCGAGCGTAACTTATAAACACCCAGCCTGCTATGTAGCTACTTTCTGCATGACTTGTGTGCTAGTATTTTATGTGATAAGTAATTATGTTTTTATTGTTGTTAATGATTTTACCCGTATCCTTTTGGGCTTAGTTCCCATTGTTCGAGACAATTTACTATTATTGTTTGTAAACTTATATTTTGAGAACTTACGGGTTTTACAGCGAGGGGTTACTTCCCAAACATTTGGAAAAGTTTTATTAAACTTTATATTGGCACACTCACCTTTGTTTTTCGCCCCTCCAGGACATAGAAATTAGTTTGGGCAGACGAGTACCTGTGGCATCAGCTGACGTTCGTGAACCAGCTTTCTGCTAAAGTATGGTTTAATTCCTTGTGTGTTCATATCCATCCTACGGGATGTGAATATTATTTCCTTTAGTGCATTCCTAGGTCTAATAAATTTGTATTAATGGGTTAAACCCCACACTACGCATATTCCGCTCTAAATTCTCTTATCTATCTCAAAAACCTTGTTTTAATTCATTCTTATTTATCTTTTCACACGTCATGACTTCGTCACTCCTCCAGAGTGACGGTTAGCACGCCTCGATATCCGATGTCCACCTGGATATTCAGGTCGAGGTCTGTTACAAAAACCTTACAAGTTCTAAAACCCTAATCTTGCATACCAAAACCTAAAACACATGTGCAGATTTACAAACTAATTCGAACACCAATAAAGAATTAAAAGTGTTTCAATATCAAGTTAAAATCATTGAAACAAACTTCAAGACCTGTTCAATGTTTTTCTATGGATTTTTGCATTAATATTAGCACAACAAACGCAAAGGCTTGGTGTAAAAGGTTTATGGAAATTCAAAGTTAATTGATCAGTTGCATTGTCACGTTATAACATGCATGATAGATCCAGCAAACAAATCTTCAGTTTTGATCCCCATACATGGTTCAATTAATAGGCAATGGCATAGTATAGAATGAGATTATATGAATTCATAAAAGTCTCCTCTTGTCACAAAGGTGTGGACTAACTTTTATACAATAAGTTCATATTTATTTTGTTCTCGTACTACAAACATGTTGTAAACTCTCTTGCCATAAAGGTTTGAGTCTAAGTATGTGTTTATGGAGTTAATATAAAACTTGGGGTACTCAAGTGTTTTCCCTTAAATTTTTAGCAACTCAAGTTCTCAGCACTCCCATGAACACAATCCAAACCCTAACTAGAAGCAATTTCAAAAAGTGGAAACAAGATTTAGAGTATACTCTAGGCTATTCTGATTTTGACATTGCTTTGACTGAAGATGAACTAGTTTTTCCTGAAGGAGATGTTTCTGCTGACTTGAAGACTAAGCATTACAAATGGGTTATGGCTAATAAGATGGTGTTGATCACTAGAAAGAAGTCGATGTCTGATTCAATTAAAGGAGGAATTCCAAATTCCAACTTTGCCAAAACATATCTTGCTTCAATTGTGAAAGAGTATACTGAGTGTGAGAAGATAGAAATGTTGGAGATATGCCCTGAAAGTCAATCTTTGGAAGAAACATTTCAGGACAGTGTCTGTATGTATGGATAACCCTAAATACAGCAAAAGGCAAAGTCACTTATTAGGACTATCTCAATAATCGATATATGTCCAAAATAGTGAATCCATGGACAATGGATTGATGGAAGAAGTAATCTAATGATGTTAGACTACAGAGACCTTCTTTTTATAACCATGATGTTCAAAATGTTCATGGTCATAGGATTGTCAGAGGGATACTGACAATCCATAGACCAGTACGTACTATGTCAGCTTTAAATGGGAAGGATGGAAAGTCTCAACCATTCGTGTAGTGACACTAAGACAAGTATGTAGGTGCTCATTAAGGGAATGAGTTCACTGAACACAATCGAAAGAGAGTACTTGCATGGAGGTCTACTCACATGTCAAGCAAGTAACTCTACTGGTTGGAATAATGTAAGTAATCCTTTGACCTGAGACATCATAGTTGTCTTGGGGATACGTTGCTGATCATTTGATAATGAGACATGACCACATCTCATCTTGGTTGTGTTCTATGCATTGGTGGGGTCAGTGATTTATTCTCAGAGGCATGTCAATGATCAACAAGGGATCTCTAATCCTCGTTACGAGAGGAAGAATACTCTAAGATATGATTCGGGAATCTTCGGCCGAAGTAGCGAGCGTAATGATGGAAAGTGTTCCTATACGACTCAATTGAATCATATAACTTGATATAATCACATTAGGGGTTTGACATTAAGTATCCATACCCTAGTAATATGATTGTGAGTATTGCATTAGAGAATGATCGAATTACATTGTAATTCCAACTGAATAGGTTCTTCGAACAAATTCTACATTAGCTTGGGTAGCCATGATATATGATTAGATGTCACTCATGGCTTGTGGGTTCTTCTGGATGATTAAATAAGTAGTCATCAGAGAAGAAAGAGAATTAAAAGTAAGTTGTAATTCACTAAATGATTGGATTAAAACTAATCAATTGGATTGATACGAATCACCTCACTGCCTTGCTAATTAGAACCTAAAATGATTGTACACCGATACACTCTTGTGGTGGAACAACTAATGAATGATGGAATTAATTAAGTGTTATGATTAATTAGAAAGTCTAAAGAAATCATAGAAGCGATGAAAGATCGTTTTTAGGCTTACTGAAAAGTTCGGGTTCATTTGGGCCCATTGGGCCCAAACCTATTTGGCTTTTATTCAAGCATAAGATGACTTGAAATAATAAAAGCCCAAAAGCCCAAACCACACCAAGAGGGCTGGCCAAGGGAGAGAGAGAGAGAGAGAGAAGAGTCAAAAAGTTGACTCACTTCTTTCACATTTATAAAAGGAAAGTTTAATGAAAAAGTTTCATAAGGACTTTTGTGTGTTTTTCAACAAAAAAAAAAAAAGAAATCTCTCCCTCTCTATACACAAAATAGCCGGCCACCAAAGGGAGGATTTAGCTAATCATCTCTCCTCCTTTTGGCCATTCCATCATCCATTCCACTACATTTGTGGGTGTGGATCTTTAGAGGTCTTCTACTTTGGAGACTAGAGGAGAATCAAAGTGTTCAAATCTATCAAGGTGGAGGAAGTAAGGAGGGAGGCTAGACTCAAGGAGTTCCAAGAGGAAAGAGCTTGGAGGTGGTCCATCCTTGGTCTAAAGTCTAGATCAAGAGGTATAAAACTTTACCTTCACTTTGTTCTTCATTTTTGTTTGATGCATCATATATGAACCTATGCTTCTTGAAGGGGATTTGCATGACTATAGCTTTGATATTATGCCTCCGTTGCTCATGTATATAAATTTAGAATTGTATATGCATGCTAGTCATTTGAAATCCCACATAAATCTCATAATTTCCCTTCAAGAATCTCACCAATTGATGAATACCTTGATGACCTTGAAGTGCAATGGCCAAGGATGTGTTCGAGAACACATTCTTAGTCTAGCTGAAGTAGTGCTAAGCTCAATGATCTCGGTGTCACTATTAGTGACTCTTTCCTAGTGCATGCTGCACTAAATTCTCTCCCTCAACAATACTCACAGATAAGAAGTTCTTACAATGCTTCAGAGGATTCTTGGACTCTTAATGAGTTAATTGCCATAGCTGTTCATGAGGAACATAATCTTAGGGATGAGAAGATGACTAAACTAGTGAATCTAGTCCAAAACAATGCTAGTAGTTCAATCCCTAAGGAGAAGAATGTGGCTGTAAGGAACAAACCAAAAGGGTTTATTGTTAACAAACCTGTTGGATTAAGTTGCTTCTTCTACAAGAAATTTGGAAACATGAAGAATGATTGTAACAAGTACAAGCGTTGGAGTGCAAGGAAGAAAGCCAATGAGGCTAGAGGTAAAGTTCAATGGATCTCACCTATTTTTTAGTCTAATTTGGTTGAAATCTCTTATGACACTTGGTGGATTGATTGTGGAGCAACTATTCATGTGTCTAATTCCTTGCAGGGGTTCATTAGTAGGAGAAAGCTAAACAAGGATGAAGTAGCAATGTTCGTTGGCAATGAAGTCAAAGTGGAGGCTGAATTTATTGGCATAGTTAGGCTTGAATTAGATTCTGGATTTGTTTTGGATTTGTTAGATGTTGTTTATATACCTTCAATTTGAAGGAATTTGATATCAGTTGGTAAGCTTGTTAGACAAAAGTTTAAGTTTGAATTGGAAGAAGATGGTTTTAATATTTTTCAAAATACCGTTTTTGTTGGTGATGATTTATTGATTGATGACATGTTTAAGCTTAACTGAAAAGTGCCTAAGTTGTTTATGAACACTGTGGGAGAGAAAAGGAATTTAGACAAAGAAACCTCATCCATGTTATGGCACAAGAGACTAGGTCACATTTCAAAAGAAAGAATGCAAACCCTAACCAAAGACAATGTTCTTCCTTCATTAAACTATGTAGACTTTGATGTGTGTATAGATTGTATCAAAGGAAAATTCACTAGCACTAGTAAGAAGGGTTCAACTTGAAGCCAAAACTTGCTAGAAATCATCCACACATACATATGTGGTCCATTCCCAACTCCAACACATGATGGATAAAAGTATTTCATCACTTTTATAGATGACTTTTCATGTTTTGGTCATTTATACGTTCTAGCTAAAAAATCAAGCGCATTAGTTGTCTTTGAAATCTACAAAGCTGAAGTTAAGAATCAACTCAACATGAAGATCAAAGTTGTATGCTTAGATAGGAGAGGAGAGTTCTATGGACGTTATGATGAATCAGGACAAAACCCTGGACCTTTTGCCTTGTTTCTTCAAAATCATGAAATTGTACCTCAATACACAAATCCAGGGACACCTCAACAAAATGGAGTGGCAAAAAGACGAAATAGAACTCTAAAAGACATGGTCAGGAGCACGATGTGCAGGACAAATCTTCCAAGTTTTCTCTGGGGTGAAGCTATCAAAACTGCCAACTACTTGTTGAATAGCGCTGCTAGTAGGTCAGTTTCCAAAACACCATTCGAATTATGAACAAATAGGAAGCCAAGTGTACATCATTTGAAGATATAGGGATGTCAGGCTGAAGCCAGAATTTACAATCCATTGGGAAAGAAGCTTGATCAAAAAACTCTAAGTTATTTTGTTGGATATCTTAACAAATCCAAGGGCTATCGTTTTTACAGCCCTAACCATACTACAAGATTCATTGAAATAGGGAGAGCTAAGTTCATTGAAGTGGTTGGTGATGAAGAAATTAAGGAAGATTTTGTTTTGGAAGAGGAGTCGTTGCAACCAAGTGTTGAAAAACATGTTGAAGAGAATGTCACAATTCTAGTAACACCAATCCATGACAAAATGGCCACTGACACTCCTGTTATTGACAACAATGTCAATGTAAATGTTGGAGATGAAGAAAATGTTCAAGAAGATCAACAACCTTCTCTAGTTCAAGTTGATCAACCTATAGCATTGAGAAAGCCACAACGTGAAAGAAGACCTGCGATATCAAGTGACTACATGTTATACTTGCAAGAAGCTTATTTTGATATTGGTATAAAAGATGATCCAATGACTTTTAAGCAAGCAAAGAGAGTTCAAATCAAAGTAAATGGATGGAAGCAATGCAGTCTTAATTGGATTCTATGGGTAGCAACAAAGTTTGTAAGTTAGTTGAGTTACCACAAGGTTGTAAACCTATTGGATGTAAGTTGGTTTTCAAAACCAAAAAAGACTAAAGAAGCTATTGATAGATGCAAAGCTAGGTTAGTTGCAAAGGCCTACACACAAAAGGAAGGTATCGATTACACTGTAACTTTTTCTCCAATGTCAATTAAAGACTCATTCAGAGTTATCATGGCCTCAGTAGCTCACTTTGACTTGTTTCTTCACCAAATGAACATGAAAACTGTATTCTTGAATGGAAATCTTGATGAAGAAATCTACATGAAACAACATGAGGGTTTCATTCAAGAAGGGAGAGAAAGTTTGGTCTATAAGTTTAACAAGTCCATCTATGGTTTGAAACAAGCCTTTAGACAATGGTATCTAAAATTTGATCAAGTTGTGAGTTCACATGGTTTTGAAGAGAATTATGAAGATGAGTGTATCTATCTTAAGGTCAGTGGGAGAGATTTTATTTTCTTAGTATTGTATGTCGATGACATATTTCTAGCTAGTACCAATTTATCTCTTTTGCATGATACCAAGACTTTTCTATCCAAAAGTTTCAAGATGACAGACATGGGAGAAGCTAAATATGTTTTAGGCACTGAAATAAATAGAGATCGAAAGAAGGGTATGTTAACTTTATCTCAAAAAGGTTACATTGAAAAAAAAGACTCAAAAGGTTTAATATGGAAGCTTGCAAAGGAATTTATGTACCTATGTCAAAAGGTGAGAAGTTTAGTAAACAACAAAGGCCCAAAACTGAAGCTGAGAAGTTGGAAATGCAAGGCAAGCCCTATGCTGCAGTTGTTAGAAGTCTTATGTATGCTCAAACATGCACTAAACCAGATATTTCTCTCTTGTGCAGTGGGTTAGGACGTTTTCAGTCAAATTATGGAATTCATACTAGCTGGCAGCTAAGAGTGATGAGTTATTTACAAAGAACCAAAGGTTATAAGCTTATCTACAAAAGGTTTGAAGCATTAAAGTTAGTAGGATATTGTGATGCAGACTATGCTGGATGTCTATATTCACTTAAGTCAACTTCTAGTTATGTTTTTACACTAGTTGGAGGTGTCATCACCTGGAAGAGCATGAAGCAAAGAACTATAGCTACTTCTACAATGCAAGCAGAATATGCAGCTTGTTTTGAAGCAATTGGAGAAGCCAATTGGTGGAAAAAGTTTTTCTCAGATATGCATTTCATGGACATAGTTTCAAAACCTATTCAGTTGTGGTATGACAACAGTGCTGCTGTTTTTCATGCTAATAATAACAAACATTCAAATGGAACTAGGCAGATGGATATTAAGTATAGAGAAGTGAGGCTGAAAGTTAAAGTTGAAGTGGTGGTGATCGATTACATTCCAACTAGAGAGATACTTGCAGATCTCCTAAACAAGTCATTACCAAATGCAGTCTTTCACAAACATATTGCTAGGATGAGATTGACTGTTTGTTTAGATGGCTAGAGTCTGTGGGAGTTAAATTAGTGTTTCATGTTTTAGTTAATTTATAGTTATTCTAGTTAGTTCAGTTTGTGTTTTTGGATTGTTTTTTGGTTATAATTCATGGAGTGCAAAATGAAAGTTTTCAATTTGTTTTATCAAAATCATGTTTTAATTGATTTTGTTTTATATGCTCTTACAGTTTTCGAGCTTAAGGTTATGTGTATCATTAGACCGTTAAAGTTACTTGCTCTTCAAGTTATACGTATGTCGAGGTTGCAACAACAATTTGTCTAATGATATAACTATAAAGTTGGTGTTATAACTGTTTTATGCAGTTATACAACTTCTTTGGAAGCATGCAGTAATCTCCAAGTTGATTACCCAAAGAGGACCAAAGTGTTGTAAGCATTGTTAAAGATCACGTTAAGGTTAGTGCATAACTCTTTATTTTATCAAAGTCTAGTCATGTGCATACAATTCTTAATTGTGTGATTGTAAAGGGTTGAGAGCTCGATTTTGTTTTCATACTCGACAATACCATTTAAGTGGTTTTATTTGACAAGATTTGTGGAAATCTTAGTCTTATCGGACTCAAATGGCCACTAAAGTAATCTTGTTTGTCTCTAAAGTTACTGTTCACCAAAGTGGGAGAATGTTAGACTAAACCCTAATATATTCCTATCCGGATTTAGTTTCACAGTTAACTTAGGAAACAAGTAAGGTTAGAGTTTAATAAGGACTATGCCTTGTACACCTAGTCTTGTGATATACCCGGATTTGATTAGGTGTAATTAAGGGATTTCTTGTGGACTAAGTAATCCACATAGGCTTTGGTATTCCAGTTGTAGGCCTTTAGGGTTTCTAGTATAGTCCGTTTATGGGTAGGACTTTATTAGATTTATGCCTTTAAATACTTGAGGTCCCTGCTCACACTGCAATAATCACAAAGCCCCAAACACCTCATATAGTTTTGTGATTAAGGTGCAGTAGTGTGGAAAAGGTCTCAAGTTTTTTCTTGCTAAAGTTCTTCTTTCTGACCAGTATGTCGACTAGTCAAGGTTAGTATTTATTTTTATGTGTTTTAATGGCATGGAATGATAAGGACTAGCATGTAAGCCTATATAACATGAACCATTTTGAATTTAACCACCATTTATATTAATTGCAAATTATCAATTTAATTAAGAAGAAAATTAAAAACCTGCACATCATAAGCGTTGACACCAAGGTGATCAGCAATGAGGAATCGAAATCTGGACGAGTCCAAATTCGGACCCAAACCTAAAACCCTATCGCTAGGAAACCCAAATAACTTCCATGCCACGTAAGTCAACATGTCAACTGGATTAGTCACAGTTAATAAGATGGAATTTGGGGAGTGTTGCACGAGTTGGGGTATAATGTTTTTCAAAAAAGCTACATTCTTTTGTAGTAGGTTGAGCCTGGACTCCCCATGTTTTTGACGTGCACTTGCCGTCACAATGCAAAGGTCAGATCTAACAATGGCGGTGTAATCGACCGATGCTAGGAGTTTAGTACGAGGTAAAACAGCAGGGGCGTGTTGGAGATCGAGCATCTCACCACATAACTTGTTAGGATTAATGCCAATGAGGACAAGCTCATTGGGTAAACCTTGAGTTAAGAGGGTTTGCGCAATGGTCATGCCCACGTTACCAGGTATCCCAAACTTTCTTTAGGATACCCCACGAAATAGCACTTTATAGATCTTGCATCAAGCTTGTCAACATCAAGCTTTTTGACATATGTAGAACAACCCCAAATCTTAATATAATTAAGAGTTGGCTTTTTACCGTGCCATATCTCATAGGGCATTTGTGGAACTGACTTGGAAGGTACTTTATTTAGCATGTAAGATGATGTTTGTAGTGCGTATCCCAATAATGATACTGGTAGATTAGCAGAACTAATCACAGTATGAACCATATTCATTAAGGTTCGATTTCTCCTATCAGAAACTCTGTTATGTTGACGAGTTCCTGGCAGAGTACATTGTGATACAATTCCACACTTTTGAGGTAATCAAGGAATTCATTGCTTAGATACTCACCCCCTCGATTTGATTTGAGGATCTTTATCTATTTTTCGGTTTGCTTCTCTGCCTCATTCTTGAACTCTTTAAACCTTTCAAAAGATTCTGACTTGTATTTCATGAGATACATATAGTCATACTGAGAGTGATCATTGGTGAATGTGGTGTAGTATGAGAAGCCTCCTCGCGATGCAGTGGACATGGGTCCACAAACATCAGTGTGGATTAACCATAGTATTTCTTTGGCTCGCTCTCCCTTCCCTGAGAATGGAGATTTAGTCATCTTCCCCTTTAAACAAGACTCGCAAGTGCCCATTTGGTCATTACCTAATGAGCGGAAATATCCGTCTTTCGACATTTTGCAGATCTTATCCTGGTTCACATGTCCAAGTTTAAGATGCCCAAGTTTAACTTGGTTAACTTCTTCTCTAGCCTTTTTGAGTTTTGAGGTATTCCCGCTTTCAATACAGTGCAAACCACTTTTAGTCTCTAGGTGAAAAAAATTTTCGATCAACTCACCATGAGAGATGGTACAACCGTTCAAGTATAAAGTACGACTCATTTTGTCAAACAATATTGAGTGCCCATCTCGTAAAAGCATTGAGACTTCCCCAGAGTGTAGTTGTGGCATATAGGTGCCTATAGCTTTTGCAAAGATTCTAGTACCGTTCCCAACATGTACTACCATCTCATTCTTACACAGTTGTCTGCTTCCTTGTAGTCCTCGCATTGTATTACAAATGTGTTGACTAGCTCCTTAATCAAATATCCAAGACTGGAAGCTAACTGCAAAAGCTCGCAAGGCGCACCCTATATTTTCTCTTCCAACTTTCATCCTTTCCACAATGAAAGCATGTTCCTTTGGATTTTCTTGCCTTCTTATGTGACCTTTTCCTTATGATTGCATACTCCCTCTCACTGTTTCCTTTGCATCCCTGCTCAAATTCAACACACATGTCAATCAACTCAGTAAGAGTATGATTGAATCTATTCACTTTATAGTTTACAATAGACTTAGTGAAATCATTCGAGAGAGATGCAAGGAAAAAGTATTTGGCCATTATGTCCATGTTGTTGGATTGATGCCCGAATTGCCATTTTGGCATTTATCAGACTATAGGCAACTGAGAAACAAGTGTTAATTGTTTCTTCGTCATGCATCTTATGCAAACTATCAACCATGGCACTTGAAGTGTCCATGTGCTTGTGTAGCTTCCCAAGCTCCTCTCTAAGTGAATTGAGGATTAAGCATTTGGCATGTTTGTCATCCTCTATGTACATAGTGTAACTATTACATTCCTCTTTTGAAGCTTATTTCGTAAGAGGTACATGAGGTCGGGTTTGCTTGAGCACATATGCTATACCTTTCACTTTTGAGACATTCTCAATGTGAAGATACCAAGCAAGGAAAGATTGGCCTTTAGGCTCCTTTTGTCAAGAATGTGGATAGGTGAATTTTTAGACATGTCGTTTATCTACATAACATAACAGAAATCGTATTAATTCGTTTATTCAAAACTACTTGATTGGGTCTTTGAATCAAATAGTACCTCCCACTATATTTTGGCAAATTCCATATCCCTCAAATTGGAATCCGAGAGTTTTAAAGAACTCTTAGCGGATTTGGGAGGCTCATCATTACTAAGCCCACCTCATCTTGTCCAATTATTGGCTAGCTTAAATTATAATGAGAGGGAACAACTATTGCATCTACTCATTCACAACTCTTGTGATTACCCATTTATGTTGGCCTCTGGAGAATCTTTATCTCAAAGTATCCTCTTATTGGTATTTCATTCACTTAGTTAAGTATTTCCCATCATGTTTGTTCGTATAGGGGTTCAAGCATGACCTTAGATTGTGCTCTTATTGGTCATACTCGTTGCCTATCTTCAAAACATCAAATGTATATCAGTAGACTTCTTCTGATAAGTCCAATACTATGTGTTCCCCATAATAGGGTGAAGCATTATGTATTGTCAAACTGTCGTGAGAGACTACTCGTAATGGAAGACCCACTAAGAGATGTTCGGAACATCCTTCGCTTTTCTTAATATGCTTTGAGTGAAAGCTTTTGTTGGGCAACATCATTTTAATCTCATTAGAACAATCGGTGCCCTTTACAACAATTGGTCCAAGTGGTCATGAATTAGTAGCTTATAATAATACCATCAGTCAAAGATAATATTCGAAGCTACTAACGAATGCTTGGCATTCTCATGTGGACTAAATAGTCATTAAAGGTCTTAGGATGATTATGAACCTTCACTAATGATCCAACACGAGCCTTGTGTTGGATTCCGGGTTTGAGTGAATAGTATTGATTTTAGTTACGTGTTTAATCTAATTAAACCGTTAGTCCTATTGAGCGTTGGACCCAACTACTCAAATTGCATGCTCACTTGCAAAAAAAGTACATAATTAAAGAGAAGAGCTTATGCCCTTTTACAACACTTGCTCTTAAGTAATGAAGGACTTATGTCCTTTTACAACAAATTTGATCTAATCAAATTACAACCAAAGTCTATACTACACAAACCCATGGTTCAAACAATTTGAAGCGGCCAATCACATACCTCAATTATCGTAGGCCTTAGGTTCATAATCACCCAATTACTCATTAAACAAATTTAATGAAAGCAACTTAAACATATGTATCTTTAAGTCATAGAATTGATTTGAATGGGACTATGTCATAAAGAAAATCCAATTCTCATTAAAAGAGATACAAAACTATTTTATTCTCAAACTAATTGGGCCATAGTGCAATAACCACAGCATTTAGGCCATATTGCAAAACCACAAATATTTTGGGGTCACTTTGTAAATACACAAACTTATGAGGTCAAAGTGCAAATACTACAAAGTTAAATAATAACTTTCAAAATTACAAAATTGCCCAAAATGGGCTCCACCATGGGGAATGGCCGGTCTTAGAGCAACTCCACCCCTATCCACTTTCCCCCAAGCAATCACTATTCAATCCACCTCAATGAACAGTAATTGCCCTGATGAACAGTGTATTCCCCTGGCAATTGCTTTTTTCATCTCCACCCCTCCAATTAAATTGCCCTGGCAATTGGCAATTAAATATTAGTATTATTTATACTCATTAAATAATACATAATAATTTTTATTTGTAATTTCAGATTAGATATTTAATCGTTCTCGTTGCGCCACGTGTCATTATCCGAAAAATCAATAACAATAAAATATATGTATTTATTTATTTATTTATAAAATAATTCAAAATAATTTTATTTGTTATATCGGATAAAATTTTTAATCGTTCTCAATGTGCCACGTGTCACAACCCGATTACACATTTCGAGTAAAGATTTCCACTAGATTTTTAACGAATGACGGCATGCCACGTGTCACAAATTACAAATTTTATAGAAAAGTGAAGAAAAAAAAATTCCAAATTTTTTAAAAAAAATTTCCCGATTTTTACAGATTTTTTACAATTTTTTATTCTCTTAATTAATCTCTGCCGTTGGATTTTAAAAAATTTGAATTTCAACGTTCCAGATTGTGCCACGTGTCACAACGGTAACTTTTTAGAATTTTAAAACTTTTTTTTTTAATTTTTAAAGGAATTAATGTCAACTGTTGATCTAAGATCCAACGGTTGATATTAAATCCTTTTTTTTATTACCGTTGCAGATCCAACGGCTTAAATTAAAGAGCCGTTGAGATCGCACGGTCCAGGGGAAGCCACGTGGCTTCCCCCAACGTTCGGATTCTGAGTGGCCGACCGCTGCAGGCCTGTCGGCGACGCGCCTCACGCGCGCGTGCGTTGCATGCGCCTAACGCAAAATTTTTTAAACCGCGTGGCTGACGTCAGCCACCTCGGTGGCTTGGTCTGTCAATTTTCCAACGGGCTAGAGCCCGAGCTTGGCCTGTCCCCCGATGGGTTTGCTTCTCCAGCCCACCACATCCACGTCACCCCATCAATTGATCCACACCGCCCCAGCAATTGGCAGGGGTGGAACTGCTCTTAAGGTGAGGGTTGGAGGAAGAGAAGTCCAACTTCTCTTTTTGCTTTCATTGAAAGCACTCATCAATTTTATGACAACTTTGAGTCAAGTTGGTTTTGTGTTCACATGGTGTTACAACATTTGTTAACATTAATTCTTGTTTAACTAATTTAAGGAAGGATCAACACTTAATCAAAATGTGATTAACATTTCAAGAACAACAAGAACAAAACCTTGAACACAAATTTCAAGTTTGTTTCAATCTTAGTGTTTTTCAACCAAAATAAAAATGACAAGATTTAGACTTTCTAGCTCAAGTGATTGTGTAAGTTTGAACAAAAATAAAACACAAACATCTTCGATACCCAAAATGGTCGAACCCCCTCCCTCTTTGTGCAAACTCCAAATCTTAGTTCCAAAATCCATGCCTTTAATCACATCTACAACACTTGAGATGCATATCTTTCATGCAACAATTACAAGCAAAGTGGCAAGATTAAAGCTTGTAACAATTACAACATTCAAATCACAAAATATGAATCTCAAAACACAAAAGGATTCACCAAACTCTAGGCCTAGGCTCTGATATCACTTGAAAGAAAAACTTATGCAAACTAGAACATTTGACCATGGCAAGCAAACTTATTAACACTTAACTAGAAGCATGCACTAAAAAACAATTCTAATCCCAAGACTTTCAAGGCCTAGTGAGTGGTGAACCAAGACTCTTTCAAATTAAAGAGAGGGTATGAGTTAATTACCCTTGAAGCAAATACTTGTTTACACAAGTAAATCACCCAAGTGGAGGGCCTTCAAGTTCACTCCAATCTCCTTGAATGCTTGCTTGTAGATTTGTTGGATTGATTCTCCAAAGCTTCCAAAAATGCAAGCCTCCATTAGCAAAATTCTTCCCCTAGGGCCGGCCTCTTTAGAGTGAAAACGGAATACAGTGTTTTTCCAATTTTTCTTCACAAAGAACCCTCTATGAAGTTTAGGCTATAAATCAATATTTACACCATATTTCATTTGAGTGGCAAACTTGTAAATTTTTCTCACTCTCACTAGCATGGCCAGCCATCCCTAGAAGGATTGGGCTTGGTGCTCATTTGATTTAGTTGTCATACAACTCAAATATAATAGGCCCTTTTGAACCAAAGTCCATTGTATCTTATAGACTCAAAACTTATTTCAAGTCCAATATGAACTTGTTCGTTAGATCAATTAACGTTTTAATCGATCTAGACCATATTTAATTAAACTCGTTAATTATTTCATATCCATCACGTTTATGTTTCTTTACACTTATCCTTTATCGGTGTACAATCCATTAGGTTCTTGTTAGTGAGGCAGTGAGTGATTGTAACTCTTACAAATCGATAGTGAATCAAACTCTCTTTTGATTCTCCCTATAATGAAGATTAGTGATTGTTAATCTTCAGGGCTTCCACAAACCATGAGTGACACCTAGCAGTATGTCATGACTATCTAAGCTAATTCGAATTGGTTGGAGAACCTATTTAGTCACAATTACAATGCAATACGGTCCTTCTCTATATCAATACTCTTAACAACATTGTTTGGTTGATAGCTTATTTCATGTCCACTATCCAATGTGATACTCATTTTTTATATCATTCATGTGAATACGATTTGGAATATATTTCCTAAAATCGTATTCAGTGCTTTGGCCAAAGTCTTTCGAACCATATCTAAGAGTATTCTCCCTTCACTATGAAAGGTTAGAAATCCCTTGTTGTACATCCACTCGTCTTCACGGCTAGGTAGCTCAACCCTAACTATGTCGTGGACACCCTCTTATACCGGAGTGCCTTTGACACAATCAAAGATTAAGTACTAAACCATAAGACAACTGTGTTGTCTCAGATCAAAGGACTACTTTGCATTATCGTAACATATGAGTTCTTAATGACAGGAGATTAAGAACTCACTTTTGATTGTGTTCAATGTACTCAACAACTCTTTTGAGCCTCTATGTGTTTGCCTTAGTATCTAACATACTAATGATTTGAAACAAGTCATACTCCTGCTTGAGCAGTCATAACACATACTAGCCTTAGCGGATTATCAATGCCTAATTGATAATCCTATGGCTAGGAATGCTTTGGGAATGAACGTAAGAGAAAGGTCTCAATGATCTATCACACTTAGATCACTTATCTATCAAGTTTAATACATTCCTTGGATTTCATTATTGAATAAACATTTGATACATTAAACAATGAATAACAATAAACTTTGCCCTTCTATTAAACAATATGAGAGTTCAACATTACAAGTATTCCAAAAAACTATTATATCAAATGAATGGCTTTAAGGGCATACTACTAACAATCTCCCACTTGTAGTCAAAGCCACATAACCATGTACCTAATACCTATCTTTTCCATATGGTGGTCAAGCTGGACTTGAGACATTGGCTTGGTCAATGGATCCGTTACATTATCGGCTGAAGCAATCTTGAGAATACTAACTTTCCCATCGGTAAAATAAAACCAACCAAAATTATCAAAGTTCTGATCTGCAATGGCCAAACACTTCTATCAAAGTTCTAACCTGCCCTGCCAAAAAACTTTGTTGACATGTAACAAATTATTATGTGGTACTATGATGTTGTCATGTGACATAACATTTTGATTGTATTTTAACGCGTTTTCTTATTAATAATATACTTTGTTCGACTGCCAGAGCAAACACAGTGGTCTCTGACCAAGACAAGGAACCAATTCGAATTTGGAATCTTGCCAATAAGTTGGTGGGCTCATCATGAATTAGGTCGGGGTGGCTGGTGGTTTAGGGATCCCGTAGAAAATGCTTCTTTTAAGCCTTGAGTATTAGCCACAGCTCGTATTCATTCAGTAATTCTACCTCTTCTTCATTCTTGGAATGCGTAATTCACTTATAAGTATAACATGAGAATTGGTTAACAAGACGGGTTTGTGCATTGTTTAATCTGCCAACCCCCTTTTTTAGTACAATGATAATATTAGTGGGTTCAATAGTTTTCGTGACTGCAATAAATATTTGTTAATCACTTAGTTGTACGGTCTTATAATATTTATCTTCACTTATAAGTAAGATATTTATGTTCAAATTTTGAGAATGACGTATTTAATATCAATTTATTCTCGTCATTGTGTAAATATATCGGGAAAATTCTTCAGTGGTACGTACCATTTAATGGTACGGCCATTGAATGGTACGGCCATTGAATGGTCCAAATTAATTTGCGGTGGGTTCCAAATGAATCTTAAATCATTACCATTACCACTGAAGTTGGACCCAATATATGGACAAAAAAAAGGGTTGTGTACGAAATCATAGACGACAATAAGGAGAGCGTTGTTCTCGTACCTAACCAAAGGTCGAAAATCCCCGCAGAGAGACTGTACGAGAGAGGGGCAGAAAATGGAAGACTCACTAGCAAAGCTGGAGCGAATCCAAACCCAGATCCTGGAACGCATATCAAAGCTTGAGCTCTCCACATCCGCCGCTTTTCCCCAATCCACCTCAACCCCCATCGCTTTCGCAACTCAAAACGCCGCCGTCGGAGCCACCGAAGCCCGCCTCTCCGCCATTCTCCTCGCCAATGGCGTAAAAGACACCGCCTTCAAGAGGGTTGCCTCCGATTACTACGATTGGTCTCTCGAAGCCCGCCGCGACGCTCTCGGCGCCGCCTCAATCCACCATCTCTGCAAAAGCATTGTGTTGGTACCCAACTCAATCTTTGTAGTCTTCAGTGACTTAATTCTAATATCGAAAATGTTTTTGTACCTCAAACGAAATACCCTATTTTTAATTTTTGATTTGTTTAGTCCGACCTTGCATTTGCATCCCCAGGTTAACACTCAGGCCCAATCCAATGTCGTTGATTGTAGTGACCGCAACAATTCAAAGTACTACGTTGTTGTCGTTCAGGTACTTATAGTGTCATTTTTTAGTTTGTGGGTGTGTTTTTAATCAAAACAATAACAATGCTGGTGTGTGAGGTATGTGAAATTTGGACCCTTTTGTTTTTGGGTGCAGTATACTGCTCGGTTTAATGCTGAAGCTGTTAAGAACTTCTTGTATTCGCTAAACGAGGGCAAGATAGCGAAAAAGAAATTCAACTGTCAGTTCTTGTTCTCTTGATAATCAGTAACTTGTTGATAAGTTCTTGATTACCGCGTTTGTATATGTCAAAATGTTTGCATATTGAGCTATTATGTTCTTTCCATTGTTTGGTGCAAGAAGAATTCCAATACTGTCAATTAGGTAGCAAACTAGCAATGTGAGTTAGAAGTAGACTCTATCGATGGAAATATTGTGTCTTTTTTGGCGAATGCATTATGTGCAATAGAACAGTTGGAGCAAAGATGGGGCTTTAACAATGCCAATATTCAATGTGATTTTGGGATAGGTGTTGTAATGTGTTTAGACGCTGATGTACCAATTTATACACCCTAAAATTTGATGACTTGTAATGGTCTTAGACGATAATTTGTTATTGTCCAAGTTTTCTTGATGTGGCAATCTCAGATTCCTCCCATTTCTTTCTGCACTCTTTCAAAAACGTAGGTCCAACTCTTTGCACATAATTCTTTGAAACCTACTTTCCAAAAAATGGTTTCCAAGATTTTATCTGTTTGTACATTTCTGCTTGAGCGTACTCCTTAAGTCCATGGAGTGTGTTCCAATGCTATAGGAGAACATTTCCTTCTCAACCATTTTTTCACCTTGTTGGACATTAGGTTGAAAAATAGAAAAGTTGTTCCAATCATCTGTAATTATTTCTATGCATTCTTTTTCTTTTCAATATCTAGTCTAAAAGAGTAAAAATATTTTCTGCAATTTTGGGCTTTTCTGGTCCAACTGTTCTTGAGATGGATTTATGCGTGATCTTCTTAGTAGATTCCACCAATTTATTTCTTCATTCTCTCAAAGAAATTTGGTCCAGCTCTTTGCACATAGATCTTCTTGGGAACCTACTATCCAAGAAAATGTTTTCCAGGATTTGTTTCTTTTGTATTACTCGTATTATATTTCCATAAACCATCCTCTCTTTCATTTTTTGTTTGCTTTTCTTTCTGTTCTCCCTTGTCAGGTTTTTAAAATGAGATGTTCAATTTTATATAGTTTTCTTACTTATTGTATATTTCAGAAGGTGATAGTGGTTGTTTTTTGGTTATGCAGTGAGGCTTGCGCCTGAGGACACTTCAATAAAATTGACTGGATTTGAGCACAATGCAGTTACATGTGTTGGCATGAAAACAGACATTCCGGTGAGTATTTGATGTCCTTTGGAACTGGAACTGGAACTGGAATTATTTATTTCCACTTGATACGATACTTAAGATCCTTTGCCTCTGATACATTTGTGCCTTGATAATTATTAAACTTGGCAGAAACTAACTGATGCGCTCGGAAGTATGATGTGATGAATGAGAGAGTGATATTGTACAATGATCTTGTTTTTATTTTAGATTAGGTAACTTATATTTGGATTTGGATTTTCCTGCACATATAAACCGTCCAATGTTGTCGAGACAAACCATTTCAGTGTCCTTTGATGATAAGTTAAGCTCTAGCACACAGGGCCCTGTTTATATGTTCAATTACCTGGAGCCCTGTTATATGTTCAATCCTTCCAACCTTCAGACGAGCTGTTGCGCAGGTCCATTGCAGGTTGTCTTGATTAATGATCATGTGTGGATTGTTTTCAGGTGATTTTGGATGAAGCAATTCAGAAGCTAAATCCCGATTTCTTCTGGTTGGGGGGCGGCGAGGTTGATCTGAAGCTGGGCATCAGAACCTCTGAATTTATAAACTTTGCTAAACCTTTTATTGCGAGCTGCAGCAGTGGTTGATTTATCCGAAGAAAGTAGCAAAAGGAAAAACATATAACGAACAACTGTTTTTGTCTTCAACCAAAAAATCCTCAGCAGCTTATTGTCTGGCCAAAGCCCACCTCCTCTGGGCAGTCAACACTAAAATGCCCATATTTTAACTACTGCTTCATATTCAAATCAAACACTTACTACTGCTTCATATTCAATTCCGCTCGATTCGACTCTACCGTAGTATGTTTGTGAAATGAATATCTAGCTGCTATAACATAAACCAAAAATACTTACATTTTGCACAATACAATATTTTTTATAAACACACAAAATTCGGTATCGAAATTGATTAAATTTTCGCACAGTAACCAAAATCTACAAATTTTTGTTTAATATATGTCTGCTCAAACTCCAAACGTGTACATATGCAGATTGCGAACGGAGTCCAATTAAGCTGCAAATTCGAAATTACAAATAATCTTCCCCCTCACAAACCCTAAAAATTAACAAAAACCAAAAGCATAACAAGAGGAGTCCCAGATCCTGATCCCTCGAGGAGCACGGGCTTGGATTTCTCTGAGCGAGGAGAGGATGCGAGAGGGAGATCGCACGAGTTTCGGTTTATGATTAGGGGACTGGCTACAATGCTCACAAGCATTGAATGCTCACACTGATCTCACCCTCCTTTCCCCCCTCTCTCCTCTCTCCTCCCTCATTTTAATGGTGAGATCGATGGAAGCATTCAATGCTTGCAAGCATTGTAGCCTACTCCTATGATTAGAGCGTGTATCTTACTTTATATACTAACTTTTCCATGTGATTTGACCACACTACCCTTCGTATATATAATATACACATAAATCGCCATTCTTAGAGCAGGTCTCTGGAAAGGGCAAGGGCTAGGGGCTTGAGGCTTTATTTGGCCTAGCCTTCTCAAAATTTTGTTGTTTTAATGGTGTGAGAGGCTATGGCAGTATTAGGTGGCAAGTTTGCATTGTCTATCAGTTTCTTCTTAAGTTGACTTTTCAAGAGGCTTGAGTAAGAGCCGGAGCTAAACTGGCCCTCAAAGAGACCTGGGCTAGTTTAGCCTAGACTAGATATGTCTCATTAGAAACTAAATTTTGTCATTTAAGTCTAAATAAAATTTTCTAAGGCCTGAAAATGCCCTTAGCTAGATTTAATGTTTTTCCATTTTTGTTTTTTTAAGGAGAGTGATAGCGTTACAGGCTGAATGACATAAAATGCTTTGTCATTGCGGTTTAAAAAGAAAATTATGATATTGTAGCCAGTGAAGGCTCTGGTCCAACTCCTCCTCAATCTTCTGACCTCTCAATGAGACAACGTTTTTTACCGAACATTTTTTTACCAAAAACTGGGGGCAAGAACGACTTCGTCCTTTAGATGTCTGGTTTTGTAACACAAGTGTGACATTTGTTTTTGAGTAAATTATATTTTAACACCCAATAAGTTATCTAAGTTGTTAAAATGAACCACGAGGTTTTTTATTTTAGCTTTTTAAATATAGTTTTAAAATTGTATTAATTAATTTTAATCTCGCATTAAATTGACTAGAAGATCAACCGTTAAATGTTGACATGATCACGTGTGAGAGGAGCAACTTGTACAGTCATCGTGGTGTTTTCGTGTCAATAATAGTGAAGAAAAAAAAGTAAGAAACTTACACATGACGTGTGAACCTAAGGTGAGCCACAAGTTCCATCTAGGAGGGTGAGACTCTTAGGGGACTCGCTTGGGCTAAATTCCAATCCTTTCAATTCCAATATTTTATGTGTTATAAACATGCAAACTCAAAAAATAAAGCTTATATTTCTCATACATAAAAAATACATGTAATTCTTGGCAAAAAGAAAAAGAGTACACGTCGAAGTTAAGCACTTGGTCTTTTAATTGAATTTCTAACAAAACTTATCCCAAGCAGAGCTACCTGGTCTTGTGTGCTTTGGCCATCTTTTTCTTTCGTCTCTTCTCTTCTTGCACTTTGTTTATCTTCTCTTTTCCAAAAGCAGCTTCCTTCTGGCCAGGATCCTGTGCCATGGTTTCGGATTCAGCCTCAGGATTAGCATCATGTTGCTGCTCTTTCTCAGACGGAGCTGGTTGACCTAGAGGAACTGGTTGTCCTCGAGGAAGAGCCTGCTTTAGTCCTGTACATGTCTGCAGTCCGGTGTAAGCATTCTTCACCTCATCTAACTAATGTCTTTGGAATGTATGACTGGAAAGAAGAGAAGAAAAACAAAGAAATATCCCGCAATCATGCAAATAGGCGAATTCAAAGGCATTCAACAAACACAGTTTTATTGTCATCACCTGTACAGATGCAGAGTCTGCAATTTCCTCCTTAAGTTGTTTATCTATTTATTTGTTGTTTGTTTAATATTTGAGACCAAAATGGAAGGAATCAGACCATATCGGGATAACCCTCCACCGCATGACCAGCAATAGTTGGATCAACTATAAAATCAAAGAGCTCTCGAATTGTCATAACAGCTACACCATGTTGTTTTTTTTAAAGAAATCCTGTCTGCCACCAAATGCTTGAGAAACATCGGTAATGGAAGCACAACTTTACGAAGTGACTTCAGCACGAAGAACTTACAGGCATGAGGGTGGTCCAGATCAACTGCTTGAGAAACATCGATAATGTACGAGTGGCCCTGCCAAAGAGGAAATACAAACATTGAAGAAGAGTAGAGTAATGCAGCTCTAGTCAAAGATTACTTTTATGAAAGTTACTCTCCGCACTAGTCTATCAATTCATTTACGCATAGTCTTTTGATTCTTTACTTTTGTTGCAATTTGATTCACCGCATTTGTCTTCTAATTCCTTTATTTTGTATGCGATTAGTTCATGCACTCACCTTTCAATTCTATACTTTACGCAATTTAATTCATGATATTATATTTCCAATTATATATAATTCAAGCACTTTAATTTCTCTGCATTTCTCGCACTTTCTTTTAGTTCTCTATCGGTTTTCCCTTCAATTCCTAGCTTTAATCTCACATTTCGTCCGTCATCATACTCGTTTGTTCGTTTGTTCAAAGTGTTGTGCTCAAGAAAGAAACAGCTGACCGAGAATAAGTTCTTTGCTCCATCGCACATGATTTGACTTAAATCAGGTGAACAATATAATTATTTTCACATCTTTTCTTCGTTGACCAATCTAGGTCACGTGGTGGCCTGCCCGCACACTCTTAGTCATAGAAGGACCAAAAAGTCCTTATAACAGCCTCGCTGGCCAACTAGCTTAAGTTTTAAAAGTGCTTAAGTTTAACGAGCAAACTAATAGCTAATGACCGTTTGAGTTTCGGTTGCCAATTTGCTAGAGGTCATGAGTTCAAATTTAATGAGCTAAAGTTTATACTATGTGAAACTTACTCGTATTAACAAGCGTTATGTGTATCAAAAGTATTACACAAATTTTTGTAGAGACATCTCGACCCTATTGTATTTCCATAAACCATCATCTCTTTCATTTATTTAATATCTAATTATCTATCATAATGTGCTCCAAACCTCTGTTCAAGGACTAAAAAAACGTTTTCCAGAATTTGCTGCTATGTTGGCTTTTCTTTCTATACTCACTTGCCTGGTTTTTCAAAATTTTGTGATCTTCAAGGTTATATCGTTTCCCTACTGTGTTGTATATTTCAGAAGGTGATACTTAAATAGAATTGACTGGATTTGAGCACAACGCAGTTACTTACATGTGTTGGCATGAAAACAGACATTCCGGTGAGCACTTGTTTCTTTATTTACTATGTATTTGATGTCCTTTGGAGCTGGAATTATTTTTTATGGTCTTGTCTTGTGGTACGGGAATTATTTCTGCTTGACATGAAACTTAAGATCCTTCACCTCTGATATATCTGTGCCTTGATAATTATAAAACTTGGTATTAAGTTATTAACTGATGCGATCCATTGATGTTGTTCGAAGCCTTTTGCAGGATGTAGGCAAGGAGCATACGTGTTGGCTTAACCGCTGGTTTACACCTTCTATCGGATTGGTTCAACAGCTATTTTTCAGTGTAAACAGATGTTGTATTATAAACTCTCTCTAACATGAAGGAGCCTGTTTTTATTTTAGATTTGGTAACTTATATTTGGATTCCTTTACACGACACCTGCACTGTCCATTGTTCTTGAGACAACCCACGTCAGTGTCTTTCATGATAGGTTAAGCTCTAGCACACAGGCCCCGAGCGAGGTTCAATTGCCTGAGTCTTTCTTGCATACCCCGGGGTACGGGGTACTCCGGGTTTTTTAATCGTTGGATTTTTGTTTTAAAATATAAAAATCAAGATCCAACGATTAAAAAATCCGGAGTACTCCGTACTCCGGAGCACCCAAGAATTTTTGCAATTGCCTGGTGCCTGTTTATATTTCCAATCCTTCCAACCTTCAGACCAGCTGTTGAGCTGGTCCGTTGCATTGGTTGTCTTGATCAATGATTTTCTGCCAGTCTGTTACATTGACAAAAAACTGATTGATGGTGAGAGTTAGAATTCTGTTGCAAGGTTTGACAGACAACAAACAACCTATTGTGTTTGTGTGTGTTTTCACATTCCTATCACGGGTCATATAATGTGTCGTATACTAGAAAAGATGGCAATGACAGAACACTATGAAATGACGTCGTAGTGATTGTTTGTGACCACTGACAACACCAAACTCCTCATCACACTAATTTTAATTGTGATCATGTGTGGGTTGCTGTTTTCAGGTCATTTTGGGCGAAGCAATTCAGAATCTTACTCCTGATTTCTTCTGGCGGGGTAGCGGTGAGGTTTCCTTCCAGCTTTTATGAATAGCTACTGCTTTTCTTCCTGTCATTTTTAAACGAAAATGTGACGTGGAATGCACTTAGTGCATGGACATTAACATCCATTTTCCAGCCAATTTGTGAAACATAACCCTCTCTGCAGTGTGGCTAATTACAAAAATTGGAAAAGAGTTGCTGGGTTGCTACTAGCCACTGATAAACCGCAATGTGAAACACCAACTGCCATAACTACCATCTTGTAGAACAATCACCAAATGGACAAATTTCATATATGAGAGTTGTTGATTAACAAAAAATAAAGAGTTAACCACATTAACAAATAAAATGAAGTGCGATGTATCAGTTTTCTCACATTGCACTTTGAGGTTTTTGAAATCTTATTAATTTTTTACTTTCATTAATTTGACCAAATTATACTCCTTTAAATTGATAATGGGACCAACTGTGTGATTTATTGTCATTTTGGAAGAGGAAGTATTGATTGAGGAGAAGTCGAAGCTCCATAATGACTAGTTTTGGTGCAAGCATGGCTTCAACATCAATTAAGAAATGGGTCTCACGTCATCATTTTAATGATTGACCGGACAATCAAATAGGCAGAAAGTATAAAATTGATATGATAAAATTTCATGTATAATGTGAAAAATTCAAATATTATTGTTTATTTTAAAATATCGTTCCAAATTTGAAGAGTGTGAATATAGTTTGCAAAAGTACCGACCATGACAACACAAAGGGTTGTGACACATCCATGTAATATGTTTCACCTTTGATTACAGTCATTTATTAAACTATCAACACAAAAACACACATACAAACAATGAGACGAGCCATCATCCATCAAATCACCATTTTGTCACTACTCACTATAGTGGACTATTCTTTGTTGCAAAAAGGAAAACACTTGAGCTCCATCAATGAAAACAGATATTTTTCTTCTTCTTCTTGTTTTCCGAGGTTTTGCAAAGAGATATTTTTATTACAGCATTGACCACGCAAAGTAATGAAAGCTCCTTAATTACAAATATATACCATTCCCAGAAACCAAGGAAAATCACTATATTGTTTTTCTTAAGTGCTTGCTAACTAGTAAAAATATAGAGTAATTAAATTTTCATGAGAAGGAGACATATGTCTAGGACTTTTCGTTGTGAATGGGTGGTTTCCTGTGAGGCTGGGCATAATCCATAACACCTACGTCCTCCATAGCTTCATTTTCTTTCGAATCCTTATTTTCCTCCATCTGATCATGTAGTGTAGCAGATCCCAGTAATGTCCTTGTGTGCCTCTCCAATCCCTAAAACAAGCAGATAGTTCATATCATATATAGGTATTTCAATGCAAAATACCGATGATATATATATACACACACATACATTAATCTTCTCTTAGTTATCATACTATCTGGGAATGTATACTTATTTTGTTACACGATGAATCTAAACTCTGTTGATTATATGTTGATTCTTGTCTTAATGTGTACATGATACAACTTAAATATTTATCTAATAAAATAAGTCTGATAAGAGAACATTACGCAATATATGCATGTCGCTACAAATTAAACCCTCAGTTTTACAGTACTAATTTTCTTCTCATCCCAATTATGTTATGTATGTATGCCATGCCACCAACGGCTATATATAGTGTGCATGCATGAGTTGATCACATGCACTGATTTTCTCATAGGGGACATATGGTGAAGTAGATATAGAGAAATGTTAACAATATTTGCACAAATTTTTGGACCTTTTCACTTTAACAAGTATCATGTGTCATTTTTTATACAAAAAACATTAAAGGTCTTGTTTTTTTGTGTAAAAAATGAGGTTGAACTTCAATTGTACGTACTGTTGAATGATTTAAGATTTATTTGGAGCCCACCACAAATTAATCTAGATCATTCAATAGCCGTACCATTGAATGATACATAACACCCAAGATTTTTCCTAAAAAATAACACATAATATTTAAAAAAGTGAGAAAGTCTAAATACAAATGTTGCTAGTACTCCCCGCAGATATATAAAGCCACTTGCACCATCAGGCATCAGTCTAACAGAGATCATATAACAAACCAATTTAAAAGACTAATAAAACTACTATTATAACACAGCAATCGGGTGAATTATTATGTACGTACCTTCATTTTAATCGATTTCTTCTGGTCAATCTGAGAAGATAATGTAAAAATATCACGTCCTGCACATCACCACCATACCATCATCATCGTCAACAACAAAAATAACTTATATAATAACAATAATATTGGGAGATTATTTGGGAAAAATCTTCAATGCTCTGGACCATATAATGGTCTAAAAAATTAAAGGTTTAAGATTTAAAGGATGCTTGGAACATTAAATCTCAGCCTTCCATTTTTTTGTACCATTTATTGATCCGGACCATTAAAGCCCGACCCAATAATTTGAGGGTTTTTTTAACTTTGCACAACGCAGGAATATTTATCTTTCGTGGTTAATAATTCGATAAGATCATTCATGTTGTAATTTATATGAAATTAGGTGCATTAAGACTTGATTAATTCGATAGATAAGAACCTGAAGTTGGTCCAGTATTAACATATTCTTGTTTCCTCAAAAGATCATCCTTTGGGATACTCTCAAGGGTGAGTGCTGTTTCAGCTTCGACTTTCACTTCTACTTGTTTTGTTTGGCACTCTACTGAGATAGTAGGCCTCGTCGACGACATTGAAGTCTCAGAACGTCTTAAGACATTCCCTAGATCCTGCACCAAACCCTAAAATAGTCAGGCCACTTAGAATACTATACAACTAATAATAAACCATTCATATATTGCATACAAGTACGTTCGGTTACAGTTCAAGAACATTTCAGGTAGCTATATTTTAGTAATTAGTTGAGATTTTTTTAGTAGAAGCAATATTCCACATTAATCTACACGAAGGGAGAGGAGGGAGAGTTTGAACCCAGAACACAGTGGGTTGAAGATGAATTATATGAGATTATGATGACCTCTTTGGTTGGTTTAATTACTCTAACTTAATCCCATCAGTTATCTTTTTCGTGTATATACATATGTGTGTGTGTGTATAATAGCTAGGTTAGTGCTCAAAATATATATAATGTACAAGAAATAATGCAAATAGTTTTACCGACCTCAACAGAATGGTAGGCTCTACGGCCACTTTCTTTTGGAACGAAGCCTAGAAATCGGGCATTGCATGCATGCATGGAAAGGCACAGAAGAACGAGAAGAATAATTGAAGACATAATTACGAAAGACAGAGGTTATGACCTGAAGGTTTTGAAGTCACAAACAGAATTAACGATCGATGGATGGATGAGAGTAAGGGAAATATAAGTACTGAGTCGTCTGTATATGTGAGTGAGTTGAAGTGTTAGGTTTGCATAGTATTTGTAGTGATAGAGGAAGGAGGAGCAATAAATGCAGGTAGTGTATGGGACTAGAGACGTTCTTAAAGAGAACATGCAGGTGTTTGGGTGATGAACGTCTAAAACCAAACTCAAGATATTGAGGCCTCCCCTTGTCCCCTTCATCTCTCACCTTTTAATCGATTGGAGGGCCCTAAAAAGCACAAAAGCATGATAGAGAGCTAACGTATCTGGTGCATACATAATGCATGGAAATAGATATTGAGAGAGGAAAACAGTTAACTTCCAAATCCTTGGATCGCACATTGTAGAGTCATAAGGTGAGACCTACTTATGTAGGTGGATTTCACTCTTATAAAATTTAACTTTCAAGATAGATGTGGTGAGACCTACTTTGTGATCATTGTATGTAGATGTGGTGCATTACTTATAAAGTTTTACTTTCAAGATAGGTGTGAAAAACTAAATAATCTTTAATTTGATTGATTTTTGTTTTAAAATGATATGTAAATGATGATTAATAACAAGAATGGTTCTGATTATAATAATTGTATAATGAAGATACTCTAATCACAAGTGAGTTGAGAATGAAGAATCAATAGGTTGGAAACAAGTATTGTCCAATAATTAATGTCATGAATCGAGTAATTTTAATACCTATTGAGGTCAATAATATGAAGATTTTATTTTTTCTTGATGCGAGCGATGGTGGAGAAGAGGTAGAGAGGTTTAAGCTCAAAACCTCATACATAAGGATAAATACTCTTAATTAGCTGAGTTATAATATTATTCAAACATGAAGTTAAAATGGGGTCAAACTTGGGTGGTACAACCGACCATTAAATGATTCAAGATTTATTTAGGATTCACCGTAAATTAATCTGAGACTATTTAATAACCGACCATTGAATAGTTCAAAATTTATTTAGAATTCACCGTAAATTAATTTGAAACTATTTAATAACTGTATTATTGAATAGTCTGTATCATCCAAAATTTTTCCGGTAAAATAAGTGATTTTATGCGAAAATTCTTCCATACTACGTAGTATGAAATACTACGAATATTGGATGACGTGGATTGTTTTGGATGATATGGGTCCCGTGGGTCCCGTGAATCTAAACCGTCCAATGCTTGTAATATTTGATATTACGTAATATGAAAGTTGGACCCGATTTTATGATAAGAAAGATGTGGGAACTTGTAAATGAAGCGTAGAAGATGTTGAATGAGACAAAAAAAAAACAAGTTGAATAGGACCCATGAGTGGAGTGGGAGGTAGGGACATGGGGATGAAGGAGACATAGGAGCATGGCAAAACCGTCACATGCAGCTCCTTTGTGGACATGGAAAGGTCCTCCCTCCCCCACCAACGTCGGTATTTAGTATGCACTCTATGTGGCATGTACTCCATGTGCCTCGCACTTGGTTTTTTGGCCACATCACTCGTCTTAGCCAATTAGGTTTTTTGAATATGAAATAATTTGAGCACATTTTTTTTTACTTATTTATTAATTTGCTCTCTCAAACTGTTATTTAATCTCACTTTATTCTTTAGAATTGGATTTGTCTCACTTTACACTCTGATACTGTCAAAATTGAGTCATTTCACCCCATTTACGTTCACAGAAATTTGATAGTTTTAGAGGTTTATGGTAGTCTAAAAATTTCATACTTCGTCAACCACAATGACTTATTTTTGCTAGCATGGTATGAAATGTCCAAACTGTCATTTCATTTAATGTCCATGAAAAGAAATTGACGAAAATATGGTGAAAATGACTCAATTTTGGCAGTTTTAGAGGGCAAAGTGAGACAAATCTAGTTTTAAGGTGTAAAGTGAGACATGCAAATCAATAAATAAGGCTTTTTAAAAAATAAAAACAAAAAAAATTGTTTAATTATGTTCTTTGATTTATGTTTCACTTCAAAATTGAAAGAAATGCATTGAAATCACTTTCATTTGGAATTTGATTTTTATTTGGTTGTCTCATGCTGCATGGTTTCAATTTCAAGGGCTTTGGTCAGTTTAGGCTATGAACATGGTAACGACTCCAACCCATTCACGTTGTTGTTAGGCTGGATAAACAAAGTTGGCATCATTCATGATTTGGTGGGCCTTACAATGTATAGCTCATTTCATCAATGGTTATCAATAGCTCACCCGGGTTGGCAAAGATTTGCCCTAACATTATCTAAAATTGAATGGAATATACTAGTTTCACGTGACTGACGCTAGGACATCTCATACTAAGGGGGGTGTATTCAATTCAGATTTTAAAATATTATGTCAGAGTTTTTATAATTCATGGATTCTGCAGACTCTATGGATTGTTTTAATTCTATATAGACTTTGACAGATTTTAATGCATTTTATTTCAGTATTTGTATGGATTTTAATAAATCTATGGATTGTTGATTGTTCTAATATCAATAATAGGATTAAAAAAAATACATCATTGAAAACCAAAAGAGTTGTCATCTCCAAATTATCTGTTATGTATGTCAAAATACAACATTGAAAATGCAAAGAACCAAAAAACACATTACCAAAAAATGCAAAGACAATTATAAAGAAGCATACTCCTCCATTTCAATTTCATTATCATCATAACCCTCTTGATTCTCATCATCTTTTTGTTCCTCATTATTTTCATTGTCATTGTCTTGATTCTCATTGTTATTCTCTTGATTTTCATTATTAGCATTTCGCAGTCTATCAGCCCACATAGCTTCAGCAATGCCAAGTCTCCAAGCATAAGCTTCCGCTCTTTGTCGTTGCTGAGTTTGAGAAAGTAGTTCAAGATTTTCCTCTTTTATGTCAAGATACGATGAAGATGCTGATTCATTTTCTGGTTCAGGAGGAAATTTATTGGAACGACACTCTTTGCGAAGAAAGTTGTGCAGTCCAGCACAAGCTAGCACTATCTCTGCTTGTGTGTTACAACCCGTCCCAAATTTTTATGGAAAATTACCAAAATATCCCTAGTGACCAATGTTGACTTTCGATGACTTTTCGTGACGACATGTGAAAAATTATTTCTTTACATATTCAAGTAGTACTCATCGATATGAACACGTGGACGCAAGAGGAACTCAATTCGGAGTTTAAACGAACGTTTTATGAAACTTTAAAGTGTAGGGGCATTTTAGTAATTTTCACACTTGTTTGTGAATTAGGGTTTTTGGCTGGCTGCAGTGCAGCCAATCCCCTCATTCTCTCCCACCCTGACCTATCTCTCTCTCTCTCTCTCTCTCTCTCTCTCTCTCTCGGCCAACTTCACAAAAAACCACCAAACCCTAAATTTTGGACGAATCACAAAACCATCAAACCGAGACACGAGACTATAGCCATTACGATCGTCCCATCATTCTGGACGAGACTGTGATTTTAGAATCCCCAAACTCGAGCCCAATCGTCCAAACTGACGCCAGAACGAAAACGACAAACTGCCATTCAAGTTTCTGTACAATCCCAACTTAGGTAAGCCTCAAAACCATTAACATTGCTTCTATTACATTTAGTAGGTTCAAATTGATATAAAGAACGTCGAATTTGGTGCAGTTTTGAAGGAGAACAGAATTAGGGTTTCCCGAAGCTTTCCGGCCAATTTCAGGCCATCTCCGGCCATTTTTCGGGCCCCAAATTGGCATGAAAATATTCTACTCGTCAATACCTTCAATTTGATATATGGCACATTGAATTTGGCCAAAAAACGAAGAAGTTATGAATTTTTAAAGTTTTGGAATTAAATTGGAAAATTTTCCAGAAATCCAGCGAACCAGACGGCGGAGGACGGCGGCGGCTCCGGCGACCAGCGAGAGGAGGAATAAGACGGAATATTCCGTCAACCGTAACGGAATATTCCTGACGGCATCAGAATATTCCGTCAGAAAGGTATATTCCGTTAAAGCTAACGGTGCTGACATCAGCAGGCGCGTGGGGGTGACGTCATCAGGGCGCGTGCAATGTGTGGCGACACGTGCCGGCGCACGGTGGTGCTGGCGGCGGTGGACGGCGGTTGTAGGGTTTTCGGGCCCCGAAAATCATTTTTCGAGCTCGTTTTTGCTAAAATAGTATTATTTTTGGAATATTTTTCTATAGGGCCTATATTAATTTATATTAGGGAGGTTCTAATTTTTCCCCTAAAATTAAATAGGTAATTCTTCGGCGCCACACTTCGAGGAGGGCAACACCGAGGGAGATTTCACTCCCGATCACCAGTGAGTGGACTTTTGTTTTATTAAATGGTTTCCATGCTTTAAAATATTTATAATTTGGATAGTTTTATTATATGAAATGATTTTGAAGCATGAATTTATATGTTATGAAATGGTTTTGTGATATTATATATATATATATATATATATATATATATATATTTCTCTATATATATATATATGTGCTTTATGAAATGGGTTTTAAATGGTGATTGTAGTTATGTACAAAAGTATGAATATATTTTAGGAAATGGTTTATACTATGATCTCACTTATGCGTAAATATATATTGGTATTTGATATATGATTTCGAGAGAAAATATTATTTATGCGATATTAAATATTTGGGGATTATGAAAGGGATATTGCTCCTTATATCTAAACACATGATATATATGTATGTTTTCAAACACACTTGGTATGCTTTCACTACGTTGTAGTACCGTCTCACGGCCGTAGGACAAGTCTCACATGTTTAGGTCACACGCACTGTACTCCAGGGGTATTGTCCAGTAAATACCTTAATGCAAGCTTGTCTTACGTTTATGTTTATTTTTGGGAAAAAGGCCCCACTACGTAAGGACTCGGGTGTGACGCGCTATTGCGCAAGTGCTTACATGTGTGTGGTACTTGGAGTACAATTTAATTGAATAACGTAAAGTGCTTGTACGGGGATTGAGAGGCTGTTCCTCAACACGTACATGGGTGATTGCTTATATACCCTGTGTTGGTTTTCCTATATTTATATTATTGGTATATATGATGAAAGTACTATTGGAAATATGATTTGTTATCTACGGATTTTATATTGATATATGTTTCCAGTTATACCTATAAACTACATCTTGGCGTATACTACGGTAGTACGATTTTACAATTATACTGGATTTCAAATAGGGGGTTATTATGTTGAAAAGAGCAAGGTATTTCGAAAACTTTTATTTTTCGTCCACTCACACCTTTGTTTTTGCGTCCCCTTCAGGACCTAGTGATAGAGCATCTAGTGAAGTCGAGGCATACGAGTGGCAGCTCTGATTCTATTTCTCGACCATGTAGAGATTTGCTATTTCTTATTCAGTTTCTTTAATAATATCCATCCCTGTTATGGATAGAAATTCTAGGAACTTGATTCATTATTTTGTTTCCGCTGATTCAAATTAGTACGCTCTAAACCTTGTGCATATTGACATTAATTTCCGCAACTTTATGGTAGTTTAATTTGCTTAAACTAAGTGTTGTCATGCATTTAATGGCTTCGTCACTTACAAGTGTCGGCCAGCACGCCCAAACTCGGTATCCACGTGGGTATCGAGGGTGGGGTGTGTCATTGTGTCTCAAATGGAACGACACTCTTTGTGAAGAAAGTTGTGTAGTCCAGCACAAGCTAGCACTAGCTCTGCTTGTGCTAGCACTAGCACTAGCTCTGCTTGTGCTAGCACTAGCACTAGCTCTGCTTGTGCTAGCACTAGCACTAGCTCTGCTTGTGCTAGCACTAGCACTCTTTGCGAAGAAAGTTGTATTGTCTTTTGACATCCAAGTTTTGCATTAAGAACAGGAAGTATTCTTTCTTCTATTGTTTGCTTGCTTAAGCTGCCATTATTGTCACGCCATCCCCGAGTGACGGCATCAACCATGATTTCTAACAAAACATCACTCTCTTCCTTGGACCACTGCTCATAATTCCCTCTTATTTTGACATCTTGTTGTTGATCAACCATGATGATATTACTATATTATACAAATTTAAGCTTTTATTAGTATGTATATAGAATCTTTCGTTTCAATTATGCATTTTTCTAATTGAAAATACCACAAAAGTAAAGAGAAAAACAAAATGAAAGCATTCATTAACCGAAAAAAAAAACATTCATTTAATGGAAAAAAAAAAACATGCCTATGTAGTTTATCTTTCATTAAAAGAAATCATTCATTAATTAATTTCCTTTTTACAATCAGTTTCGATGCTTGGTTTTTTACAAGTGAAGATTTTTATAATCTTTGCTTACTGGCATTTTAAGTTATCCATTTTCCAAGTATACCTGCTATACCTACTTAGAAGTAATAAACAAGCCATACAATTAACAAGAAAATTCAAACCCTCAAGCCGTACCTATTAACAAGATGGCATTTTAAGGTATCTAAACTCAATTAAATAATATGATAACCATCAAAAGACTCACTGCAAGATGCTTGTATTAGAAATAAATCAAGGGTAGTGTGACAGAAACCCAAAAAAATGAGGAATCCACAGCTGGTTAGTATTTTGTTTTCACTTTTGGTCCCTGATTCATCTAATTTTTTAGTTTTGGTTCTACACTAGGTTAGTATATATAGGCCAGCCACTTATATATGTATATATGCCAATGATGTGTATATTTCTTTTATTTATCTGGCTTTATAATAGTCAATAGTGAACTCATTCTAATAGATTTGACCAGGGTCATGTGTTCTTTATGACGCAATGAATCAATTAACAACTAACACCAATAATATTTCAAGAGATAGTAAAAAACGAAACCTATATGCAACTATCAAAGTCCAAGAATGAATAAAATATGCAATAGACAAGTTAGCATGTGTTCCAAAGGAAACATATATATAAAAACCCATAAGCAAGTGCGCGGATACATGGTTTGCTTCTATCAAACAAATATATGGCCGAAGCCTTCACTTTAGCAGGGTTGGATAGAAACCCTAATATAGTCGTCTGCACAATACAATTGGATTGAAACCCTAATATTTATGAATAATATACATAATACCACAAACCATTGAGCATAACAACAATAACGTCAATAGATTAGAAAATACCAACCTTGAGTGAAGAGGTTTGTTCGTCTTCTACAAGGTCCAGAAAAAGTCTGTTCGTCTCCCTTCATCTTCTATTCTGAGCAAGCGTCAAAATCTCTTGGTAGGAGAAGAGATTTCTGAATGGATTTTCTATTTATACCAAGGACCCTGGAATCTTACACAATCCAACAATTAATGAAATCTTTGAAAGTCAATAAACTTTTCAATACCACTAGATTTCTACGGATATTTTAAAATCTTAATTGAATACAGCAAAATTTTAAAGGACTTTTTAAAATCCTAATTAAATACCCACAGACTTTTAAAATACAAAAAAAATTATATAGACTCCAAATTGAATACACCCCCTAAATGTATAGACTTATTGTTGTTTCACGCCACCTAATTATTAATCTTGGGTTGTAATCAAAATTGGCCCAAGATGATAATGTTGCATAATAGGATAATAATAGAGATGCGGCCCATGCGAATACGTGATTTGAGCTGAATTCTAGCCTTCATAAGGCTTAGGCCGATATCTTAGACTGAATTCAAGTCTACATTGAAACTTGATTTAGGTCAAAATGAGTCGATGTCATCACAATATCAATATCAATATTGATATGAATATTGCAACCGCACTAATTCGTTTCAAAGTATGGTGACGAGCTATTTGGACCTAAGGGTGACAACTTTGGTCATGACAATGAAATCGATCCTATAACAACATATAATTCCATTCCAAACCCAAGGCCATTAGATACGGTCGCGACTCAAAGACAAGTTTTTATACCTAACGGTTCCTAGAACATCGAATTATACTAATTGACGTATCCCGGGTCAATTATGGCCAATCATGTTGGGATGGATTTGAGCCTATAAATACAAGCTTCAAAGAAAAGAAGAGGACCCTTAACACAACGTCAAACAACTTTTTATTCGACTAACTTTCCAATTTCTATCCTAAGAGTAGTGTAATGTAGCTCTAGTCTAGATTACATTTATGCAAGTAACTTTCCACCCTTATCTATCAATTGATCAACGTTATACAATTTAGTTTACACATTGTCTTTTGTTTCTTTACTTTTATTGCAATTTAATTCATTGCACTTGTCTTTCGAGTCATTTACTTTTATGCAGTTTAACTCATGCACTTGTCTTTAAAAAGGAGTTTTATTAGGTTCTTAATTACTACTTTACGCAATTTAGTTCATGACATTATCTTTTCAATTCTATTAAAATCAAGCATTTTACTTTCTACATAGAGGCCCAAGGTTGTGCAAGGTTGTCAATGAGTAACCACTCCTAGTATAGGTGCGTGGAATGCGTCTCAAGAAAAGTGAGTGAGGGGCTCATGTGGGAACCACGAGAGTGAAACTCTCCACTATGCACAAAGTGCGGCATAAGCACACTGAGTAGGCGAGGTGTGGGGGAAGTGGAGCTTGGATCCCAAATCATGTCATTATATAAGCCGAGAGTTAGCTTAATCAAAGGTACACAAGAAATACTACTGAAAACACAAAAGCTCCTGCAAACACTGACTAGAGTGTCGAAGTGTCTTTTGCAGGTACACCCCTCTTCTCAACACTCCAGAGGAGCGGTACTTGGAGTTCCTTTTTCATCTTTACAAACAGCTGGTGAGAAATTTCACTCTAACAGCTGGTGTCGTCTGTGGGAAACTATACGAAACAAAGCAAAAATGACTAGTCCGCAGAGGGAACTCAAAATCCATCCAATCCCTTATCAGAAAATGCGAGGTTCGGTTCCCGTGACGTGGAGCCTAGCCTCGCAGTTGTCCAATTCAGAGGGATCATGAAGGAGTTACAAGAGACGAAGCGGATGGCTAAAAAAGCGCTCGAGAAGGCCGAAGGGTCAAGCAAGGACTCAACGGGGGCAAAGCGAAAGGAAAGGCTAGAGGCGTTCGAGGGGGGATGGTCCATCGACACACACCCAAGGAGTCAACATGCGAAGGGAGATACTAAGAGCTAAGCTGAGGAGGGGAACCGCGGCCCAAGAAGGTGAAGGATGGCGACCTGCGTATGCAGATTGAAAAAAATTTCAAAGGGTACAAGCCCCAGACGCCGACAGAATTAGCCTTTGAGGCGGCTAAGAGAATTTGCAAATCGCCGTTCACTGAGAATATCGTAAGAACCCAAGAAGCCCGCCAAATTCACCCCGCCTAAATTCAATCTGTTTGAAGGGACAACCGATCCAATCGACCATATTTACCATGCCCAACAACAAATGATTCTGGAGGAAGAGGATGAAGCCTTGTTGTGCAAACTATTCCCCTCGAGTTTGACGGGATCGGCCTTGACTTGGTTCAGACAGCTGAGGCCTGGATCCATCGGCGGCTTCACCAAGCTTTGTGAAGCCTTTATATCACAATACATATGTAATCAGAAGAGAAAGAAGGACGTCGCCATTTTATTTAGCACGAAGCAGAGCGTTTGCAAGAACTTAAAGGATTATCTGCGGAGGTTTACCGAGGAAATGTCTGCCCTGAGGGAGTGTGACTCGCACACGGGATCCTTGGCTTTCCGCGAAGGGGTGCTACCCGGGACAAAAATGCATAGGTCCTTGCTTAAGACTCCGCCGCTGAACATGAGGGAAGTGATGGCTCGTGTTGACAGGATCATTAGGCTCGAGGATGAAGAACTCACCTCAACCAAACCAGAACTATGTCCGTCACTCCATCGCGACGACAGTGCACTGTAGGTAGTTCATCATCATATGAATATGTCGATGATGCACGAATTCAATTCTTTGATTCAATTTCATCGAAATACGCAGGATCAAGCTGAAACCGGTTAGTACATGCATTTATTTGAGGATGAAATGTGTTTTATTTCTTACTGCAAGTTGTCTCTCTGACATTGATGAGTATTAAATAAAATTTGTACATTCTGCATCCAAATACAAACGAGTTGATAACGTTTGCTTTTGCACACATTTTGAGTATAAGATGATTAATGGTTGAATACCAAAATTTGACACAGAGCAAAGAGATTGGGGGCAAACCGTCATGGTATCATTCCAAAGAACCATAAATTGGAAAGCAAAACTCTTTATCAAAGGCAAAATTCAGTATGGTTGAAAACCATAGGCCGAAGGCCAATCTTGAACTTATGGTTGAAAACCATAGGCCGAAGGCCAACCTCGAACTTGTGGTCGAAGGCCGTATGTTGAAGGCCAAGCTTGAACTGGTGGTCGAAGACCATAAGCCGAAGGCCAATCTTAAATTCATTGTATAAGACCGCTGGCTGCGAGCCAACACAAGAAAGAATTTCTCCGAAGAAGCAACATATGCCATCTCTTCTCCACCCGTTAGTGAGCAGGGCTCATGCCATTTGCGCAACGTTGTTTGTGCAATTCAAGGTCCCTTAATGCATGGGGGCATGCGCCTTACGTAGAATTATGGAAGCGAGCCTTACGCCTCACACCATACGTAAATATACGTAAGCGGACCTTACACCTTATATAAATATATGTGAGCGGGCCTTATGCCTTACGCAATAGTACATCAGTGGGCCGTGAGCCTTGAGAATTTAAGCATGCGGAGCATGCACATTGCAAACGCATGTGAGGCATGCGCCTTACGCTGAAAGCAGGGGCGCACGCCTTACGCATTATGTAAAGTGAGGCTTACATCGGCCTTACGCCTTACGTAAAGTGACATAAGCGGGCTTACGCCTTACGTGGAGTGTGGCTTACATCTTAACTTTAAGGCAATGTGGCAAGTAGGGTGATATAAGCAATTCTAAGTGGGGTTGAAATAAGGTAATGTAAGCAATTCTAAGGGAGGTTGAAATAAGGTGATGTAAGCAATTCTAAGAGGTCTTTAAAAAAGAGTTCTATTAGGTTCTTAATTACTAATTTACGCAATTTAGTTCATGACATTATCTTGGGTCAAACTTGGGTGATACGTACAATTCAATAGTCCGATCATTGAATTGTTCAAGATTCATTTGGGGTCTACCGCAAATTAATCTAGGACCATTAAATGGCCATACCATTGAATGGTCTGTGCCACCCAAAATTTTTCCCATTATCTTTTCAATTCTATTTAAATCAAGCACTTAATTTTCTACACATTTGTTCTTAATTTCATTTGCGTTTCTGTGGGAGGCTAATTCTTGTTGCCAGTGGGCCCACATGAGTTGAGATGGGATCGACGTAGAGGCCCAAGGTTGTCGAAGAGTAACCACTCCTAGTATAGGTGCGTGGAATGCACCTCAAGAAAATGAGTGAGGGACTCATGTGAGAACCACGAGAGTGAAACTCTCCACTACGCACAAAGTGTGGCATAAGCACTAAGTAGGCGAGGTGTGGGGGAAGTGGAGCTTGGCTCCCAAGTCATGTCATTATATAAGCCGAGGCTTGGCTTAATCAAAGGTACGCAAGAAATACCACTAGAAACACAAAAGCTCATGCAAACACTGACTAGAGCGTCAAAGTGTCTTTTATAGGTACACCCCCCTTTTCAACACTCAAATGGATGAGCGGTACTCGGAGTTCCTTTTTCATCCTTACGAACGACATGCGGAGCCTTATCAAGATCCTATGGAGGTGTTTCTTCTTGCGAGAAATTTCACTCCAACAATTTCTTGCACTTTCTTTTAGCTCTTTCAATTTTCCCTTCAACTCCTAGCTTAATCTCACATTCCATCCATACTTCATCATTTAGTTGTTCTTATAAGGAAAATTGACTAAAATGGGACAATTTCTTAATCCTATAATCAAAATAGGACATTTGAACCATGCACACTCTATGCACACCATGCACAAAAGTAAAATTACAAAAATACCCATATATGTATTAACAACCCTCACTTTACTTTCATTGACACCAATTTTTTTAGGCCTGATTCTGGCCTCTCTCTTAACAACATGTGCATAAGCTGTGTATGAGTTGTGCATAATTTGTGCATGAGCCCAATATTTTCCACGGAAGGGCCTGAATCTCATTAGAAAACGCCCTTTAGAAGCATTAAGCACATTAGAACTCAAATAATTTATCGATTTCGAACAAAACACAAAACATGTAAAGGGAAATTCAAGCACAAGAAGTCCAATTCAGTCACATTTAATTTGGGAGAAATACATGAATCAAAAAGCAGAGATCAAGAATTTTTAACTTTAATTAATACCTCAACAAAAAAAAACCCAAAAATTAATGAAAAAAAAAAAAACCCAAGAATTGAGCAGATCCGAAATCCGTTCGTGAGGACTGAGCGAGGCGGTGACCAAATTCCATCGATGTCCATATTCGAAACCCCGTTGCTGCCCAGATCCTAAGTCCGAACCAACCTCTACGAAATCCTTTCACTGCCCATATCTGAAACCCTGTCGCGGTGAACTATTTCCATTCACTGAGAAATCGAGATTTGTGTGAACCATTTTTTCGAGTTGCTATTCACCTAAACCATTCGGCTGAAATAGCCACCACAGATATAGAAAGTGAGGATGTAGATATAGACAGAAGTCAAGATATAGATATACACAAATTTGAGGATGCGGATGTAGACAAAATTGAGTATGTAGAAGCTGAAGATGAAATTAGTGCAAGGAAGGGTGAATTTGGATTGTAGAAAATGTGTTGAAACCGAATTTGAAAATGGAGTTTAATTCATTACATGAAGGCTATGTTTTCTTACAATAGATATGCAATGGTAGCTGGGTTTGGGATCTAGGAACATAGTAGTAAAAAGGGCAGCAGTGGTGAGGGTTTGGTAAGGAAGGAATTTTTTTGTTGTAAACAAGGAAAAACAAAGGTGGATGCTAATCCGAAACCAAATGGGAAATGGAAGACGGTAGACAATAGAACTAATTGGAAGGCGAAAGTTTCATTGTTGAAGCCAAAGCCTCTAAGTCTCTACACTGAAGTTGAAGTGTAAAGAGTTGATGGATAATATATGATATGATTTGGTGCCAGCAAAAAGACCCTATATGGCCGGCCTCTTTAGAGATATAGAGAATAGTGTTTTTTAGTTTTTCCTCAAAGAAAACCCTTAATGATGTTTTTTATTATACCTTATTTCATTTGAGTGACAAAGTTGTAAATTTTTACCCACTCAACCTAGCATGGCCGGCCATCCTTAGAAGGATTGGGCTTGGTGCTCATTTGTTTTAGTTGCCAAACAACTGAAATATAATGGGCCCCTTGAACCAAAGTCCATTGTGCCTTATAGACTCGAAACTTATTTCAAGCCCAATACGAACTTGTTCGTTAGATCAATTAACGTTTTAATCGATCTAGACCATACTTAATTAAACTCTTTAATTATTTCATATCCATCACATTTATGTTTCTTTACACTTATCCTTTATCGGTGTACGATCCATTAGGTTCTAGTTAGCGAGGCAGTGAGTGATTCTAACTTTTACAAATCGATTGTGAATCAAAACTACTTTTGATTCTCCTTATAATGAAGATTAATGGTTGTAAATCTTCTGGGTTTCCATAAACTATGAGTGACATCTAGCAGTATGTCATGGCTACCCAACCTACTTCGAATTGTTTGAGAACTTATTCAGTTATAATTACAATGCAATGCGGTCCTTCTCTAATACAATACCCTTAATCACATTGTTAATCGATAGCCCTTTTTCATGTCCACTATCCAATATGATACTCGTTCTTTATATGATCCATGCGAATACAATTTGGAACATATTTCCTAAAATCGTATTCAGTTCTTTGGCCCATGTCTTTTGAACCATATCTAAGAGTATTCTCTGTTACAACCCGTCCCTAATTTTTTCATGTAAAATTTCGCGCATAGTTGTGAAATTATCAAAATACCCCTAGACGGTAAGTGTTGACTTTTGTTGACTTTGTCGTCATGACAAGTATCAATTATTCCTTCAGCTTATCCTTATGGTACTCGTCGATACGAACGCATGGAAGCAAGCAGAGCGGATTTTAGAGCTAAAATGAATAATCTACGGGACTTCAAAGTTCAAGGGCATTTTAATAATTTCACGTCAATATTTTATTAGGGTTTTTTTTAGTGGAGTTTTGACCCAGTTATTTTTCCTCAAGCTGTCACTCTCTCTTTCCCGTAGCCTTTCTCCCTGACCCAAATCTCTCATCCTCAGCAATATTATACACACACACCAAAATCCTACAAAAAATCGAAACCGTTGAAAATTGTTGAACCACAACCCACAAACACATCCATTGTGATCGCCTCGTCGTTTTGCACACAACCCTAGCCTCGGAATTGTCAAACTTGAACTCGAATCGACCGAACCGAGACCCGCGGCAAAACAAGGATTTTCCGGTGAGCTACACGTCGATTCTAGCCTGGGTAAGACTCGAGACCATTACCATTAGCTTTATATCGTTGAGTAGGTTTAAATGGATATAAAATACTTGATGTTTGGTGTAGTTTTGAGGTAGAACAGAGATGGTGGTTTTCCGAGATTTTTCGACCAATTACAAGCCATTTCCGACCACTTTTTCAACCCCAAATTGGTACGAATGTATTCCCCTCTTCAATACCTTCATTTTGACATAAAAATCGTGCAACTTGGTTGAGATTTGACTAAGATATGAAACTTTAAAAAAACAAGGATTTTTCCGGCCAAAAATTCCAGATTCCAGCAAACCAGACGGCGGTTCTAATGATTGGCGAGAGGAAGAGAGTGAAGGAATATTCTGTAACGATGACGGAATATTCCTGACAGCGTCAACATATACCATTAGTTTCAGATATATTCAGTTAACTGACTAACGGCGTTAGAGTTAACGGCGTTAGAATATTCCGATAAAGTTAATGGCACATCGTTAACTTTAACGGCGCATGTAACCAATGCGTGACAGTGTGTGGCCGCTCGTGGGGGCGCATGGTAAGCACCTGCCGGCGAGTGAGGGTCGTGTGGCCTTTTGGCAGCGCGTGGCGGCAGACACAATTTCGAACTACTGGAATCATTTATCGAGCCCGTTTTTCCTATAACAATAGTATTTTCTTAGTTTCTTTTGGTTTGGGGGGATTATTTTTATTTTTGAGAAAGGTTGTAATTCATTTTCTTACTAATAATTAGGGCAACACTCGTCTAGACGCTTCGAGGAGCACGACACCTAGGAGGATTACACTCCCGAATACCTGTGAGTGGACATTAATTTTACATAATGGTCTTTATCCTAATATTTATATAAATATATAGTTACTTATGGTTTTGAAATGTTGATTTGATCATGCCTATACATGTTTGATATTTGAGATTTACTTTTCATAATTACGTATTTTTATACGACACTTGAATATTTACGAAAATGTGATATTTCAGATACTAATTTCTTACTTGGGCATGATCATGCATTTTACACCGACAAATGTATATGCTTTCACACACTTGGTATGCTTTCACTACGTTTTAGTACCGTCTCACAGCCGTAGGACAAGTCTCACATGTATGGGTCAAACGCACTGTACTCTAGGGGTATTATCCGGTAAATACCTTAGTGCAAGCTTGTCTTTACATTTTTGTTTGTTGTTTGGGGGAGGTCCCTCAGCATAAAGACTTGAGTGTGTCGTGCTGATCGCGCAAGAACTTACATGGGTATGGTACTAGGAGTACAAAAGTGATTATAACGTAAAGAGCTTGTATAGGGTTGGAGGGAGGTCCCTCAGCATGTACATAGGTGATTGCTTATATACCTTGTGATATTCTTGTTGTATATATATATCGTGATATCTTGGAAAAATGGTTTATATCGTGATAAGCTGGATTTTGTGTTTTACCATGAATTTATCTCGTACAAGAAGGTTTTCTGAATTTATGTTTCTACTCGATGAATTTTACTCAACCACTGTATATGTAGTATGGTTTTATATATATGCTGGTTTCCAAATAGGGGGTTACTATATTTGAAAAGAGAAAAGAGCTTTAGAAAAATATTCTTTTTCATCCGCTGACATCTTTATGTTTTGCTCCTTCTTCAGGACTTAGTAGCGGTGCGTTCTAGTGACATTGAGGCTTAGCGTGGCAGCTCTAGTTTCCTCTCGATAATGTAGGGAATTTATCTTTCATTCAGATTCTTTAATAATATCCACCCTTGTTATGGATAGAAATTTTAGGAGTTTGACTCTATTATTTATTTCCATTGCCTTATATTAGTTACGCTCTGAACCTTGTGCATAGTTGTAATAAATTCTGCAAACTATTTGACAGTTTAAATTGTATAGTTTAAGTGTTTGCCAGCACGTTCCGAACTCGGTACCCACGTGGGTATCGAGGGCAGGATGTGTCATTCTCCCTTCACCATGAAAGGTTAGAGATCCCTTGAATACACTCACTACTCTTCGTGATTAGGTAGCTCAACCTTAACAATACCATGGACACTCTCCTAACAGGAGTGCCTTTGACATAATCAAAGATTAAGGACCCAGCCACAAGAGCACTGTGAGGTCTCAGGTTAAAGGACTACTTTGCATTATTGTAACATGTGAGTTCTTTATGACATGTTAATTAAGAACTCATACGTTGATCATGTTCAGTGTACTCAACAACTCTTTTGAGCACCTATGTGTTCAACTTAGTATCTCATATACTAATGACTTGAGACAAGTCGTACTCCCACTTGAGTAGTCCTAACACATACCAACCTTAGTGGATTATCAATGCATGACTGATAATCCTATGGCCAGGAACATTTTGGGAATGACCATAAGAGAAAGGAATCAATGATCTATCACACTTAGATCACTAATCTCTCAAGTAAAATACATTCCTTGGATTCATTTATTGAATATACACTTAATACAATAAAAGGTGAATAACAATAAACTTTTCCCTTCAATTAAACATTACAAGTATTCAACATAAATATTCCAAAAAGCTATTACATTAAATGAGTGGCTTTAAGGGCATACTTCTAACATGTACATCATATTTACACATGTTCTGAACGTTTATGAGCAAAAATGATTGGTTATGAAAACTGTGAGATTTGAAGACATGCACTAATTGAAACAGGAACCCAAGTTGGCCTCTGTAAAAGGTACTACATGTCTGACTTCATAGAAAAGCATAACAAAATACATCCGATTTTGAAAATAGTGACTATAGATAATTGTACGAAATAGTAAACCGGATGGCAAAACGTTGAAATTAAAGATGCAATTGCATTCACCGTAATAAAAAGTAAATTCAATCACCATTTTTGTGGGCTCCCTTGCGAGCTGCCTATACAAGAGGGTGGTTCTCGTAGTCACCATCATGTTTAAAGACCTCTTTGACTTGATGCTGCCATGTGCTATGGTGCCAATCATAGCTCGGAAGGTTCTTATACAACCAAAAATGAAATCTCTCAAACCCATAGTAGGAAGCCGAGCCCAATGCTTTTTTTAGCTTATCCGCTTCCCATTTCTGATTTGCCCTACCACGTATAGTTTCATTATCTTTCATCACTAGTTGATCATACTTACGCTTCTGGCTATGTATTACTTGACAATAAATGCCACACCATCACAAAAATGTTTGAATTTAATTGAGAAATGACGGTTTTGATATTTAAAAAGATGAACGATTCAGATCATTCATCATTTTTAGTACAGTCAAAGATCATGTTTTCAAAAAAAGCAATCTGAAAAAATGAAATCCAGTGAGAAGATTAAACCGTAAACGTAAACGAAAATGGACAGCTATTGATAAATTTTGGGCTTATGGATTATGGGTTCACATTTCGGAGTTGACCCCTCCACAAAAGTTTTAGAGTTTATCATTACAAGTATTTGTATATTTTTTTTCCCATTTTTCATACTTGTACATTAATTATTATGATTTTTTTTCACACTGCCACATGGCACATTTTGAACCATATATCCTTAGGGTTTAGGGTTCTCTGTCATAAGATGTCACAAGTTGTCATCAAATAAATGCCCAATATTGAATTCTATGAAACTTTCATACTGTATCATAAACTTTCACAAAGCTGCAAAATCTTTCTCAATACCACAAAAGAACAACATAAATTACCATAAATCCGAAATAATTGTATCATAAACTTTCACAAAGCTGCATAATCTTTGTCCAACAACACATACACTAACATATACAGATCTAAAAGATATCCATTGTTCATTAAAGATCCCTACACATTATGCAAGTCATGCAACATGTCTGTAGCCATCCTCAAGCGAAAGAAAGACACATTCTCAGGCTTCCAAACATCCATTGGCAGTCCTAGTGACAATAATTCAATCACCTTCAACGCAAATATTCCACAATCTCCGCTGCACAAACACATAACATCATAGAACCAGTTTCACTATCAATTACGTAAACAAACATGACTATCATTTTACACAATTAGTCAATCAATCACCCATTATTTTGCTGTGGAGCATCCTCTGCAAACACGATTGGCCATGGTCCTTCCTTCCTTATCCAATTCAAACTTCTCAACAGCTCAGGCAACACATGAGCGACCAGTGTTAATCTTGCAATCGCTTGTCTCTTATGGGTTGTTATCTTCAGTGAGTCGTAAACTTTGAGTTCACCATTAGCAAGATCAATCATCACAGCAACCCAGTGCTCACTCTGTTCCAAGTTAAGTGTCATGAACACCTTGTCAATCTTATTAAGCCAAGATCATGCTTCCTTTATGCCCTCGCCTTTTACAATTCTCACCAAAACCGGCTCAAAATGTGTGACTGGTTTGCCTCCTTTGCCTCATTTGGATTCAATCATCTTCTTATAGCTGCGTGCACAATATCCCCGTGCACATATAACAATTCAACTAAATAATTTATTTCAACTTCCAAATGAATAATTTTACCACATGAAAATTGCACTTTCATACAACAATATAGTCGTTCGTATTAGTTGCAGCAATTGGACCGGTGTTTTCAAGCTCAATCTGATGCTTCCTTAATACGTACAATTGCAAAATCATGTGCTGTGAAAATGCCATGTCAAGAATTAGACATTGACAATAAATTTACAGCAAGCTTTCACAAATATTCCATCACATAGTATTTATGCACTTACATCAATGGACAGCCAACCTTCATCCAAAAGGATGCGCCTTTAAAACTCATCGTGGGCGGCTGTGCCACATTCTAACAAAGTGGCCAAACTAACATTGTAACAAAAACAGTCACATCATCAATGTATAAATACACAACAAATGCTAAAAAATCCATGCACATAAATAAGAACCAAAATTGTCAAGACTAACTTACTCTTGCCCATTTTCCTTTATCTTCTTGTAACCATAGAAAAACTCCATCATTTCCACAAAACATCGTTGATCTAGTTTTTTCAACGGGTCCTATCTCTGCAGCACCTCATCCACCGAGACACCAGATTTCAACCTTGTGCATTTGCTAGGATAAAACATCAATGCCGTATATTCTCTATGCTATTTACCTTTCTTTTTGCCTTTTCCCTTAGCCTTAGCTTTTGTTGTCGCCCTTGTGACACGCCCTTTTCTTTTTGCTCCCAAAGCCTGCCTCTCAGAAGTGAATAGCACTTCATCATCATCATCAACTTCTTCATATTGGTCCGGTAGTTTTTCTCCCACCAATTGAGCAAGCTTTGCACAAATATCCTTCGGATTATCCCAATCCACATTCTCCTGCACCAGCTTCAAACTACGCACTTCGTTGTCCACATCTCCAATCTTCAACTTTGACCCCTCCCCTATGTCCTCACCACCACTGTCTTCCTTTTTTTGTTCATCTTCCTCCTGATTCAATTCCTCCTCCATGTCTTCTTCCCTCTTTGATGCCTCCTTTTCTTTTTCACTTTATTGCTAACTTGATTCATCCCTTTCTTCCCCAACCACTGTTGTCATCCATCCTTTTCTTGTTCCCTGTGCAGACCAGCAGCCAACTCCTCTATCTTTCTCCACAATTTCCACTCGGATATGTCTTTCTCATGCCTCATTTTGGCCAATTCAAACTTCATCTTCCCTATCTCCACTTTCAACTTAGCAACATCATTGGTCTTTGAGGTTAAATCGTCATGCATAAACTCTTCATCATCGTCCCCCCAAGTCCAATATGGTTCCTGCTTCTTCGCCACAGTTGCCACAATTTGGTTAAGCCCCACAACCTGTCAATTAAAATACCATTCAACACAATATAACTTAACGACACTTAATCATACATAAACATTCACAAAGTTTCATACACACTCATATATAGTTGTACCACTCGTTCACAATCATACAAATTCATACACATTCATACAAATTCATCTACATTCATACACATTCATACCTTTTTGCTCTCAGTTATGTATATCTTCATCTTCTCATATGTCGGCTGCTTCTTTCCAGTTTTCCACCGGAGAATTCGTGGCCTTGCTTCAGCTCCAGTCAACGTACAATAACGTAAGGACTTCTCTAATTGTGGAATCAACTCTTACACCCACACCTGCATGTATACTTAATTAGTATTAATTTACAAACGCAAAACACATAAAAAATTAATATTAACTACTAACCCTTACCTGAAAAGTATATGCAAATCATTTGCAGCCCCATCCAAATCGAGGTCCCCTCTTGTTTCCCTTCGCTTCTTCCACCTCATCCTCGTCCCTTTCCACATCGTCATCCCCTCTTCCTCTCCCTCTCCAAAATGCAGCAAATGAAAGGCTGTCTTGGAGTCCTTTGCCCCTAACAATACTACCTCAACAAAATGCACTAGACCAAGCTTCACTACATCATTATCGTCTTCACATTCTTTGAATGCTCGTTCCAGTTTGCCACATGTGATTGAAACTTTCTTCCTGGATTTCATCAGGGACATCTTCGCTTTATTACTCGCCTTATCTTTCCTGCCTTTGTTGCCCTTACTACTTGGTCCTTCACCCCCAAGCTTCTCAAGAAAATAACCCCTCAAGAGCCTTATCTCACTAGGCTTAATCTCTATGTCATACGGTTTATCGCACCTTAGACGTTGTCCAACAACACTCACCGCCCTCGATTTCGAAAAATTGCAGACATCGGAGAAGCTTTGTGGATGAAGTAGCGTCAAATTTTTTGAATTTTAGTGTGCAGTTTTGAGAGGACAGAACAATATAAATGAATGGTTTTTCCCCAAACCGTTCAATTCAAAACCTGTAACTGATGTCCCCTCCACTTGACTCTTTAATTCATGGGTGATTAATGACCCGGTTCTACCGTGAGCTCGTTTAGGGTCATTTACTGTCAGCCGTCCAATTTAAATCTAACGGCTGTCATTCGTCCACATATTTGGTCCGCATAACTCAATCTACACAAGAGAATTTGTGATAGTAAATTTGATCGAGTATATGAGGACTTAGGTTGATCCGGCTCATCATACTCTCCATGGATGATAAACCCTTCAATCCGGCCCATCACATTTTCTTAACCATATTTATTACCCTATTAATTTGTACGTTTCAGAATAGAAGCATTCGACCCCAACTAGTACTATGGTCTAGTGATATTTTTATTCACTTGTAAATGGAAGGTCTCAAGCTCGAATAACATAGATGGTGAGAACGTATCATATTTATGTTGAGTTCGATACCTTGTAAGTGGCTGGCTGATTATGTGGCCAACCCAATCCCCATCTCCTTGGTGTAAAATATCCACATTTAATTTAGAATATCATTGTATAAAAGAAAAAATTAAAAAAAATAAAAACCGGAAGAATTCGATCAAAAGAAAAAAGTAACCAGAACATAGAATTGCAATCGCACTGGAAATATAGGGGGCAGTGAGTGCCGGGCAAGGCACCCGAAAATATGAGGTTGCGGTTCTAGGCAGCAAAAAAATTGTCACAAAACTCATAAGTAGACGTTGTAGGAAGTCAAAGATGCAACAACAAGAAAGCTCTGCATATTATATATGTTTTATAGCGTATACTCTATAAAACGCATATCAAAGTCGCACCCTGACATAACCATGACCAGCTAAAACTGGTATTGATCGGAGATCTTCATTCAATAATTATGAACCGAAACAAGCATGAAATTTTAATCGTAAACCAGAACTTCGAGATTATGTACAATATGTGACTATACATATCATCACCACAAGGGTGTTTATGAAGTAGGCATAATAACAGAAGCATCAACACAAGGAAATGAAGATGGCAGAGATGAAATCAAATGTGCCGGGAATGGAAGATGGGGGTATCCAAATAATCGAGGGCTCTACAGTGGAATCTGATAACCAAATGTGTTCTCACCGCTGTACGTGACGTAGAGAAACCCGTCTTCATCCTTCTTCTCTTCATATATGGCAGACATAATTGCACCTGCAAAGACAGAAGACATCATAGGTTGGCCATGTTCAATCAATCGAAAGGCCAAGCAGAGAGCAGCATCCTCTAAGGGCAATATCGCAAGAATATACCTGTTGGTGGGAGTACATTGTCCACAAATATAAAGATTGCCTTTTCTGCACTTAACTTAATCCTTTTGCGGATAACATAAACAAATTGTCCCACAGTTAGATCAGCCGGGACAAGGTACCTGTAATTTTCAGATTCAGTTTATAGTTAAAGAAACAGTGAAAAAGAAAATTATATTGTCATAAATTACAATGAAGACTATTATCCATGACCAAATCATTTTACCAAGGACAATGATCACACAAATAAAGAACACCCTACTTCAGCCATTCGAAGAATTGGATAACTAAAGAGAAAAAGGATATTGTCATATGATACATAAAGACAATTATCAGTGACCAAATCATTTTACCAACGACGATGATCACACAATAAACAACATCCTGCTTCAGCAAAACTGAATAAATCGAATAAATCGGATGGAATCAAAGAACAGCAAAACTGGAAGATGTCAACTCTGCTAGCAAAACTCAAAGATGTTCCTACACAATAAAGAACATCTGAAACTAGAAATATGTCAACTTTGCTAGAAATCGAATAAATAGGAAGGAATCAAAGAGCAGCAAAACTGAACCAGGATACATGACAAAAGAATTCAACACTATCAGCATTCGACACTGGAAAAAAAAAAAGCTTACTTTTTCTTATCAATGTTTGGGATATCACTTCTTTCTGCCTTCTCCACAATCACCTTGAAATCATAAGAGCAAAATTTTAGAGAACAAAATCTCGTCCTCAATAACCTTGAGGAAACTAGTAACAAATCCGAAATCAACTTCTCAATATCTGAAGCTGATAATCTAATTAAAACTAATACCAGCAGTCATTTTAAAAGCTAATTTAGTACTACCAGATTATTATGAATTAATACAGAACCATCCTAATCCTTAACAGCACTAAAACCTTGGGCAATCATTGTTAATTAGACAATTAAATTTGGAATTGAATTTCTTACTGGAATTCTATCTGGGTATTTCTCTCTGATCCTAGCAGCCTCTGCCCGTCTCTTCTCTGAAGATACACCAAAACCACATATATCCATAAATTAATTCACTATTTTTTTCTTCACATAAACCAAAAATAGTGACAATTTAATATGTAAAATACTGGTACAAACCCAGATCATGTTCTTGCTTGAAGTAACTCTTTGCCATTTGTCCTGAAATTATCATCCAACAGAAAAGTAAAAAGTAAAAACCAAAAACAATCCAATCACACAAGTTAAAAGCATCCATAAATTAAACCAGAAAATATTTATTGCCCATAAAATTTCACCATCCAAAAAACTCAAATTTTCACAAACAGGTACAGAATCAGAACTGTTTTTTGGGTCATAAAAAAATAATCAACTGATTAAATTAACAGTATCAGGGGGAAAATTAAGACGAATTAGCAGACAAAATCCGAACCTTGTGAAGTCTTGAGACGAACCCAGAAGGAAAAGGCGAGCTTTTTGATTTTTGATCAGAAAGTCCACGAAATCCCGTGGGGTTTGGTTGACAATGATAATACAGTGGGAGGGAGGCTGCTTCTTCGCTTTGGTTTTTTCCTATTTATATTAAAATGTAAATTATCTAATTAATTATAGTTTTTAAAGATTAATTAGAATTTTAGAAATTGAAGGTTTCTTTTAGGGTTATCCGTCTACGCATATTTAGTGCACACGTGGCCAACAGCCCCACCTAGGAGAGAAGAGAAGAGATGAGAAGAGAAGGTCTTCATTACTCACAGCTCACTATCATTGGCTTCCGGAAACAGTGTTCGTGGTAGGTCCCTGATTAACTAAATCTGGGCCATCCGACTAGAGGTTTGTTTTCTTGATGGAAACTTGGATAAAGGAGACACAATTGTTCAAATAACGGTGATTGGTCCTGCACCGCTGTTAATGGGACACGAAGTAAAGTATCATAACCACTCGAAGATGCAACCTCTATGATTCCACTTTATTATCAAGGGAGGCCAATATCATTTAGAATTTTTATCACAATTTTTGAAATTGTACATTCCAATCAAAATAGTTTAAGAAATGAAAAATAAATCAATTTAGTCTCTGAAAATGAGTTCCACAAATCAATTTGGTCATTCCCTTGTCTTTCGTCAAATTTTTTGTTTAGTGTGCTCATGTGGCACACGAGTAAATTCCACATATCGAATCATATGTTGCCACGTGGACTAATAATCATTAACCTTATGGGCAATAGGTTTGGGGTCAACGACAACAGAGGCAATTTGGATGATTAGGTTGTAGTCAAGAACGTAGGTATAGAATGGTCTAGTTTAAATCAAGTTTATGAAGCTTTTGAAGCTTCACCGTATAAATTTTACAAAAGGGAAATCATCACCATGCACGCTGTTTTCTTTCAATTTTTTTCCTTCTACTTCTTTTTTCTGATTTTGTAGGCTTACCTAAAATAATGAATTGAATTTTGGGTATATGTGAAAAAATAAATTGTTTGTTGTGACCTAAAATTTAGAGAGAGAAGAAGAGTGCGACAAGGGAGAAAGAGAAGGGTGTGAGGAATTGTCATTATATTCCTCATGCCTAACGCCTTTATTTATATAAGAATGAGAGAATAATTTGTTCTCCAAGTAATATAAGGTCTAATAGGAAAGATCTTCTAAATCTCATAGGATTCTTATACATAATCTATTACGGATTTACACAATCATATCATATAAAATATATTCACAACACTACCCCTTGAGTGTGTAAATACTCAAGTAGTAGTCACATCAAACCTTCAGGCAAATGTAAAAGCAGTTGATGAAGTTGTCTCGTCTAGTCGAAACAAGTAGCAAACACGAGTCTCAAATGGGGATTGCATGTAGGAGTAAGTCTCACCAAAACCTGGCTATGGTAAAATCCAAGGAGACAAAACTCATAGTCTAAGGAGAAAACGATGAGTTAATGCAACATGTTGATACTTAACATCTTCAGGACGTAAGTAGTAAAATGCACATAAGGGTATGGCCAACCGAGGATGGGTGCCTTGTCAAAACCTCATCAGGCAACAAAAACCCAATGGAAAAAATGATCTTGATCGTAAGAAAAAAATATACTTTAAGGTCAAGTGAGTATACTTCAGGATACTCCCCCTGAGTTCGAGAAAACTCCCCTTGAGAACTACAAGCGTTGCAAATGAGATAATGACGAATACCAATTCCTCGGACAAGCTTCTAGAACGTTGACTTCAACTGTGACTTCGTGAAGAAGTAAGCAAGATTGTCTTAGGATCGGATCTGCTTGACTTCAATCTTCTGATGCTTTGCTGATGCGAGGTAGACGCAATACGCTTGGCATTGACTTTGTTGATGTATCATTTCTTGATCTGGTTGATACATGCGGCATTGTCTTCATGGATCATAGTTGAGACTCAACGATGCATGAAAATCTGCAAGTGATTCGAATATGCTCAACGACAACTAGTATATGTTCACGTGTGGCGTTGTGAGGAAACCTATTTTATCAACGGTGAAGGAAATCTTAATGTTGTGATCAGGGAGCCAGGTACTACATTTGCAGGTGTAATGATGGTGGTGCTCGAGGCCAAAACATATCTCGAAGCCTTGAATTTAGTTGATGGAGGCGATGGCAAACGCAAAAGTAAGCACTGAGGAAACATTAATTCAAAGACGTTGCAACTAAGGTCTAGTTTAGTGGACCTCCAAGATATTGAGGTGTTCCTAACAGTAAAGACATAAACCATTTGGCAACGAGCATTGTGTGGGTTAGACAAGTAACCAACGTTAGCAAACTAACAAGGTAAGCACCATTCCAAACACCAAAGGATGTAATCTATACTGAGATGCATATGGATGGAATAAGCCAAAATCTTTAGTAACGGAAAACGTCTTTATCACCACTATAGTGGTGGAGTGTAGGCACAGTATTATATCTTGCCAAAAGATTAACAACGAAGGAGATTTCTAATCTAATGCATTGAGCCAAGTACAATAAACATCAATTGCACTTAGATATGAAACTTCAGGCTCCATAACCTTTTCAGGGGTCTCATTTGCATCTAGTGTACAAATGATCATGGGTGTACTTGAAGGCAATAACCAGAATATCATTTGAATAGTGTTTGAACTTCAGGTTGAGGTAGAAATGAGTTTTTCTAAGATCTTTCATCTCAAATTTCAACTTCAGATGTGAGATAGCTTTCTCAAGCTCTTTAAGTTTCCAATTGAGATTGTAACTCTAGCACATTTGGAATGTGACTTGAACATGCAAAGGCATAGTTTATTCATGTGTCCCTAACTGATCAAATACTCACTTAGACGTGTATACCTAATCTGCCTGGATTGTCTAAATCCGTAAAGTGAACGCCTCATTTAATCTAGAGGGTGTTATGTTGTCTAGAACTATTTGAATCAGTCCATGTAAGTTTTTCGGAAACTTCTAGGTAGATTTATGTATCATGTTTCCCATAGATACGTTACAACCACGTTGATAAGCTACAATCAATCCACGTCGTATGAAAGAGGCCTTGCTCCATAACGCGGAGTTATATCGCACTATTTCATTCATCTCATTATGCTTCCTTCTGAGTTGGATGGTGTTGGAACTATTGACCCAAACATTTTCCGCTTCGATCGCCAAGGAATCTAATTTTATATGGATTGTTTCTTTCTAGTTGGCCAATCGGTTCTACGTTGACTACATCAACAAAACACGGTTCGATATTGTCGCTTTTCACTATTTTGGGTGGCTACCATATAGGTGAATATCATCGATGATAATTTCATTCCAATTGCATAACACATCCATGCATGCATAATGGACCAAGAATTTAAAGTCTTGGGATAATCCAGATTAATTTCATTAGGTAGAATGGTTGAGACAGCGATCAAGGAAGGAATTCATTTGTGCCATGTTTCTCCACTTCTAGGGAGGTGAATCCTTCGAAACCAAGTAATCTGTTATGCTTCAGGCTGAGGACATATGATTGGCTAGTCGCCGATGTACTGGTCCGGCCTAATAGTGCGACATACCTTCCTTCGGGGGTTACCAGGATCACACTAGGAGCAGCCTGTCCTTCGGGGACAGTTTTACGACATCCATTAGGCATATCTATCCTTGCAGGCACATTTACAGTCGATATATGTGATCTCATCACTTTCGCTAGATCAAAGAAAGCGTCTGGAGCTGTACTATAATGATCTAGATTATGGGGATTGAGATAAGACATAGTGGGGTGTCCATGATAATTCGTGTTGTTCTTCAGGAAAGTTGACATTCTTATCTCCCCCTAACGGCGGAAAGATTGTCTCATCGAAGTGACAATCCGTTAAAGTTTGGTAAAGAGATCACTTGCAAGGGCTCAAAAGAGCTTTGAAGGAGAATCATAATCGACAGAGATTCAAATCCTTTTGTAAAAACCCATATTGGTACATTGCGGTGGCGCAATTGGCACATAGGATACACACCCAAACGCGTAAATACAAATGTCAAGTTTGTACCCAATAACCAGCTGTAACACCGAAAAAAGGGTTGGGTGGCAATGGGCCTCAGGCGAACCAATATAACTGCATGCAATATTGCATAGCCTTATGCAAAAAACCAAAAGCTTGGTGCATATCACTATGCATTCTTTTAAAGGCGTTTAATGAACGCTTTCTGCAAGACTGTTTGGGTGTGTACATAGGAAATAAAAAATGTTCAACTTATATACATAAGGGAAATGTAACAATCATCGAATTCATCGATGTAAACTCCTTGGCATTATCCAGTCTACTAGACTCTATAGGGTAATCAGGGTGGTGAGCTCTAAAAATTGTATGCCAACAGTCTAGCATAGGAGCGTTGTGTGTGGACAAACATGTGACCAATGTGTCGATACATCAACAAAAATCATAATCTATTTAAATGGTTCTCATTTTGGTTGGATTTGTCCACAAATATTCCCTTAAGTTTTTTGTAGAAAAGAGGGAGGGTCTTTTATATATCTTTGCGGGGGATGTCAATTTTCCCAACGAGCGGGCTTGGCAAAGTGTGCTTGTAGGCGCAAGGCCCTTACTTCGAGTAAGGGGATGCTCTTGTAATACGAAGCATCATGTTTCAACCTAAATGTCCCAAACGATTGTGCCAAAGTAAGTAAAGTGCTCGAGAAACATCGGCACCTGGCTGGCCATATGTGGTGCGTCCCATTTGGGAGGCAGCCCATTGGACCCAAAAATATAGATTCGGGCTTCATATTTTGGAGGTGTTGCAAAGATATTCCACTATATTTTCTACACTGGATGTCTCAAATATCCTTAAAACACAATAGCATTCTTCCGAAACTAGGTGAGTATAAGGCTTCCCTTATGGTAAAATTAGTGTCATTGGACATCATTATATAGGGCAATGCCATGCTCCACAATCAGGTTGGATTGGCCTAAAAGGGTTATCAGGGGTGAATTAACTTCCCTACAAAACATACCTAATTATGAATTAATTGAATTTAGGTCACATGTATTTATTTGATTTAATTAACTCAAATTCGAGAATATGTCTAAAATATCTAATAGACTAAAATAAACACCAACAATTTGAGTTATTACTTGGTAGATGGTAAATACCCAAGGTGGGCTACACTTGTGAAAACTATTCCTAAGAAGTCCATATAATTAGAAGCATTGCAGTTATATAACACTACGACAGTCTAAGTCTCTAAGAAGATATACGGGCCAGCAATGCTGGCTCTCCAAGCCCAATTAACAAACCCGTTGGACTTGTGCAACGCTTGAAACTTTATTATGCTAACCTTTTTCTTAACGCTTTTTTTTTTTTTTTTGCTACAATAAAGTTTAACATAATTTGACTAACTATACAACTAAGTACGGAACATCAAAATGTCGAATTGATGCTTAGCAATAAGAATGATTTACGAAAATGTAAAATGACTATGTTTATAGGCTTCTTAGCAATAATTCACTGTCTATCAATTCATCAAATCATAGGTTGAATATTTACTGGAGATTGTTTAGTTTTTATTTTCACTGAAGATTGATCACAGTATTTTACAGTAAGTTGGGTGATGACCATTGAATTATGGGTAAATTGCCGTTTGACCCCCTGAACTATCACCTTAGTTGAAATTGATCCCCTGAATTATTTTTTTGGTAAATTAACCCCTTAAACTTTCCTAAATTAGTAGATTTACCCCCTGCCGCTAGATTCCATCCAATTTGCTGTTAATTCGTTAGAATGTCAGCTAGATCTACCAATTAAAATACGACACATGTTAGTATTTGACAGCAAAGTGAATGAAATTTCGTTGAATCTGACGGTGAGGGGTTAAACGGCTTATTTCAAATAGTTCAGGAGGTCAATTTCAACTGGAGTAATAGTTCAGGGGGTCAAACGGTAGTTTACCTTTAAATTATATACCTTCTGTTTTCATCGCTTCAGTTGCTTAATTATCCTTAATATGTATATGGTTCCACAAAGTTGCATGCATGCAGCTGTTTGATAAGTAGGAGAATCGTGATTAACTTAAATTAATTTGCTCAAGTTTAGGCTGCCCGACTTCCCTTGAGGATAGAGGAAAGAACATGGCTGATGGCACCCACCACCATTCTCAATTGTTACAACATGAACCAATTCAAGAGAGAAATCTTCTCTGGTTGTATATATTCGATACATCTTCCCAAAACATCACATGAGTAATATGCGATAAATACGTAGATGTGGGATAGCGTATATAACCATACCACTACTTTTCTAAGAAAAAAATAATTGTAAGTAAAAGATAAAAGAAAATTGGAGTACTACGTACGTACGTACATTTTTTGTCATGAGGATGGGGCAAGGACAGAGTGACTGAGTGAGGGACCTGAGTTGCTTGTAAGTTGTAGCCAATGGTAAACAAAATTTATAGCAAGGAAAAATTAAAAAAAAGACGAATGTATATACAAAGAAAAAAAAAGAATTAAGGAAATTAAGAAAACATATGTGGGGCAAAGATGGATTGAGTTGTTGTGTCACTTTCCACTTGATAAAAACGAAAGGTTTATGCATTAGGGATCACATGGGGCTGGACATAAAAACTAAGCCCCAATCCTGACATGTCCAAATCATGGTTTTCCTAAACAATATTCATATATACTAGACCAAAGCATGTCCCCTCATCTCATCCCTTCCCACACAAATACCCAAAACATTTCTTTTCTCGAACACGCACATAGACAAGTTTGTTCACCTCTTGGAGCCATGCAATGCAATATCTCCGCCCATGGCTTGGATATATATTATTGGAGTCTATTATTGTTTTGATGAGAATGAAATAACTTAAAAGGACAAATACTAACTAGCTCGCATGCAAGACAAGTACAGTCAAACTATATAGTTGTGTTTGTGTTTTTGTTTAGAAGTTCATTTTTCAGTAGAGAGAGTACATAAACAGTTTGCCAAGCTTGGTAGCGTGGACTTGTAAATCAGCAGAGTATTATAATAATTTGTTAAATGATGGATGAGTCAAGTGGGTGGGTAATTCCTTGTCATCTCATGTTAAGGTCAAATTAAGCACGTCTTCCACCCTCGAGTTAGTAGGGTATGTCCCACTTCTAACGGATGGGTAGCAAATCACCTTGTGAAATTACAACCTTTGAAAGTACATAAACAGTTTGATAAGGTAGTTATAGGACTTGGCTAAGGTTTCATATATGTAGATCAAACTGTGGAATATTGTCTAGCTAATTAAATGATGAAGTGTGCTAACAAGCGTGAATGATCTATATATTAGTCGTTAATATATGTATTATGAAACTCGCATGCATCAATGGTTGAGAACCACATATGCATGTAAAGACAAATATGCTTAACATTACTCTTAAATATAACTGGTTTAAGAAATGAGAAGACAATTATCTATACTAATAGATAAAGAGAAGCGGTGGGTTTGGTGTTGGAAATAAATCAACAATCAATGACAAGTTTATTTATACTAATAAATAAATACAACGTACACTAGCAGTATATAAACAATACGAAATTAATTTAAGAAAAACGAAGATCGAGGCTTGCGTACCGCAATGTCCTTGGAACAGAATTTCGTCCCTACTATGTGCTTGTAGTTCGTTGGACATCTGCTTCACTAGGATTCAACGATCTAAGTCAAATTCCAGCACCGAAAAATTGACTTCTGGCGAATATCAAGTGTGGTTCTCTCAGTTGGATGGTTTTGGTTTATAGAAAGGTTAATGTGAATTTTCTTGATTCTAAATGGCATGCAAATTGATGAATATATAGAGTATGGATACATGTTCGCAACATGTATGAGGATGGGATGTGTCTGTTGGGAGGCAAGGTGCTTTGCTCTGTGGTGCTCCTTCGTCAATTCAGACTTCATCTGAAAATATGAGTCCGTTGGAAAAAGAAAACTTAAATCCGAAATTAAAAAATAATTTAATTAATTAACGGATTTAATTATTAGAGCCCAAGGCCCAAGCCCTATCTTTTGACAATTAATTAATTTTAACACCCCCAAAGTCCAAACCCAAGGTTGAGCTCAATTTTCCTCTCCATGGTTTCATTACTCCAATCACTTTGTAAGAGGTACAAAGTTTTATAAAGGGTAGAAACTTTTTTGTGATGATTAATGTGGAACAAAATTTGGAATGATATTACTATTCAAACATCTCCAACATAAACTTGTGTGGTGGACACAGATGCCCCTAAAAAAAAATTGCAACTGACAAACAAAAGGAGATTATGGGTGTTTTGGTAAAACAATTATCAGCTTCGGACTTCTTACTTCGTCTTCTATTTTCGTTTCAACAAAACCCAGAAGGAAGAAGGAAGATTGATTAAAAACCCAATTGTTAATGGAAGAACATGAAACGATATATTATAATAAATATATTTTATTTCTATACAAACTCAAAACTCAGGTTTAGTTCCTCATTTTTCCTGGTCTCTCTGTTTCCAGTTCGACTTGAAGAAGAATGATCGCTAGGATAGATATATAGGTTATCCCAATCCTAACTTCCACCGCCTAAAACTATAGATAGCTATTAATATAATAATATAGAATAATTAGATATTTATCTAATAATGTTGTACATGTTATAGCTTATTTACTGAAAAGTAAAGAATAAGGAGAGGGGAGGCCGCTAGCACAGAGAGAAAATAGAGAGAAATAGGGTCGAGAAAAATTGTGATATAATTTCTCTCGTGCCTTATAGTAAACTACAAGTAGGGATAAATTTGATCTCCAAGTAAGTACATACTAATATAATAGAATCACTAGATGCACAATAGAATCACTAGATGTACAATAATATCCTAATCCATATTTACCTAAGATTTACACAATCACACTATGTACACAATCACATTATGCCAATATGAATTGTAACAGTACAAATATAATTAGTAAATATATAAATACTCATAAACAGAAAATGAATGTATAGAATAGATAAGTGTGGGCTATAGAACCCGTAAATAAAACTGGATGCTCAAAATAGCTCTACACATAAATTTGTTTATATATATATATATAGTGAGAAGGCAAAAAATGTAAATGACACACCCCACTCTCGATACCCACATGGATACCTAGTTCGGGTGTGCTGGCTGACACTCGTAAGTGACGAAGCCATTGTATGCATGACAACACTTAGTTTATGCAATTTAAAATGTCAATAATTTGCGGAAATTAATTCAAATATGCACAAGGTTCAGAGCGTACTAAATGGAAGCAACGGAAACAGAATAATAAGTCAAGTTCCTAGAATTTCTATCCATAACAGGGATGAATATTATTAAATAAACTGAAATAAAAACAAATCCCTACATGGTCGGGAAGAGAATGAGAGCTGCCAATCGCATGCCTCGACTTCACCAGATGTTCTATCACTAGGTCCTGAAGGGGGCGCAAAAACAGAAGGTGTGAGTGGACGAAAAATAAAAGTTTTCTAAATACTTTTCTCTTTTCAATGTAGTAACCCCCTGTTTGAAATCTAGTATAGGTGTAAAGTTATACTACTGTAGTATAAGTCAAAACATACTTTATATGTATAACTGGAAACATATTTCAACATAAAATTTGTAAATACCCGTTCATATTTCCATAAATCAATCCGCAATATATATCAATAATATAATAAAGAAAACCAACACAGGGTATATGTGCAATCACCCATGTACGTGTTGAGGAACATCCTCTCAATCCCCGTACAAGCACTTTACGTTATCAATCAATTTGTACTCCTAGTACCACACACATGTAAGCACTTGCGCAATAGTGCGTCACACCCGAGTCCTTACGTCGTGGGGCCTTTCCCCAATAATACACATAAACGTAAGACAAGCTTGCACTAAGGTATTTACTAGACAATACCCCTGGAGTACATTGCGTGTGACCCAAACATGTGAGACTTGTCCTACGGCCGTGAGACGGTACTACAACGTAGTGAAAGCATACCAAGTGTGTTTGAAAACATACATATATAATCATGTGTTTAAATATAACATCAACTTCATAATTTCACAAATATTCAACCCTTGCATAATCGAATATATTTATGCATTGAAGTAATATATTAAATACCAATATACTTATGCATAATCGAAACATAATCTAAAACCATTTCACAATATATATATATATATATATATATATAAATATATATATATATGTTCATGTCTCAAAATCATTTAAAATCATTTAATATATCAAAACTGTAATCATTGCAAAGCATAGAAATCATTTAATAAAACAAAAGTCCACTCACAAGTATTCGGGAGTATAATCCTCCTCGGTGTTGCGATCCTTGTAGCACCCAGTCATAGGATTACCTATTTAATATTAGAGAATAATATTAAAAACATCCCTAAAATAAATAATAATAATCCTTGAATAAAAAGAATCTAAAAATAACGTTATTTTAGCGAAAACGGGCTCGAAAAATGATTTTCGGGACTCGAAAACCTTCCCGCAGCCGTGCACTGCCGCCAGCGCTGCCATGCATCGTCGCACAAGCTGCCACGCGCTAGGAAACGGCCGGACGCACCGCCACGCGCTGGAAGGAGCCACCACGCGTGGCCACGCGCTGGCACGTGTCGCCACTGTAGGGAAATTATGAGATTTATGTGGGATTTCTAATGACTAGCATGCATATACAATTCACAATTTATATGCATAAGCAACGGAAGCTAAATTATCAAAGCATTAGTCATGCAAATCCCCTTCAAGAAGCATAGGTTTCTATTTGATGCATCTACTAAAAAGAAGAACAAAGTGAAGGTGTAGTTGTATACCTCTTGATCTACTCTTTAGACCAAGGATGGACCACCTCCAAGCCCTTTGTTCTTGGAACTCCTTGAGCCTAGCTTCCCTTCTTGATTCCTCCACCTTGATTGATTGCCTTCAATAGGTTTCTCCTAGAGCCTCCAAAGTAGAAGACCTCTAAAGATCCACACCCACCAAGTGATGGAATGGATGATGGATCTCCAAAAGAAGAGAGAAGTGTAGCTCTCTCTTCCTTGGGTTTGGCCGGCTGTGTTGAGTGAAAAAGTGAGAGATTTTCTTTTTCTTTTGTTGACTAACTCACACAAAAGACACCCCAAGTTATGGTGTGTGTTATGGTGTTGTCACTTGTGAAAGTTTCACTAAACTTTCCATATATATAAAAGAAGTGAGTCAACAATTGACTCCACTCTCTCTCTCTCATTCATAGCCGGCCAAAGGAGTGTGATTGGGCTTTTACAATTTCAAGTCATCTTATGCTTGAATAAAAGGCCAAAGAGATTAGGGCCCAATGGGCCCGGATTAACCCGAACTTATTTCATTAAGCCCAAAGCGATCTTTTATCGCTTCTATGATTTCCTTAGACTTTCTAATTAATCATAACACTCAATTAATCCATAGGATTATTTCCATCATTCACGTGTTGATCCACCACTATAGTGTATTCGGTGTACAATCGTTTTAGGTTCTAATTAGCAAGGCAGTGAGGTGATTGGTATCAATCCAATTGATTAGTTCCAATCATCTAGTGAATTAAAACTTATTTTAATTCTTTATCTTCTTTGATGATTACTAATTAATCATCCACAAGATCCCACAAACCATGAGTGACACACTACACATATATCATGGCTACCCAAGCTAATGTAGAAGTTTGTTTGAAGAACCTATTCAATTGGAATTACAATGTAATTCGATCCTTCTCTAATACAATACTCTCAATCACATTACTAGGGTATGGATACATAATGTCAAACCCCTAATGTGATTATACCATGTTATATGATTCAATTGAGTCGTAAAGGAACAATTTCCATCACTACGCTCACTACTTCGTCCGAAGATTCCTGAATCATATCTTAGAGTATTCTTCCTCTCGTAACGAGGATTAGAGATCCCTTGTTAACCATTCACTTGCCTCCATGGCTAAGTAGCTTAACCCCAATTATGCCGTGGACACCCTCCTGATTGGGGTGACTTTGACATAATCAAAGATTAAGGACTTAACCACAAGACAACTATGATGTCTCATGTCAAAGGATTAGTTACATATTCCAATCAATGGAGTTACTTGCTTGACATGTGAGTAGACCTCCATGCAAGTACTCCCTTCGATTGTTTTCAGTGAACTCATTCCCTTAATGAGCACCTACATACTTGTCATAGTGTCACTACACGAATGGCTGAGACTTTCCATCCTTCCAATTTGAAGCTGACATAGTACGTACTGGTCTCTGGATTGTCAATATCCCTCTGGCAATCCCATGACCAGGAACATTTTGAACATCATGGTTATGAGAAGAAGGTCTCTGTAGTCTAACATCATTAGATTACTTCTTCCATCAATCCATTGTCCATGGATTCACTATTTGGACATATATCAACTATTGAGATTGTCCTAATAAGTGACTTTGCCCTTTTACCGTATTTAGGGTTATCCATATATACAGTAAATGTCCTGAAAAGTTTCTTCCAAAGATTGACTTTCAGGGCATATTTCCAACAGCCACGCGCCTGCACGCGCCTGATGACGTCATCCCAAGCGCATGCTGACGTCAGCCACGCGTCTGCTGACGTCAGCCACGCATCTGCTGACGTCAGCGCCGTTAAAGTCAACGACGTCCTTCCCTTTCCCCTGATTTTCTTCTTTGGATGTTCCATGAAGAGTTGATCATCGTCTCCTTCATTGTTGTGTTGCACAAAAAAGTAAGAAAAAATTATTTTTCTTCTTTATGCTGCTGCCTTGGGACAGCTTAGGATGAGTGGGCTAGGGTCCAAGTGGGTGACATAGCAGCAAGGGATGCCTGTTGGTGGAAATCGATGCGGCCAGCTGGAGCTGCTTGGCAAGGTGCAGGTGGGGCTAGAGTCCCGAGCTGGAGGCTAGCGCGAGCTAGGTGCTGTGCAAAATAAAGAAATGGGCCATGGGGTCTGTCGTGCGCTCAAGGGAGAGAGAGGAACGATGGGGCGCTATGCTGACAGGCTGACTGGTATACTGTTGGGCTTAGATTTGCTGAGAGCAACGACCTGCTTGCTAGTGTGGCGAAGAGAGCTGCAAGCTAGAGCCTCAAGAAAGATGGTGCATGGTCAGAGCTGAGAGAGATAAAGAGAGGCACAGAGCATTGTCGGTAGGTTAGTCTGCTTGCTAGACTGTGGTCTGCTGCTATAAATGAAGCAGTTGAGGATGAAGCTGCCAAGACTGGAGCTTCTAAAGATAAGGTAGTGGAAGTGCGAGTTGCTGAGAGCGAGGTCAATACTGAAGGCGAGGTGACTGCTGGAAAGTTAGAGATTATCCAAGTTGCCAATGAGTAGTTCGCTTCAGACTTAGAAGAATTTATTTAGTGTTTAGATTGTTTCGGGTGCTGAGGGCTTGGTAAGAAATTTGGCTTACTATTTGTGATGTGGGTTTTCTAGTTGTTAGTGTGGTTTTTGTTAGTGTCAAATGTTCTTTTGTGGGCTTGTGTCTTTTGCATGTACCTCATTGTAAAGCTAGTGCGTTCTATCATGGTGCAACTAGTATCTTCGTTTGTTGGTTTTGTGCACATAATTTCTATTGTGGTGGTCACTATTTACTTCTTTTGCGGTTCCTCTTCGAAATCGATGTAGCTTGTATTCAAATAGTTCTCCCTTACTAGTTTTGTTAGTTGATTTGTGTTTGATACGTGTAAGAAAGAATAGTATTACTAAGCAAACTAATTGATACAATTACCAATGCTAAATTATTCTGGCTTGTATATTTTATAACATAAAGTTAATATATCGTGGCATTTAAAAAAGAAAATAAAAAAATGATTTTCTTCGGCTTGGGACTTTGGCTCACCTTTATACTAAAAGAAAATTAGACTGGTTTTTGAGAAATTATTAGACTGGTTTGCATTAATTCGTAGAATTAATTTGGCTCTTCAATAGTTGAAGAGGAGTTACTCTTTAATTTATTTTGTAGCCGATTAATAGAATTTTAAATTTATAAACTATTAATATTATAAATTATTTTATAAAAATTATTTTTGTAAAAAATAAATAACATATGAAATTAATTAGTCATCAAATTATATAAAAACAGACGATAGTTAGATTGAACTTTGAATCTCATTTAGTCCTCTCTTAATTCATTACCCGATTGAAGCATAGTTGTTTTTAGATTTGAAGATCTAAATCAATCTGTAATAAAGGAATAGATGGTTAGATTGAACTTTGAACATGAATAGTCGTGCCTGTGGCAAAAAGGAAACATGAATAGTTGTACTGTATCTATGCAAAGGCAAAGACAGGATCTGACATGGCCTATATTGTAATTTTAATATCCGAGGAGTGCCCCTACTATCAAAAAGCACAAGCGCCCATTTTCACCCTTGTAAAATATGGTAAAGACAACACCGTGACCACTATGCGGGGGTGACAGAAAAACCCAGCAAGCAATACAACAGAGAGAGAGAGAGAGATGGGTTCAGAAGAAAAATAAATAATAATAATAATAATAAAAGGAAGAATGGAAAAAAATAAAAAAATTTGTAGAGAGAGAAAGAGATAGGGACTAGAGAGAGGATGGTGAGGAGGGAGAGCACACTTTATTACCTTTTTTATGATGCACGCATCCATGGCAGAACAGGGAAGGGTACAGAGTACTCTCTGCTGCGACACAAGGGTAGAAGAAGAGATTAGAAGAAACAACACCACCTCCACCAATATCAACACCAACAACTGCAAATTCTAGAGAGAGAGAAAAAACAACTAGAGAGAGAAAGTTAGAGAGAGAGAGTATTGAAATGGAGCTGTGTGTGGCTGTGGCAAATAGTAAAGCAAGATATGATGGAACCGAGCAGGAAAACAGGCGACTTGCCCAGTAATGGAGAAGAAAAAGTTGATTTTACGAATTGGGTTTTGTTTTGTTTGAGCTGAGAGGAGATTTTTCTGCACAAATCTAGAAAGAGGCGCCAATTTTACAAAGATTTGAGCTTTTTTTTTTGGGTGTGTAATTGGAAATATTTACCAGAGGGATGCCCTTTCAGTTCCAGCAGGGGAAGGGGGTCGTCGAAATCGCAACCGCAAGTTTACCGTCGATTTTCACAGACAGCAGTTGCAGCAAGTACAAAGACGGCGGCTTTTTCAACCACCACAACTACAGCTTTCCGACCGCCGAGCCCAACTCTGTTCTTCATATGAGAAGAAGCCCGAGCCCACCCACTTCGGCTTCCACTCTCTCTTCCTCTTTCAACAACGGCGGCGGTGGCGGCGACAAATCGGCGCCGCTGGCAGCGGAGACCCCGCCTGCGGTGGGACCAGCGTCGTCGAAAGACGAGTGGGCCTGCGAGCTCCAGTCGATTCCGAGCGGTGGGTTGGAGGCCGTGACCGGATCGGTTGGAGGGCGGGTCGAGAGATGCGGCCTTGGGCTTGGCGGGTTGGAGGATTGGGAGACTATGCTCTCCGAAACGGCGGCGTCTCCGGGTCACGACCAGTCGCTGCTGAGGTGGATCGCTGGAGATGTGGACGACACGTCGTTTGGGCTCAAGCAGCTCTTGCAAAGCGGGAACAACAACCACCACCACCACCACAGCAACAACCACAACAGCCCCCTTGATTTCGACGGCAATGCCGGGTTGGGAATCGTCGATCAGGGCCCTAATTTCGACTTAATTGGAGGCGGAGGCATTTCGGGCCCGAATTTCGGGTTCACCGGTTCGGGGTTTTCAAACGGCGGCAGCAACGGCAGCAGTGGGAAGGTGGGTTTTGTTCCTCCGGGCTCTGGGTCTTCTGGGTTGCTAAATTACAAGGTTTCAAATGTTGGGTTGATGCACAACAATGGCGGCAGCAACAGTGTCAATTGCAACATTCAAAACCCCATTTTCTCGAATTCTTCCAACACTTTGGCTCTGCCGGTTGCTTTTCCTGCGGTTTACGGGCAGCAACAATTCGAGAGCAGCCCGGACGAGAAGCCGCAGATTCTGAACCCGCAGCTGTTCATGAGCAACCAGAATCAGCAGCCTCAGGTGCCTCAGAATCCGAACTTTTTCATGCCACTGACCTATGTCCAGCAAGAACAGCACCACCTGCTTCAGTCCCAGCCCAAACGCCACAACTCCGGCTCGAATGTAGACCCGAGTACTCACCAGACCCAAAAGGGACAGTTTTCTGATCCCGGGCACGAGTTTTTGATGAGAAAACAGCAGCAGCAGCTGCAGCAGCAATTCGGGTTTGCTCAAGGGATGCAGTTTCTGCCTCAGCAGCATCACATTCAGCAGAAGCCGTTAATGGTGCCGAAGCAGAAGGTTGTGCTGGGAAATGGTGAAGAAATGGCTCACCACCAGCAGCAACATCAGCTCCAGCATACTTTGCTCGACCAGCTCTATAAGGCCGCAGAGCTGGTAGGGACTGGGAACTTTTCACACGCGCAAGGGATATTGGCGCGGCTCAATCACCAGCTTTCCCCTGTTGGAAAGCCCCTTCAGAGGGCTGCTTTCTATTTCAAGGAGGCTTTGCAACTCCTCCTCCTCATGAACAATCCTGCCACCTCTCCTCCACCAAGAACTCCAACCCCATTTGATGTCATCTTCAAAATGGGGGCATATAAAGTGTTCTCCGAAGTTTCTCCGCTCCTTCAGTTTGTCAATTTCACCTGCAACCAGGCCCTCCTCGAGGCCCTCTCAGACGCTGATCAGATTCACATTGTTGATTTCGATATAGGGTTTGGTGCTCATTGGGCTTCCTTTATGCAGGAGCTTCCTATCAGGAATAGGGGTGCTTCTGCTCCTTCACTCAGAATTACTGCCTTTGCCTCTCCTTCAACTCACCACCCAGTTGAGCTCGGGCTTATGCGTGATAATTTGACACAATTCGCTAATGAGATTGGTATAAGTTTTGAGCTTGAAGTGGTTAACTTTGATTCTCTGGACCAAAACTCCTACTCCTTGCCCATTTTTCGAGCCAACGATAGTGAGGCAGTTGCTGTGAATTTCCCCATTTGGTCTACTTCGAATCAACCAGCTGCTTTGCCAAATGTCCTTCGCTTTGTGAAGCAGCTATCTCCCAAAATTGTGGTGTCCTTGGATAGAGGGTGTGATAGAAGTGACCTCCCGTTCCCGCAGCACATTCTGCAGGCCCTCCAGTCCTACATAAACCTTTTGGAATCACTTGATGCGGTTAATGTGACTTCCGATGCTGTGAACAAGATTGAGAGGTTCCTCCTTCAGCCCAAGATTGAGAGCACTGTTCTGGGGCGTCTCCGAACCCCAGACAAGATGCCACTTTGGAAAACACTCTTTGCCTCCGCCGGTTTCACTCCTGTACCCTTCAGTAACTTCGCTGAAACTCAGGCGGAATGTGTGGTGAAGAGGAATCCAGCAAGGGGATTCCACGTCGAGAAGCGTCAAGAGTCACTTGTTCTATGCTGGCAGCGTCGAGAGCTCATCTCCGCTTCAGCTTGGAGGTGCTGAGGAGGGCAGCATTTTGACAAGCAGGGGAGGTTGGTTTTTTGCAACTCACAATTTATCGCAGAGGTTCCAGCTTACTCTACTCTGATAATATGTCAATAAATATTGAACTATGTTATTGGCACCTCTGTTAATTGTTATGACTTAATCCTTGTGAATTGTCATGTTTGTGAGTCCCCTTTGCTTATTGTGTATCTAGTCTAGACGGACTGGTATTCTCGGTAGAACAAATGATCTAACAGCCAAGCCTAGTAGAGTCTTATTTGTTTTCGGCATGAATATTGCTGCTATGGTACGTAAATGTTTTAATACGGAAGCTGCATTTTCTTGTCTTAATTACGGGGGTGATGATATGTTGTATACTTGACAACGAATGAACTAGAAATGGAAAAGAACTTACCGGATTTTAAACCATCTCCTGGGTTTTCTTAGATAACTTTTTACAACTCTGTCAATTCTATGGGTTTTTTAGACGGTAGTTCATTTATTAGTTCACTTGCATAGAGATTGATTGCCAGAATATTAATCTCTCTGCTGGGTTTTATAGATAGAAGTTCATGAGATTGCCAGTTTGATTCGTGATTTCCGATTTGTGTGCATCATGTTGAGAATATATCTCTCGTGCATGACACCTTGTTATCTTTGTTTTAACTTAGCAGTATGTTGCAATTTAGTTCTCTGTGATTTCACTTAGCAGTTAGTAACACTTGAATGAAGTATTTCTTGCATCTCATTGTAACTAGGTTGAAGTGATTCTCATCAATATAACTTGTAGCGATGAATGATGCAATATACACAATTTTGGAACTAACCAACCGAGTCGCTTGAGATCGAAGGCTTGCTCCCGGTCTTAATTGTGCTTCAGTTATACTAGGAGTCTAGGAATACGATGATATGCCCCTATTTGGTTATCTTTCTAGTCACTTGTGACAAAGTTGAAATTGTAGGGTGGGTAGTTGTGAACTGCTCTACATGCTTGATTGAAGAAGAGCTTTCCAAATTTAAGGTTTGAGGTTATGCCAAAACAAGCAAGGTTAGACTGTTGTCCTATTTGTTCTGTCAGTAACTCTCGTTCATGAGATTTGAACCTCATGACCTCCCCCAACAGTGCAGATTAGTCCTTAATAACACTTGCCTTAACACTAGTCTTGGTCTTAAGATCCTTCATTAGTATTTTCGTATGTCATACTAGTACACCAAACACATAACGCGTCATTCTCCTCCCTCCTTTAAAAGGCAACATTTCTTTCTCTCTTCCTTTTATTTTCTTAATTTTCCTTCTTTGTTAAGACTTATTTGTTTAAGTCACAATTCTTTATGCTATTATTATACACAGTTCCCTGTCTCTTAGCCTATTGAGCTTATGAATTTTTTCTGATTATTTTTTTGGGACACCTACTAATCAAGCCACATGGGCCATGTTTGATTGAAACACCCACTTGATTACTTTATTCACCCTAAACAGTTCTGTTTTTGGAGGCTTTTGTTTAATCCGCAATATTATATATGAGAAAATTTAAGCAGTAGTCTTGAATTTGGTGAAATTGGAGTTTTGATTTTTGAGCTAAAAATTGCAGTGTATTGGTAATGAATTTGTTGTAACGGTATTTTTGGGTAACTCCGTTATAATTTTTTTTTTTTATGACAAATTTAAAGATAAATACTCATGAGTTTTTAATTGAACGACCAAAATTTCGTCTGGGCCAAAATTTAAGAGCCAATGATACAATTCTTTCTGCATATTAATACATGCATAATAAACAAAAAATATTTGGGAGAACATGCCCCAGTCTGGACAGCGACAAAGATTAATCACATTTTCTTTCGTACAATAATTAAGTAACAAATTAAAAATGGAAAACGTCGGTTTCTTTGAAAACGAACTCCTATAAAAATACCTGCGAACAACCTCGATTAATACCCTACAGATTTAAAGATTTTCTATTAACTAATCACTCGTTTAAACCTATTTATTTATCTCCATTTGGCTTAAAGAATGAGGTGTCTGTCTGAGGATTTTGTCATTCCTCCAAGGTTTTCCTATTAGAACAAAATTATTTTATTTGCTTCTGATTATTTAATTAATTAATGGGGCCTACATGTGTAATTAAGACTTTAATAAGGGAAGCTAATAAGCTTTTGTCAGACATAATAAAGATGGCTCGTTTTGATCAAAAATTCTTGGGTGCTCCGTTTTGATTTGTATGTATAGCTAAAGCTACCGCGCTGTCCTGCTGCAGTGCAATTACTTTCCAATTAATGATGTCACATTCATATACCGGTTGTCGTGAATTCGATTTAGCTTCGTTCTATGGAGTTCTATGGAGTGTATTTTGCTCGCCATTTAAAAGCAGTGGTGCATATTATGTCTTCCACAATCATTTGTGTTAGTGTAATACCTCTAAATCTATTGTTATTTTAGTGTGACTTCGGTATATTAATATCACACTCAAATTTTTCAATCTATTATAGGAGTAATTTTTATATGAGTTTAATATGTTAGTATCACACTAACTTTTTTTCCAAGCTATTGGCCTTACACCCACAGTGATTGTCTTGTTCAATCTGGTTTTTACACAAATCTTACAATTTAATTCATTTAAAGAAAATCTACGTGATGTTAAGATCACCACCAATGTAATATTTCGTTGTTTTAAGATTTTACAATATAGCTTTTCTTATTCCATAATTTAAATTCTATAGTCTGGTACCGTAATGAGAGATATTAGATCTATTTAGTAAATAAACAAAGTTTAAAACCACATGCATTTTTTAGGCGCAATGATAGCTTCACTTCGCCTATCTAGTAAGAGCACTTCCACCCATTGGTGGAAGGCAAGGGCAAGGGCAAGGGCAAGGGCAACAATTGCCTTCCGTGAACAGTGCTTGCCCTTGTGCAACTCCACCCGTTCGTGGAGGGCAAGGGCAAGGGCAATTTTTTTTTTTTTTTTTTTTTAAATAATTTTTTTTTTGGTTGGCCTTAAATATCCCACCGACAATTTTGACCGACACTTTTCACCGACACACTCCACCGACACCCTCCACCGACACTTTTCACTTAAAAAATTTTTTTTTTTTTTTTTTGGTTGGCCTTAAATATCCCACCGACAGTTTTTTTTTTTTGGCCAAAAAATCTCACCGACAGTTTCTCTCCACCGACACTATTCACCTCAAATTTTTCAATAAATACCCTTCAAACCCCCCACAATTTCTCACACCAATCTGTTGCATACTCTATACTCAGCTCAAATCTTACTTCTTTCAAACATGTCTAACTGGAGGAGGTTCGAAGACAATGATGAAGAAGAACAGCAGCGAGTACAACGGGAGCGAGAACAACAAGAGCGAGAAGATGAAGAACGAAGAATGCAACATGACCGCTTTCGGAGGCGGAGAAATCAAATAAACAGCAACATGCTTCATGCCGTTGCAGCATTCGAAGCAAGCAACCAACAAGCAAGTGGTTCACGACCCGGTCGTCGACCCAACCTTAATCGAAAGAGGGGAGAACGAGGTGAGAATCTCTTAGAAGATTACTTTATCCCTAATTCTTTATACCCAGAAGGTTTCTTTCGAACAAGATTTAGAATGCGACCACATTTGTTCAACAAGATCATGTTTGCTATTTGCAACCATGATAATTATTTTGTTCAAAAGAGTGACGCTGCCAATGTTATGGGTCTTCTTCCTGAGCAAAAAATTACGGCGGCCTTGCGGATGCTTGCTTATGGTCAATCCGCAGACTCGGTTGATGAGATCTGTAGGATGGCAAAGTCCACTGTCCTTGAGGCCCTTGGTAGGTTCTGCTCCGCAATCGAAGAGCTATACACCGCAGAGTACCTTCGTCGACCCACCCCAGCTGACCTCCAAAGGCTTCTTCAGAAAGGGGAGAGACGAGGATTTCCTGGCATGATTGGAAGTATTGACTGTATGCATTGGTAGTGGAAAAATTGCCCAACTGCATGGCATGGAGCTTACGGGAATCGAAAAGGTACGAAGAGTATCATTTTGGAGGCAGTTGCATCATTTGATACATGGATTTGGCATGCATTCTTTGGTGTACCAGGAGCTCAAAATGACCTTAACGTTCTTGGTCAATCCCCTGTTTTCGACGACTTGTTAAGAGGAGAGTCGCCTCAAATTACCTATGAAATCAACGAGAGAGTTTACTCAGGAGCGTACTACCTAGCTGACGGAATTTATCCGGCGTGGAATACCTTCGTCAAAACTGCTCCAAATCCACACTCAAAGAAGCAAAAGTATTTTGCATCGATGCAAGAAGGGTATAGGAAGGACGTGGAGAGGTGTTTTGGTATCCTCCAAGCTCGTTGGGGGATTGTTAGAGGATCTGCTCGCTTGTTTGATGATGGGGCGCTGCGAAGCATTATGATGACATGCATCATCTTACATAATATGATTGTGGAAGATGAGTATGATTATGACATGGAAGAACCCGTGGATGAAGACCCACTCAACAATTCAAGAACGAGAATTTATACAGCCCATGAAAATACTGATGAACCTGCCAATCACGACCCAATAGAAAGGAATCCACGTTACCACGAGATGGTCATTCAACGTTACCATACGATGCATTCGTCTTTCCTCCACAAAGAGCGTCAAAGGGATTTGATGGAGCACATTTGGGCAAGGAAGGATGCTAGTAATGAATGAAATGTATTTTTTATGTTTTCAAGTATGGTTTGTAAGTGTGTTTTTTATTTTTAATGTTTTCAAGTATGGTTTGTTGGTGTGTTTATGTGTAATGTTGCATCGTTTATTGTCTAATAAATTAAGTTTGGACTTCGTTTAAATTTGAACTTCAACTTATTTATTAAAAATAAACAAAGAAAACGGAATTTATAAATAAATATAAAAAGAAAGCATTACATCATAATAATTAATTAAAAATAACAACACCAATTAATTTAAAAAAAAAACAAACATTATTCGTCATCCCTTGGAATCCAATCAGTGGTGCTTGGGCCGTCGTCTTGCTCGGGAAAATGTCTTCTCATAACGGCATCGCGTTGTTTTGTCCAAAAACGCTTTGAATTAGGAGTCATTTGCTCAGGGCGTCGGGACATGATTTCCCGATCCAACTCCTCTTGTCTTTCCCGCCTTTTCAATTGGGCTTCTTGCCGCTGGAACTCCCTATCTCTTTCAAGTGCTTCATCTCTGGCTCGTGCTAACTGAAGCTGTTGTAGTTCGACCTCACGATTCTGTTCATGTTGTCTTTCAAGTGCTTCAATGAACATGCCATATTCAGCATTCGAAGAACTACCTTTTGCGGCTCTTTTCTTAGCAGTTTTCCTACCAATAGGCCTCTCGGTTGGCTCGGTTGGTGCTACCGGTGCACTTGGGGTCCCCGATCCTTCCTCCAATGGCGATTCTTGCGTAGTTGATTCGTGTAAGGGAGTGTAATTGAAGACACCTTCTGGAGCACAATGAACAATTGTGTATTTCGGAGTATGCTTGACAAGGTCCCATAACTCATGCCTTGTGAATGATCTGTTGTTGTTAGCTTCATTGTACCACCTTTGTGCTTGTAGTTGCTGAAAAAATTGTATGTAAAAACATATAATAATTTACATATTGAAATGCTTATTTTTAATTAGTTTAAGGAATTGTTAAACAACAAAAAAAATTGCAATTACCTGGTCGGCTAGATTTTCGCCACTTCGAAATATGGTTTCCGCTTTTATGAGGGCTTCTTTCCAAGATTTCAATTCTTTATGTAAATGTCGGTACCTACTCGCCAAGGCTTGCTCGGTCCGGCTCGTGCCTTGCAGTTTCTCAACGAATAATGCATGAATCTTCTTCCACATTTTGTCGACCCTCATCTCATTTCCGTTGATCGGATCATGAGTGACAATCATCCAAGCCTCCAGCAATGCAAGATCTTCGCCAATCGACCAATTTGACTTCTCACTCATAATTTTTTTTTTTTATGTAAAATACTAAGAATTTGGAAGAGAGAAAACTAAGGATTTGGAAGAGAAAAAACCAAAATAATTGATGTAGAAAAAAAAATATTGAGTTGTTGTGTGGAATGAAGAAGAGAATTGGGGGTATTTATAAAAAAAAAAAAAAAAAAAAAAAAAATTAATGTCAAAATAATCACGGCCGTTGATTTTTAAAAAAAAATTGATCGATGGCTACCGTTGCGCCACGTGGCCAACGCAACCTATTTTTTTTAACCGTTGGAAATCAACGGTCAGTTAAAGATCAGTTGGAGATCCAAAGGCGGCGGCGCCACGTCATGAGATTCTGGGTGGGCGGCGGCAACCCGCTGGTGGTGGGGCCACCCGGCGGTTTGCATCGGCCCACGCTCCTGCGCGTGATTTGCACGCACGGATTAAAAAATTAGGCGGTGGCGACGTCACGGCGGCGTCGGCGGCCGCTGGCTTCCCAGTGGGCAGTTGTTATTCGGGCTCTTGCTCGGCGGGCCCTTGGTTTTTTGGCCCGCTGGAGCTCCTTCAAGCCCTTGGTAGGGCGATTGCACCCAATCCATAGGGCAATTGGAGGCCCGCTGGAAGTGCTCTAAAGTCTCAGACCCAGGAGGCTCAACATTGAGAAAGTAATCGGTGTAAGACATCCCAATAATATTCTGCGGCTGATCAAACAAAAAGTATCTAAAATCGTAATAAAGAGCTATTTTAGCTAGTCGATGGGCCACGACATTAACAGAGCGCATGGCATGAATAATACGAAAATTGGAGAATTGCTGCATGAGGAACTAAGGTCTTGCATTTGATTAAAAACAAGTTATTCAAGCACTTGACGTCTTGCATTTGATTTTCACAAAAACTTTGAGATTTTAGAGATCCTTGGTTTGACATGGCTGAGTATCTATTTAGTGTGATCGTAAGGTTGCTGTGTGACGTTACGAACCTTTTTTGTGTAATGTGTATATTTGTTGATATATATATATATATATATATATATATTCTTAATTCTTTAGTAAAATATGCCACAACACGTTGTTAACACGCTCTTTTTCGCCGTGCTAAAGAGAATTATACCGGAGTTTTAGCCATCTTCAATCATGGAGAGTATTATTTTCAATAATTCTTATTTGATTTACTTTTTATTTTATTAAATTAATATACTTGCTATTGATTCAATTTTCTCCTTATTATTTTTTGTTGAACGAGATTCAACGCATTGAAAATGGAAATTCGGAGTTGAAGGCAATTCTCCTACAAATCGATCCACCATCATCATCTGCAATCCAAGTACTTTTAAAACATGGGTTCAATTTCGATATTTTTTCAGTTTTGATTGCATAAAACATTCATCATGATGCATGAACCCAATTCTACGCTTTTAAAAGAATTACAATCTTCTGCTTATAATTGTGTTCGCATTTAATATATCCGCTTGATCCAAGACCCCAAAACCCTAGGATCCCAGAAAATGATGTCGTTTTCGACGTCTTCCTTCTCGAACCCATCCATCGTCTGGGCTTCTCTTGCAGTCGAAACCCCAACTCTTTTTCACCAATTTTTCGTGCATTTCGACGACCAAATGTTGTCCATGGTGGAATCCTGACAAACCAATCGAGATTTCTCGAAGAAATCTCACAGTTTTTTCTTGAAAAATTCAATTCGAATTCTCCTAGGGTTTTAGATACCATCGCGAATTTACACTCGCCACCGTCTATTGGGACATCCCCCGCCTTCATGCTACCTACCCCTGGATTCAGATTATGACTGCCAGCAGCAGTGCTGCTAGTTTTTCCAGCGAATCCTAACCCAGCTACGGCTGGCTGTTCTGCAACTAACCCGAGCTCTTGTTGGGCTCCCTAGCTCTCAGCCCGCGTCCAATCCCAGCCTAGATTTGGGCCTGGGCCTCCTTGCTTCTTTCCTCAACCAAATGGGCTCACTCTACTGCTAAACACACCCAATTTGAGCTTTGGGCCTATTGCACGTTTTTTTTTTCTTCCTCTATTGGCTTGCAGTCCAGCAGTACCCATTTGGGCCTGCAACCCATATCCCAGTCCACCCTAATTCTTGGGCTGTGACTTATCTCACACCATGGGCCTCGAAGTTACCCACATTCACCATATCTATTTTCAATTGCTTTATATATTTTTCTATAAATTGCGTTTGTTTGTAGGTACTATGAACCTAAAGTTCATGTTTTTAATTCGAACCCGAAGTTTCAAAAAAGTGCCGTAGAAATATTTTTTATGTTTCCTAAAACTCACCACTCATGTAGAGACCCCAAAATTCTCCATGATTAATCCACTAAACCAAACCATGTCTTAGAACCCGAATGTTCTAAATTTGATGCTTATGGAGAATTTATTTTCCATAAGCACCAACCACAATCTTGTTCCCTCCATCCAGTTGATTTTCGAATTGTAACAAGTTTGATTTCACTAACATGGAAGTTTCTGACAGAAACTACTTTATGTGGGCACGAGTTGTGAAGCTCCACTTGACTACCGAGAAGCTGAGAAACATTGAAGCTAACAATGGCGTGTACATAGCTAAATAAGCCTCTGCCGTGATCTTCATTCAAAGACTTATGCCTAAAGCATTGTAAATGGAAGTATCTCGATGACGAGGATTCCATGGCTCTTTGACTCGCTCTACGTACTGTTCCTATCATGAAAAGATGATCATGCCCGAAGCAAGACATATCTTGCCTGATGCAAGACATGATTGAACCCCATCTGTGAATAGGTACAATTTTGAAGTTTATAGAATTCGATTGAATTTTGACTAGAGAAGATTTTCCCGTCCTTCCATGCTTTTTAACATGCTCCTGAAGAAGCATTGTAAGGTGCGGAGGTTCACTAAATTCTAGGATCTGATTACTACCACATTGCTCATTGAAAAGCACAATAGTGAACGAAGCACCCCAATGATTCGGCTAAAAAGTACCGAACAATATAGACCCAACTTCGGCCGGAGCGTACTGAACGGTGTGACTCAGCTTCGGATGAAGTCTATCGAATGGCATGCCCTGCTTTGGCAGAAATGTACTGTAGGTCAAGCTCTGCTTCGGCAGAGGTGTACCGAACACAAGGCTCTGCTTTGATAGACGCCTATCGAATCTGCTTATCCATCTTCGGCAGGAGAGTACTGAATAATGGTAGAATCAAGGTCTACCAAGGGAGTGGCATCACAACCAAACACGTGATCCCTTGGCACCTAAGACCCAAAACTTCAAGAATAAGGGACAACATTCCAGAACCTCAATCGTGCAAAATCTACTTCTGTTTTGAGGGAAGAGATCATTGGTTATGCACTTATTTGTGTTCTTGGCATTCTTGTTGAGGAGTACCATTCCCGTAGTCAATCAGTGAGACTAATTTTGCTTCACCTAACACATCTAGAAAAGCAAAATTTTGACATGGAAGACCATGTTGGCCAAACCCCCTATCCAAATTTGGTTTACATTGTGAATAATTTTCTATGTTCTCGGATTCAAGTTTTGTGATTGTTTTAGTTATGGATATTGTCCTCGAATATGAGTTAATTGAATCATGTTTCTTATACATGTGACCGAATTCAACTAACATGTGATAAGGTATAAATGTGGAAAGTTAGTTGTCTGGATGAATGAGCTGCTGCACTCACTAACTTCATACCTAAATCACCCATCTAGCAACGAATTCAGGTTTATCTAACCTGATTAAGGGCATTGACACTGCTCCTCATTGTATTAATGGTACTGAATTACCATTAAGGAGCCTTATATTCTCCATTCTGGAAGAACGTCATTGAGTTTTAAGGATATTCGAGAGAACAATGATCATGTAACCATTGTAGAAATAAAAGTTAAAAGCCGGAAGCAAAGGTAGAGATGGCTTGGAAGAAAATAAGATCCTTTCTTCTTCTTCACTCGAACGGATTCCGTTCGTGCCTCACTAACGTTCAGCTGGAATCCCAATCCCGTACATACAAAGGGGATACAATCTAACTCAGTATCTTTGCATCACCTCCAAAATATGAAGCCTGAAGCTATGTTTTGGGGTGATAGGAGCATATTTATGCGACTTTGTTAGCCTATTTCCTTGCATTTATTTAGTTAGTTTCTGTTTATTAAAATATTTTAAGCTATTTTCATGCGTTTGTAGGTCTAAGTGACAAAGTTTGCAAGAAAGGGCCTTTTGGAGCATTTTAGAGCAGTTTTGGGCTTGGAATGGATAGCATATGCTTGGAGCAAGATGGATGGACATTTTAAGTTCATATGAGGCTAGGAATGTGCTAAAGAGTGAAGATAGAAGTTTGGAAGACGAGCAAATTGCAAGAAAGTGGAATCCGAGTGGAAAGTGGACAGTGCTATGCATAACTGCCAACTTCGATAGAGTACCCAGAATTCCTCAGGACGAATTACGTGTCAAGCTATATATGGTTGGAAAGCTGTGGATGTCTAGTTTCCACAGGATTTTACAGATTACGATTCTGATACTTCTAAAAATAGTTACCGCTGTTTTAGTGACTGACGGTCGAAATAGGTAGAAGAGTCCTAGTCGGATTGGGTTTCAAAGAAGATAACAGGACAGCTGTTTGTGCGTATTTCTACACTTAATTCAGATGAATTAAGGAGTTCTAAGGAAGTATAAACTCTATACAAAAATCGTGCCTTAGAATCCTTTGAGGATGCAATCACTTGAAGACGCATAAAACACAATAGAAAACCCATTTGACAGGGGGGGAGCACACAAGAGCCTAAAGTCAGAAATTCCAGATTGTGTCGCAGCTTTGGAGGGTTTTAGGTGTATTCTATCTTTATTTTTAATGTTTAATGTTAGTTGTTTTTATTCAGTTGTAATTATGAGGAACTAATTTTTTTTTATAGCTAGAGGAGAATTCAAAGCCATGAACATATATGTGATATGAATTGATTACATCCAGTTATTGTTCCATAAATTGTGAATGCAATTTACTTATCTGATTTACAGAAAACTTATCCTTGTGTGTTGATTAAGGTGGCCAACTTAGTTTGCATGCTAGGGTTTGGAGCTAGAATATAAGGGAGTTTCACCTAATAGTTATGAACTTATATTCATAAGTAGTAAAAGTCGAAGGGACATCGATTGCGTTAAGTAAATTCCTGGCAGGAGTATCATGCAGTTCATAGTTACGAATGCCTTGTCAATGCTTATGATTTTCATGGAGCTTAATGATCTTTGATATTATTTCTATTATGTTGTTCATATAGGGAACTATTGAAGAATAATTTGGTTGTCGATGCGTATTCCATCCAATTCAATGAATTAAGGGAAATCTGAAGGTTAATTTAAGCGTACCTAATTAACTTGGGGCATTGTCATTCATGGTTTGAAGGAAGAATAACTGGAGATTGATTTGTATACATATATGTCGTGTGTGGAGAAGGACCCTTTAGCTAGCTTTTCACCTTTGTCAACTACCCTTTCATTCGTTCGTGTTAATTTATTTGCTTAAGGTTAAATTCGTCAAAACCAACCCCCGTTTAATACTTTGAGTCTTTTTAATTGAATTTTCGTTCAAATTCCTTTATAGTACTTGTTTTGAGTCAATTTAACTTAGTTTCATGTTTTTGAGTCCAGTTAGTGTAGATTAGCATCCCTCCTAATCCCCGGCCTATAACGATCCCTACTTACGCTTACTACAATTGTCAAAAAGAGGGTTTGATTTGTGTGTCAAGTTAATTTTCACATCATGGGGCCAATGGGCTGCCGCCCAACTGGGACATGCTACATAAAGGCTGGCCTAGAGCAGGGTGATTCGAGCAGTTTACTTGCTTTGACACGACTGTTTGGGACATTCAGGTTGAAACACGATGCAACGTATTACACAACGCATCACCTTACCAGGAGTAAGCATTTTGTGCCTACAAACACACTTTGCCATGCCTGCTCATTAGGGAAATTGAATTTCTATATCATCCCTAGCAAAGCTACTACATGACCCTCTTGTCAAGTGGATTAAAGAGAATAATGTGGACTAATCCAACCAAAATGTGGACCATGTAAATATGGTTTTGGTTGATATATCGACACAATGGTTACATGTTTGTCCACACCTAAGGGCTTAACACCTTGATTATCCCATAAAGTCTGGAAGACTGAATCATGCCGGAGAGTTTATATCGAAGATTTTTCGATACGTATTGCATGTATTTTGGGCTTTTGAACATCGAATTCCCTATGTTCAACCCCAACACAACCTCGTAGAAGCGGTCATAAAGCGCATTATCAATTGATCGCCCAGACTTGGTGAACGCACTAAGCTTTCGGTTTATGACTACGGCTATGCAATCGTTAGTCCCCCTGAGGCTCATTGCTATCCGACATTTTTTAGCGTTACAGTTGGTTACTGGGTACGAACTTGATATTTTGTATTTACGCGTTTTGGGCATGCACCTTATGCCACATTATGCCCCCGTAATGTATAAATATGGGTCCTCAAAGAAGGATGTGAATCTTTGTCGATTATTATTCTCCTTCAAATTAGTTATTTAGAGCCCTGCACGCGATCTCTTTACCGCTTGTTTGGGGATTGTCACTTCGATGAGACAGTCTTCCCGTCGTTAGGGGGAGATAAGAATGACAACGTTCCTAAAGAACGACGTGAATTATCATGGACGTCTCCACTATGTATCATCTCGATCTCCGTATTCTAGATTCCAGAGTGTTTCTCCAGATGCTTTCTTTGATCTAGCTAAAGTGACAAGATCACACATTTCAGCTGCAAACATGCCTGCAAGGATAGACGTACATAATGGACGTCGAGTTAACATCTCCGAAGGGTGTGCCGCCCTTGTTGGATGGCGCGGTACACCGGCGACTAGCCAATCAATCTGTTCTCGGCTTGAAGTGTTGCAGATCGCTCGGTTCAAAGGATTCACCTCCCTAGAAATGGAGAAATATGGCACTGTAAAGTCTAGATTTAAGTGTTTTTGGCTTTCCTTGTCAAAATTGTAATTTACATCACATGTATTTTAGATGAGTCTCAATTAGATTAGATTAAGGATGATATATCACTTGAAGAATCAAATGAACTCAAGAGAGGTTTGGTTATGCATATGCATTCAATGTCATTATTTTTAATGCATTTCACGTCATAGTTTTTTTATGTCTTTCTGACTAGTCTTTTTGTCTAATCAAATAGAGTCTCCTGGCTCTTGGACCCGTAAAGTTGGCACACCAATTAAGAATACCCACATGGGTTCATCGACACTATTCAGACTCCCCAAGGTTTTTCCCCATCGTTGGATCTTTAGAGATCTGCTTTTGCAATTGACAGCTGCCCCTTGGGTGGTCTGATACTTTAAGGAAGTTTCTGGGTCTTCTTTGCAAGGGGTTTTTGCACAAACGAACATATCTAAAATCTGAGAGTGTTTCTTTACGTACCTCTTGCTTCCCTCTCATTCCGTGTTAAAACCCAAGAAAGAATGGGGCTATGCATTAAAATTCTTGTGTCAACCCACACAAATCTTTTGAAAACTTGTTTGCATTGTTCATGGTCTGAACAAAATATTCTTTGGACATTGAGAGTGCTTAAAGCTTGCTCCCTCCGTCTCATCTTCAAAACCCAAACAATCATATTACTTTTCTTCGTACATTAAATTTTGTGTCAACCCACACACAAATCGTTTGAAAACCTTGTTTGCATTGTTCATGGTCTAAAACTTAATATTTCTACATCTTCATATAGACTTGTGTTTTTGGATTCACGTTGGTTCTTTCCTCAATTATTTTGAGCCGGAGAAATCGACTGGGTCAGATTTGAATCCACATTTTGCATTTCATTCTTTACATCTTCAATCGCATTTGCTTGGTTCATGACTTGACTTGGTGCTGACAAGAAGATGAGCTCGTAGTAAGCTGCCCTCTCGTGAAGACCGAAGTGATTTCCATTTAGTGCTAAATAAGGTTGCACAAAGGTACAAGTCACTCTCCGAACATGTCTAGGATTTGAGCTTGTTGAGTGTGACTTGTATGAACCTTTATTCATTACTAGTGGATAGACTCCTTGGAGTCCCCCGGTTTTTTAACCCAGTTAGGGGTTTTTCCCGGCACCAAATTGACGTGGGTGTTATTTGATTTGTGATATGTTAAATGCATGTTTATTGTGTTAAATCAACTGTGTTGTTTCCTCGACTAGTTGTGTGTCTCTAATCAATTAAGTTTCTGATTCTTATATCTGGGTTTACTGTCAGTAACTGTCTTTAGCCTAGTTGACTAGTGTTTCGACTAGCTCATGGGCCGCACAAGAGTTTGCGTTTAGTAGTTATTCCGCTGTATCAATTTCAATTGGTATCAGAAAGCGTCAGCTCTAAACTTACATAGAGTGATCTCTGGGATTTAATGATATGTCATGAATCTCACCATGGATCAGATAGACATCTTTGTCAGCAACGCAGCCTGCTTTTCGATGGTACCGACTATGCGCATGGGAGTGAAAAATTCCAGATCTTCCCGATGCTCAGGATCTCAATGCCATTGCAGACTACCTTACTCTTGGAATGGGAAGGCCCCTTCAAAACAGTAGATGGCGAGAAGGTGTTGAAACCAAAGGGTGATTGGACCACCGGTGAAGTGGACTGCCGAATGGCAAACAAAAAGGCGAGGAATGCAATTGTTTCAAATTTTCCATATCTCGCGGTTTGGTTATCATATTCGACATTGTGCAACCGCCAAACAAGCATGGATAAACTCAAAATTATGCATGAGGGTGACACGCAAGTAAAGGATCTTCTAAATCTCAAATGACTCAAACAAGGTTTGAAGAGTTGAAAATGGATGAATCAAAACCTTTTCCTCGTGTTCTATGAAAGGCTAGAAGGGTTGACAAATGAGGCTATGAGCTTGGGAAAACAGATTGATGAGACAACCATTGTGAAGAAGATACTAAGAGTTTTGCCAAAAGAAGTTAGTGCAAAAGACAGCTATCCAAGAGGTACAAGATTTAAAATGAAATCAAGCCTCGGGAAACTAGCTGTCACAAGCTTATTACTTATGAGATGGAGCTGGAGATGGAAGAAGGTGATTTTTGAAAAAGGGAAAGAATGTTGCTCTCCAAGGGGTTGAAGAGTCACATACTTCCAAGGGTGCTAAAGAACTTTCTAGAGGAAGACTTGGCATTATTTGTAAAACAATTCGTGAGAATTCTCAAGGATAAGGGAAGAGACAACAAAAGAAGTGGGAACAAAGGAAACACATCAAAAGATTCAAAATTGAGATTACAAGGAAAAAGATCTTTGGTAAGAAGCACGAGAGATCTTCCAACTTCGTGAAATGTTGCACCTTCAAATGACAATCGGAAGTGCTTCACATGTGGGGGAGTTGGCCATCTAGCTGCCGAATGTGCAAACAATATGAGATCAGCTCACAAAAGAGATAATTCTATGATGGAAACTTTGAGTGATAATGAGAGCAGCACTCTCAACAATCTGACCAGTCATCAAATGTGATGAAGCAAGCCAAATTGTTGCTCTTGTTGCTCAATTCAGATGATAAATCTAGTGATGAAGAATTACCTTATGATGTATTGTGTCTCAAGCATGACTCTCTCTTTGATGAGACATGCAATGCCAAGAGTAACAAATATCGGAACTCAACAAAGGGTCTCTGCACTTCAGAAGGAAAATGAGTCCCTCAGACTAGTCAGAAAGGAACAGGAAGAGAAGATTGCCTGCCTTGAAGCACAACTCAAAGACATGTCGAAAGCAAGTCTCTCTCGCCGCTTCAAGAGAGATCCAGATTGCAGTGTTGATGCTCTCGAAGCTCAAGTTAAACGCATATCCATTGCTCGTGATAACTTGTCAAATCAAGTTGTTTCACTTAAGGCAAGCAATGTCATGCAATTACAATGCCAACTTGAAGCAATTCGGGATGAATTAATGAGGCAAATAACAAAATTATTCAAACCTTCGACTATCGTGCCTGGTAAAGTTGATAAGATGTTGAGTTTGGGAAAGCTTCATATGGTGACAAAAGTGGTCTTGGTTTTGTTGAAAATATCAAAGTGTGGGGACTGTTAAGACAAAGTTTGTGAAGGAATCGCGGCTCTACTAAGCCCAAGCTCACTCTCCTTCGAACCTCGTGAGAAGGTTTATTCCTTCATGTCATCATTGTGGTGAAGTTGGTCACATCCGGCCAAAATGTAGGAAGCTCCATTCGAACAAGAATGACTCCTTGAAGAATCAAGTTGACCGACTCAGTCGCAGAAGTCACCGTAATTGCTCAACCGATTCATCCTTCGAGCTCAAATCCTATAAGGCAGAATTCTAAAATGGGTTAAGAAGAAGACTGAAAGATGTATGGTTGTCGTAAATGCCCTTCAGTCACCAAGGAAAATGTTAAGTACTCAGATAATAGATGTTCCAAGTACATGATTGGAGACAAAGAAGTCATTGCTTCCTCATGCACCTTTTTGGTGGTAGGAGAGTTGTATTTGGTGAAGGACATACACCTCGCGTTGTTAGAAAGAGACTATTAATATCCCTGAGTACCTCATCATGCTGCCTCAATGAGTGCATTGAAGTGTCATTGACATATTCAAGAACCCCGTCCAACATTCAAGAACCAAACACCTTGACATACCGACACCATTTCATTCGGATCTTGTTGAAGGTAAAATTTCACCTAATCTTTGTGCCAACCGAAAAAACTAGCTGATATTTTCACAAAAGCACTAGATAATCGAAGGTAAAAAGGAAAAATCTTTGGACAATCTATTGGTATTTGTGCTTAAAGAAAAATAGTTTGAATAGCTATGCTTCCATCAAGCCTTCCTCGCATATTTCATTAGTTCTATCTCTACTCATCAAATAGCTATTTTGTTCTCTCTGCTTGCTTTTTCTTCTCGGTCATACATGGTACTATATCGTGGATTCTACTTTAGTAGTATTGACCATGTGGATGTCAGCGTTCTCTTCAAAATGTGATGGCCTCGAAAATCATTTTTCCTAACTCACAAAAGCTTGGGTGAATTAGTTGGTTAAGTTTACTTGGTCTTAATTGAGATATAGTGTTTACTGCTCTATAATATGAAATTTCTTTCTGGCATGTGAACATCTCCTCAGTGGTATTTATTTTTGCATTTGGTGTGTGCTTGCTCACAACAACAACAAAAAAAAAGCAAAAAGGGGGAAACATCCCATAGAATTTAGAGCAGCACCTTTTCTCACTAAACAATATGGAATTCCGTTCACTATTCATCTCAGTAAAATATCATTCCATGCAATGTCATGAATTCTTCCCAACATCTCGCCCTCATTAAATTCAAAATGAATTTTGTAAGTGCCCTATTCAAATTTGCACTCTCTATGGTACATTTGGCTATTACCTATGTCTATGGGTCATTATCATCTCATATAAATTCCATATTCTCATTGCTCTTCCTCTTCATGTTCATATTTTGTAGCAAGTGTTAGTTCTAAGTCAATGGATTATTAAAAGTTTTGTTAATCCTCACATTCGCTTTTGGCCTTGTTAGCAAGGAAATATGATTTCATGATGGCCATCAACCATCCCTTTTCCATACCTTGACACATCATTGTTGCATAATGAACAAGTCTAATTCTCTAATATTATTGTTCGTATATGTCCTTGAAGAATTGCTTTTGAGAAAAATATTGCATTCATGTTTCCTTTATCTTCTCTCTTCTTCATGTTCTTTATTTTGGAAGCATAGATGTTGAAACTAATTTATTCTTCTTTCCTTTACACCAGTCTAGTTGTTTATTGGTGCAGATTTGCCAAAAATTTTCCTGTTCTCACAACTATTTGTTATGTGTTGTGTCAAGTCTTCGATTTATCTTGGGTACAATCGCTTTGTGTTCATTCACAAACACTATTTTAAATGGACAAATCTTCTTCCTAGTATTAATAAATTAGTCAGAGAAGTGGTATAGGGTTACTTTGTCATTTCTTTTTCGTCTCCATGTCCCCTCATTCTTTCCGCTCTTCGATTTTGATGAGGCTGCATTGGCCTTTTCCCCTTCTCGATAAGGATGAACCACCTCTTGGCTTTAGCCAGCGATGAGTCACTCTTGGTTGGTATTTTTGAAGATTTGTGTCTCTCATGCGTCAATTCGCTTCTTGAAATTAGTTGGGTAGCTTGGTTTAAATTATGGGGGAGTTAGTTTCCTTGAAAGCACTAATTTTGGGGGAGTAAAATTATTTATTAGGATAGTTTGCTCTAAGTTATCATTCCTAACTTATAGTTTGAGGCTATTTTGTGCTATTTCTGTTCAGTTGTTTTGTTATGCATTGTCTTTCCTTGCATGCTGTTGTCTTTTCTCCTTATCATGCCAAAATTGTGCTCATGCTAGCTTTTATTTGTTGTCATCTATCGATGTGATATGCCTACTTTGTTTGCTCTATTCGCCTGTCCTCTTTGTCTTCCCGTGACAAATGGGGAGAAATATTTGTATCTAATGTTTTCATCTCTATAACCCATGATATTTCACACTTTTTCTTGTCAAGAGATGTTATGTGCAGGTTTCTGACTACGGTGGTCTTTTTGGCGTGGGTGTGAAATTAGTGTTGTTTGGGTTTACTTTGTCAAGAAAATGTGGGGAGATTGTAAAGTCTAGGATTTAAGTGTTTTTGGCTTTCCTTGTCAAAATTGTAATTTACATCACACAAGCTCTTAGATGAGTCTCAATTAGATTAGATTAAGGATGATATATCACTTTTGAAGAATCAGGCATGAATCCTCGGAGAGGTTTGGTTATGCATATGCATTCAATGTCATTATTTTTAATGCATTTCACGCCATAGTTTTTTTTTATGTCTTTCTCATCAGTCTTTTTGTCTAATCAAATAGAGTCTGTCTATCCAGAAAGTTGGCACACCAATTAAGAATACCCACATGGGTTCACCGACACTATCTGCACTCCTCAAGGTTTTTCCCATCGTTGATCTTTAGAGACTGCTTGCAATTGATGCACCGCTTCCTTGGGTGGTCTCGATACTTTAAGGAAGTTTACCTCTCTTTGCAAGGGGGTTTTTAAAATAAACGAACATATCTAAAATCTGAGAGTGTTTTTACTCTTGGCTTCTCTGTCCCGTGTTGTAACTCAAAGAAGAAACAGCTTTTTCAAGTGCATTAAATTTTGTGTCAACCCACACAAATTCCTTTTGAAAAACTTGTTTGCATTGTTCATGGTCTTGAACAAAATATTCTTTGGGACACAAGAGTGCTTTAAAGCTTTTTTTGCCCCTCTCCGTCATCTTCTCAAAACCCACCGCAATCATATATTTTTCTCGTACATTAAATTCTTGTGTCAACCCACACAAATCGTTTGAAAACCTTGTTTGCATTGTTCATGGTCTAAAACTTAATATTTCTACATCTTCACATAGACTTTATGTTTGATTCACGTTGTCTTCTTTCTCAATTATTTTGTTTATGAACCCAATTCTGGTCGTATTTGAATCCACATTTGCATTTCATCTTCTTTACATCTTCATTCCATTTGCTTGGTTCAAGACTGACTTGGTGCCACAAGAAGATGAGCTCGTAGGAACAAGCTGCCCTCTCGTGAAGACCGGTTTATTTAGTGCTAAATAAGGTTGCACAAAGGTACAAGTCGCCCTCTCAACATGTCTAGGATTTGAGCTTGTTGAGTGCACTTTGTATGAACCTTATTCATTACTAGTGGATAGGACTCCTTGGAGTCCCCCGGTTTTTTAACCCAGTTAGGGGTTTTTCCGGCACCAAATTGACGTGGTGTTATTTTACTCGTGAGATATGTTAAATGCGCTGTTGGTTGTGTTAAACTAACTGTTGTTTCGATCAGTTGTGTGTTCTAATCAATTAAGTTTGATTCTTACATTCCTGCTTACTGTCAGTAACTGTCTTGTATCTAGTTGACTAGTCGTTTCAATTTATCGCTACGCACAAGAGTTTGCGTTTGTTATAGGTTATTCCGCCTGGTATCAATTTCAGGCAGAAAACGAATTCCTTCCTCAATCGCTATCTCAACCATTCCACCTCATAAAATTAATCCAAATTATCTCGAGACCTGTAGTCTTAGTCCATTATGCATGCATGGATGAGTTAAGAAATTGGAAAGAGATTGTCATCGATGATATTCATGTATATGGTAGCTACCCGAAATAGTGGAAAGCGACGATATCAAACTGCGTTCTGTTGATGAATGTTGACGTATAACCAATTGGTCAAAATGGAAACAAGGAATCCAGGTCGAACTTGATTCACTTGCGAAATGTAAAGTGTTTGGGCTTGTAGTTCCTACACCTCCACATGTGAAGCTCGTTGGCTACAAGTGGGTTTTCATAAGAAAGTGTAATGAGAAGAATGAGATAGTGCGATACAAGGCACGCCTTGTGCGCGCAAGGCTTCTCTCAACGCCCTGGGATTGATTATGAGAAGACTTATTCCTCTGTACTGGACGTCATAATGTTCTGCTACCTTATTAGTTTGGTAGTTTTCGAAAAACTGAATATGCAGCTTATGAACGTGGTTGTAACATATCTATAGGGATCATGATACGTAAATCTACATGGATGTTTTCAAAGGACTTTCATAGACTGATTCAAATAGTTCTAGACCACAGAACACCCTTTCTATTAATTTGAGGCTTTTACTGTACGGATTGGAACAATCTGGGTGGATGTGGTATACCTGTCTAATAAATATTTGATCAGTTAGGGATATATGAGTAAACTATACTCCAGCTTGTACAAAACTGAATTTGCTAGAGTTGCAGTCTATGTCGTTGACATAAATCTCACTTAGACTCTAGAAGAGCTTAAGAAAATTGTCTCGCACCTAAAGTCGGAATTTGGGATGAAAGATCTTGGGAAAACTCGTTTCCATCTCGACCTGAAGTTTCGAGCAAAGTTCAAATAGTATTCTAGTCCACCAGTGGAACTACACTCGGAAAATGTTGCATTTGAGTTCACCCATGATCATCCATACGCTAGATGCAAATGAGACCCTTGAAAAGGTGTGGAACCTGAAGTTCCATAGCTAAGTTCAATTAGTGCTTTATTGTACTTAGTCCATTGCATTAGGCATGACATCTCCCTCGTTGTTGCTCTTTTGGCAAGATACAACATTGGTGTTAAAGATGCTTTTCCGTTACTATGGATTTGGGCTTATTCGATCCCTACGCATCTCAGAATTAACCACAACCCCTTGGCTATTTGAATGATACCTCTCTTGTGGGATACGCTGACACAGACTATCTGTCTTATCTGCACAAGGCATGTTTCCAAACGGAATATGTCTTTACCGTTAGGAACACTGCAATATCTTGGAGGTCATCCAAATTGACCTTAGTTGCGACGTCTTCGAGCTCATCGCCATACATGAAGCCACACATGTACATGGGAGCATATTCGAAGCACTTGTAGTTCTTCATCCATCGTTGAGTTCCAATGACGATCTACGAAGATAACACCACATGTATTTGAACAGACCATAACAGGATATATCCAAGAAGTCAACACCAAGCATATTGCGTCTACATCACATCAACATGAGCATCAGAAGATTGAAGTCAAGTAGATCCGATCCCAAGACAACCTTGCCGACATCTTCACGAAGTCAATGCCGAAGAAGCTTGTTCGAGGATTTGGTATGCATAAATTTTCTCATTTGCAACGTTTGTAGTTCTCAGGGGGAGTTTTGTCGAACTCAGGAGGAATATCCTAAAGTATATTCACTTGACCTTAATGTACTCTTTTTCCCATTAAGTATTTACACACTCAAGGGGTAGTGTTATAAATCATATTGGTATGTGATTGTGTAAATCCTAGGTATATGTGGATTAGAATGCTATCATAAATCTAGTGTTTCTATTTTATTATGTATGTACTTAGTTTATTATAAATAAAAGCACTAGCATAAGGAAAATCATTCATCACAAGTTCTCTCATTCCCATTTCTCTCTATTTCTCTGTGCCGCCGGCCTCCTCTCTCCTCGTTTTTAATCATTCAGTAAAATAGGCCACAACAATATACTATACTTTAACATATATATTCGTCACTTTTTTTATTATAACATGGGGACTAGTTATGGAGAATTGTGTCCAAGCAAAAGTTTGTCGTCGTGAAGAGTGCATCATTCTAGTGCTCGTCGTTTTTGACATGGATAAAATGTGTAATGTAGGTTGGGTATTATGTCAAAGTGACTTATGAAAAAGAGAAGGAAAGTTTGGGGGTTGAATTTTTTGTAGTAGGCTTAACTTTTGTTGAAGAAAAACAAGTAATAATAATTTTCTAAATTTTATTTTATTAAAATTGGGAGGCCCATGGCTCCAAGCCCATAGAGATAGAGGTGTGTAGTCGTGGTGCACAGTAGAGCTGTGAGCCATTATTTATTAGGGTTTTGGGTGCGGAGGTGGTCCAGCCCATTCAATCCATTGAGGTTGCCTCTTCCAACTTTGACACATACATTTTTAATTTTATTTGCCAAAAAACATTTTTTAATACGACATGATAATTTTAATTTTAATTTTATTTGCCAACTTTGACACATGATGAGTCTGACATAATAATTTAGTATCGAACTTATCATCTATAAAATTTAAACTTAAAATCTCTTACTTACAAATAAAAATAAATACCTTAAATTGTGGAGTAGTATAAGTGGCGCGAAAGAAATATTTGTTGGGAAGAAAAATCATGGGCAAATGTTGATTATGCTTATTGTTATAGGTAAATATAATTTAATATTTAAAGCAAATAGCGATTGACCTTTAGGCATAGTGGCCTCCTCTCCCCTCCTCTGGGATCTAAGGACAAAAGGCAAGGATGGAGATTGGAGTTGGAAGGTGGAAGTTTTGACTTTTCGGGGGTGGATGAGATGGAGAATGGAGAGAGGATTGGTTGAGTGATAAGGACCTTTTTGTTAATTATGGCGATGCACACAATTAATTATTAAGTTTTTATTACGATTGGTCTCTGAAATTGGATATTGCAATTAAAATGGTCATTGAAATTGAAAATCTATCAATTTGGTCATTGAAATTGGATCTCGCAAATCAATTTGGTCGTTCTGTTACATTTCTGTAAATTTTTCTGTTATGTGCTAACATGGCACACGAGTGGGTCTCATCTATCTAATTATATGGTGCCACGTGGATTAACCATGAAAAAATTGTTTTATACAGTGCCAAATCTTTTAAAAATAATATTTTTTTTATGGTTAATCTACATGGCACCCTATAATTGGATATGTGAGACTCACTTGCGTGCCACATCAGTACATAATAGAAAAATTGACAGAAATGTAACGGAAGGACCAAATTGATTTGCGAGACCCAATTTTAGGGACCAAATTGGTGAATTTTTAACAACCATGTTAAAAATCTTTAATTATTTTACAAGCATTGCTAAACTTGTAGCTTGTCATTTCAAACGAAACTATAACTCACTTGCTATGGTGATCTTTATGTTTTTTATGACATTAAGGTAAAAGGATGAGTATGAGTTGGTTGTGAAGTTAAATTTTAAGTTAAAAGACTCACACTTTAAAAAATACTCGTATTATATCTGATATGTATAATTTGCGAGTGATCATATGTACAGGTTGCTGAAGGTGAGTCTTTGAGTGAGAATTTGGAATGTGTCACTCTTGTAACTACATACAAATGCAAATGATGCTCTTGCAACCTCTGCTTAATTTCTTGGAGCATTATCAAGAGCTAAGTTTATATCATGCTTAGGAGCATTGGAACAAATACAATCAATTGGAGTTGGTGATCGTGATGAGAAGGGGAAAAGAAAACAGTCTATGATGCAATGGGTTACACCATTACAATTCAGCCATTTTAAAGTAATTTAAGAAAATTGTGATGATAAAATACTATCTTATGCACGGAACATAGTAATATGAATATGACAAGAAAAATGCTAGCAACTTTCCTTTTGTACATTTATTTTCTACCTTTGCTTTTGTCCTTTATATTATAATATGCAATTTTGTATCTAATCAATCAAAATCGTCCAATTTTGAGGTCATGATCCTTCAAGGACAATTCTCGCCAAAAATCAACTAAAACGCTTGGCCAATGAATAATTAACAATGTGATAATCTAGGGTCTAATCAAATGACTAGTTTCATCTATCTAGTACAAATAATATTTTCTACTAATCTATATTAAGGGAAGATATGAGGGGCTTAAACTCAAGACACCGTAAGTTTGAAAAGAAGACCTTAACTACTAGAACAATCCACTACTTGCAGATTTATCTGTTTAGGTGATAATAGTTACATGACTAAACAATTTCTAATTAAGTTTATTTTTTTAAGAAATGATTATTAAACGATTACTTATAAGTTAGATGATTGCTATAATCAAACGACATTGCAAGGCAAAAACGAGATATGAGACATGAGAGAAAAGTAGCTAGCATTCTCCACAAGAGTAGCTCAAAACTAACTTTTGTTAGACCTAATTAGATAAATCAAATAAAGCACATGAATAAAACTGACCTGGAGTTGTCATGGGCGAGAACTTGCGATTGCTTAAACCTCAAGAAATCTTCGATGCTGCTAACCCTTATGCGATTGACTCAATGGAGAGTTTGTGACTTTGATGCATGTGCTAGGCGTGCAAGGATCCCTTATATTTATAGTGGCATAAGCTATAGAGTACCGTCCATAAAAAAACTCCACAACTCACTTGAAAAGCCAATAGCTTGATCCTCATGTCAACTTAGAGTTCTATACTCTTTGAACCCTTTTAGTCACTGATAATACAATCCAACATGACTTAGAAAATCACCAGAATTAGTCTAATCCAATCTCTAAATCCCAAGTACATGAAGCGAGTTAGTTTTGGAGTGCCCACAAAAGAATTATAAAATAAAAAAATAAAAAAATAAAGAGTTTACTTTAGAAATGATCACAGCCTTTGAAAGTTAGGGAATCAATGGCTCATACAAATTAGGTCAGACGGCACTATGCTGGAGTCAAATTGCAGCAGGTCTTTCATGTGAGCTTTGTCAATCTGAATGAAAATACTTACGTATTTAGGAACCAACTTTGGCAACAACTTTAGGTGATTGGTTAAGTGGGACCGGACCAGTTGACCACATGATCATGTTGTTTTTTATTTTATTTTATTTATTTTAATGAACTTTAATCATAATCATTACTAAATTCCATGTATTATCCAAGCCTCTGCTCAATTCTCAGTCTTCTTCTAGATTTTGAAATCTGAGAGCAGTTTAGAAGTTAGAACTTAAACTAGCTTTGAGTGGTTATTTGCATCTTAAAGCAGTTGCCCCTAGCTACCATATTTTTCAGCAAAACTTCTAAACTGTTTTGAAGTATAAGATATTAATCGTTATATATGTTGTGAATAATATTAAACATGTAATAAATGTGATTGTGTAAATTGTAAATAGATATGGATTGAAATATTCTGGATATGCTAAAAATACATTCCTATTATGATTGTATTTGTTTCACTATAAATAAAGGCACTAGGCATGAGGAATATGTACTACAATACACTACAATTCCTCAAACCCTTCTCTCTTTCTCTCTACTTTTCTCTTTGCCGCACCCTCCAATAAAATAGGCCACAACACGTTATCATCACGCTCTTTTTGCTGTGCTCAAGAGAAGTATACCAGAGTTTTGGCCATCTTCAATCATGGGGAGTATTAATTTCAATAATTTTTATTTTGATTTTCTTTTTTTATTTTATTGAATTAATATACATGCTAGTGATTCAACTCTCCCTGTTATTTTATTGAATGAGATTCAACGCATTGAAGATGGAAATCCAGAGTTCAAGGCAATTCTGCAAACAAATTGTTCAACCATCATCATCAGCAATCCAGGTTCTTCTAAAACACGGTCTCAATTGTCGATATTTTTTCAAACCTGATTACATGAACCTTCACCATGATGCATGAACCCAATTTTTTGCGTTTAAAGAATTATTGATCTTTTGCAAATATTGTGTTCGCATCTACATTTAATATATCTGTCATATATTAAGTGAATTGATGATCGTGTGAACGAAGGAAAAATTAGGGTTTTTCTGTTTTTTTTTCTTTCCCTTTTCTACAAAAAACACAAAAATTCGTTTTTTTCTGAAAAAAACCAAAAATTATTTTTCAAATTTTTTTTTTCCTTTTTTATGAAGAAAAAAAACCCTAGCCGCGCTGGAGCAGCCCGTTTTCACACCCCAGCTTCTGCTAGGATTTGGGCTTGCAGCCCACATCTCGCTGGCCTGCAGTCCAGCCCCCTGCTGGCTGGGCCTGCAGCTTCAACCCCAACCCACCAAATTAATTGGGCCATATTTTTCACACCCCGTAGGCTTTGTAGACCTACATTCATCTACCTATTCACGATATATATGTTAAATTTTTTATTTTTGTTCTATATATATTGCGTTTGCTTGCAGGTATACATGAACTTGAAGTTCATAAATTCGAACCCGAAGCTTTGAATAAGTACCATGAAACCTGAAGTTTCCTTAAAAATTAAATACCCACGAAACCCGTAGTTTTCATGAAAATTTAAACCAAACCATGTCTTAGAACCCAAATGTTCTAACTTTTAGGATTATGAAGAATTTATTTCCCATAAGCACCAACCACAATCTTGTTCCCTCCATCTAGTGGATTTTCGAATTGTAACAAGTTCGACCTCACTAACATGGAAGTTTCTGGTAGAAACGATTTTCGAACTGTAACAAGTTCGACCTCACTAACATGGAAGTTTCTGGCAGAAACTATTTTATGTGGGCACAAATTGTGAAGCTCCACTTGACTACCGATAAGCTGAGCAACATTGAAGCCAACAATGACGTGGATAAAGCTAAATAAGCCTCCGTCATGATCTTCATTCGAAGACTTATGCCTGAAGCATTGTAAATGGAAGTACCTCGATGATGAGGATTCTATGGCTCTTTGACTCACTCTACGAACCGTTCTTATCATGCAAAGATGATCTTGCCCAAAGCAAGACATACCTTGCCTGAAGCAAGACATATCTTGCCTAACGCAAGACATGATTGAACCTCATTCGTGAATAGGTACAATGTTTATAGAATCTGATTGAATTTTGACTGGAGAAGATTTTCTCGTCCTTCCATGCCTCTAAAATGCTCCTAAAGAAGCATTGTAAAGAGCGGAGGTTCACTAAGTTCTCGGATCTGATTACTACCACATTGCTCACGGAAAAGCACAACAGTGAAAGCGGCACCCCAGTGATTCGGCTGGGAGGTACCGAACGGTATGGATCTAGCTTCGGCTGGAACCTACCGAATGGTATAGACCCAGCTTCGGCAGGAGTCTACTAAACGGTATAGACAGCTTCGGCAGGAGTCTACCAAATGGCATGCCCTGTTTCGGCAGGAATGTACCGAAGGTCACGCTCTGTCTCGGCAGAGGTGTACCGAGCATATGGCTCTGCTTCGGCAGACGCCTACCGAATCTACTTATCCTTCTTCGGCTGGAGAGTACTGAATAGTGGTAGAATCAGGGTTAACCAAGGGGGTGTCATCACGACCAAACACGTTATTCCTTGGTAACTAAGACCCAAAACTTCAAGAATATGGGACAGTATTCCCTAACCTCAACGTTGCAAAATCTACTTCCGTTTTGATGGAATGGATCATTGGTTATGCACTTATTTGTGCTTCTACCAATGTTGGTGAGGCGTACCATTCCCATAGTCAATCTGTGAGACTAATTTTGCTTCACCTAACACATATGGAAAAACAGAATTTTGACATGGAAGGCCATGTTGGCCGAACGCCCTATCTTTTGGTTTAAAGTTTTGAACAATTTTTCCTTTTTGTTTGGATAATTGTTTGGTGTTTGTCTTAGTTATGGATATTATTATGGATATGTCCTCGAATATGAGATAATTGAATCATGTTTCTTATACATGTGACCGAATTCAATTAACATGTGATACAGTATAAATGTGGGGAAGTTAGTTGTCTGAATGAATGTGCTACTATGCACACTAACTTCATACCTAAATCACCCCTCTAGCAATGAATTTAGGTCTACCTAACCTGATTAAGGGCATTGGCACTGCTCCTCATTGTATTAATGGTACTGAATTACCATTAAGAGACCTTATATTCTCCGTTCCAGAAGAATGTCATTGAGTTTTAAGGATATTTGAGAGAACAATGATCATGAAAACCATTGTAGAAAATAGAGTTAAGTATCTTTGCATCACCTCCAAAATATGAAGCGTGAAGCTATGTTTTGGGACCAATGGGCTGCCCCCCAATTGGGACATGCCACATATAGGCTGGCCTGAAGCTGGGTGATTCGAGCAGTTTACTTTCTTTGGCCCAATCGTTTGGGACATTCAGGTTGAAACATGACGCCACATGTTACACAACGCATCGCCTTACTTGAAGTAAGGATTTTTGTGCCTACAAGCACACTTTGCCAAGCTTGCTCGTTAGGGAAATTGGATTTTTATATCATCCCTAGCAAAGCTACTACATAACCCTCTTTTCACAGTGGATCAAATGGAATAATGTGAACTAATCCAACCAAAATGCGGATCATATAAATATGGTTTTTGGTTGATATATTGACACACTGGTCATGTTACAACCCGTCCCAAAATTTATGTGAAATTACCAAAATACACCTAGTGTCAATGTTGACTTTTGTTGACTTTTCGGGACGACTTGTAAAAATTTATTTCTTTACATATTCTTGATGTACTCGTCGATACGAACGCGTGGAGGCAAGCGGAACTCAATTCGGAGTTAAAACGAACATTTTACGAAGTTTTAAAGTGTAGGGGCATTTTAGTAATTTTTCACTCCGTGTGTGGGAATTAGGGTTTTTGGCTGGCTGCACAGCAGCCAACCCTCCCCATCATTCTGCACGTCTCACAACCTCTCTCCCTCTCTTTCTCTCCCATTTTCTCTCTCGGCAAAAAACTTCACCGAAACCCTAACCTTTGGACGAATCACAAAACCGTCGAACCGTTGCCCAAAATCCATACCATCTCGATCATCTCGTCATTCTGGACGAGGCTGTTATTTTAGAATCTCTAAACTCGAACCCGATCGTCCAAACCAACGCCGGAACGAAAACGACGAACTGCCATTCAAGTTTCTGTACAATCCCGACATAGTTTTGAAGGAGAACGGAATTAGGGTTTCCCGAAGCTTTCCGGCCAATTTCAGGCCATCTCCGGCCACTTTTCCGGCCTCAAATTGAAATTCCAGCGAACCAGGCGGCGGCGGCTCCGGCGACCGGCGCAAGGAAGAAGACAGAGGAATATTCCGTTAACGGTAACGGAATATTCCTGACGGCATCAGCATATTCCGTCCAAAAAGGTAATTCTTCGACTCCGCACACCGAGGAGGGAAACACCGGGGGAGATTTCGCTCCCGAACACCAGTGAGTGGACTTTGCTTTATTAAATGGTTTTTATGATTGAAAATAAATATGAATTTGATTTCTATATGGTTTTAAATGGTTTTCGAAGCGTGTTTATTTATATATATTTATTTTATATAAATAAACACGCTATACATGTTAATAATTGTTTTTGCAACCATATTTGTTTTTGCAACCATATTTGTTTTATTTATGGTTATATATTGGGAAATGGATTTAAATGGTGATTGTGGTTTTATACCAAAGTATGAATATACATTATGAAATGCTTTACACTATGATTCTACTTTTGCATAAATATTAAATGGTATTTGATATATGGTTTTGAGGGAAGCTTTTATTTATGCAATATTAAATATTTGGGAGTTATGAAAAGGATCTTGCTTCTTATATCTAGACACATGAGTATGTATGTATGTTTTCAAACACACTTGGTATGCTTTCACTACGTTGTAGTACCGTCTCACGGCCGTAGGACAAGTCTCACATGTTTGGGTCACACGCACTGTACTCCAGGGGTATTGTCCGGTAAATACCTTAGTGCAAGCTTGTCTTACGTTTATGTTTGTTTATGGGGAAAAGGCCCCACTGCGTAAGGACTCGGGTGTGACGCGCTGCGGCGCAAGTGCTTACATGTGTGTGGTACTAGGAGTACAAATTAATGGATAACGTAAAGTGCTTGTACGGTGATTGAGAGGCTGTTCCTTAACCCGTACATGGGTGATCGCGCATATACCCTGTGTTGGTTTTCCCTTATATATTTTATTGGAATTACGAATTGTGATTTACGAATATTATACTTTTAAGTGTTTCAGTTATACTCATGAAGTACCTTTTGAACTATATTATGATAGTATGTTTCTACGATTATACTGGATTTCAAACAGGGGGTTAGTATATTGAAAAGAGAAAGGTTTTGCGAAAACTTTGATTTTTGTCCACTTACACTTTTGTTTTTGCGCCCCCTTCAGGACATAGAGATAGTGCATCCGGCGAAGTCGAGGCTTTTGCATGGCAGCTCTGATCATCCATCCCGACCATGTAGGGATTTATCTTTCCTTTCAGTTTCTATAATAATATCCATCCCTGTTATGGATAGAGATTCTAGGAACTTATTTTATCATTGGTTTCCGCTGTTTCAAAATTAGTACGCTCTGAACCATATGCATATTGACATTGAATTTTCGTAACTTTATTACAATTAAATTTTGTTTCCACTAAGTGTTGTCATGCATTTAATGGCTTCGTCACTTACGAGTGTCGGCCAGCACGCCCGCATTCGGTATCCACGTGGGTATCGAGGGTGGGGTGTGTCAGGTCACATGTTTGTCCACATACACATTGCTGCTAAACTTCTGGCCATTTCTTACTTAAGGGTTCACCACCCTAATTATCCCATAAAGTCTAGAAGACTGGATAATGCCGGAGAGTTTATATCGAAGAGTTTTCGATAAGTATTGCATGTCTTTTGGGTTTGAAATTGAACATTGAATTCCCCATGTTCAACCCCCAAACAACCTCGCAGAAGCAATCATAAAGCGCATTATCAATTGATCGCCCGGACCTTGGTGAAACGCATCAAGCTTTCGGTTTCTGCCTAGGGCTATGCAATCTTGTATGCAGCCATGTTGGTCCGCCTGAGGCCCATTGCTACCCGATACTTTTAGCGTTATAGTTGGTTACTGGATACGAACCTGATGTTTCGTATTTGCGCGTTTTGGGTATGCACCTTATGCCATATTTCCACCTTATGTACCATTATGGGTCCTCAAAGAAGGATGTGAATCTTTGTCAATTGCGATTCTCCTTCGAATTAACTCTTTAGAGCCCTTGCACCCGATCTCTTTACCGCCAGTTTGCAAATTGTCACTTTGATGAGACAGTCTTCCCACTGTTAGGAGGAGTTAAGAACGTCAACGTATTCTAGATTCCACAGTGTTGCTCCAGACGCTTTCTCTGATCTAGCTATAGTGACGAGATCACATATACCAGCTGCAAACATGCCTGCAAGGATAGACGTACGTAACGGACCTCGAGTCAACATCCTCGAAGGGTGTGCCGCCCCTGAAGGATGGTTGGCCGCCCTTGTTGGACGACCCGGTACACCCGTGGCTAGCCAATCAATCTGTTCTCTGCCTAAAGCGCGACATATCACTCGGTTCGAAGGATTCACCTCCCTAGAAGTGGAGAAATATGGCACAAAATGAATCTCATCCTCGTTCGCTATCTCAACCATTCCACCTCATGAAAATAATTCGGATTATCCCGAGACCTGTAGTCTTGGTCCATTATGCATGCATGGATGAGTTACAGAATTGGAATGAGTTTATCATCGATGATATTCACGTATATGGTAGCTACTCGAAATAGTGAAAAACGACGATATCGAACTGCGTTCCGTTGATGAATGTCGATGTAGAACCGATTGGTCAAACTGGAAACAAGCAATCCAAGTCGAACTTGATTCACTTGCGAAATGTAAAGTGTTGTGGGCCTGTAGTTCCTACACTTCCACATGTCAAGCTCATTGGCTACAAGTAGGTTTTCGTAAGGAAGTATAATGAGAATAATGAAATACTGCGATATGAGGCATGCCTTGTGGCGCAAGGTTTCTCTCAATACCTTGGGATTGATTACGAGGAGACTTTTTCCTCCGTAATGGACGTCATAACGTTCGGCTACCTTATCAGTTTGGTAGTTTTCCAAAAAACTGAATATGCAGCTTATGAACGTGGTTGTAACGTATCTATAGGGATCATGATACGGTAAATCTACATGGAAGTTTCTGAAGGACTTTCATAGGCTGATCTAAATAGTTCTAGACCACATAACACCATCTCTATTGAATTGAGGCTTTCACTTTACGGATTGGAACAATCCGAGCGGATGTGGTATACCCGTTTAAGTAAACTATGCCCCTACGTGTACAAAATTGAATTTGCTAGAGTTGCAGTTTATGTCGATGACATAAATCTCACTTAGACTCTGGAAGAGCTTGAGAAAACTGCCTCGCACCTGAAGTTGGAATTTGAGATAAAAGATCTTGGGAAAACGCGTTTCCGTCTCGACCTGAAGTTTCGAGCAAAGTTTAGATGGTATTTTGGTCTACCAGTCGAACTACACCCAGAAGGTGTTGCTTTTGAGTACACCCATGACCATTCATACGCTAGATGCAAATGAGATCCTTGAAAAGGTTGTGGAACCTGAAGTTCTATATCTAAGTTCAATTAGCGCTTTATTGTACTTAGCTCATTGCATTAGGCATGACATCTTCTTCGTTATTGATCTTTTGGTAAGATACAACACTATGTCTACACGCTACCACCAAATAGGTGTTAAAGACGTTTTTCCGTTACTACGAATTTAGGCTTATTCTATCCCTACGCATATCAGAATTAACCACAACTCCTTGGTTATCGGAATGATGCCTACCTTGTGGGATACGCTGACACAGACTATCTGTCTGTTCTGCACAAGGCACGTTTCCAAACGGATTATGTCTTTACCGTTAGGAACACCGTAATATCTTGGAAGTCAACCAAATAGACCTTAGTTGCGACGTCTTCGAGCTCATCGCCATACACGAAGCCACCCGTGTACATGGGAGCATATTCGAAGCACCTGCAACTTTTCATCCTTCGTTGAGTCCCAACGACGATCTATGAAGACAACGCCGCATGTATCGACCAGACCATAACATGATACATCCAAGAAGTCAACACCAAGCATATTGTGTCTACATCACATCAGCATGAGCATAAGAATATTGAAGTCAATCAAATTCGATCTAAAGACAACCTTGCCGACCTCTTCAGGAAGTCATTGTCGAAGAAGCTTGTTCGAGGATCATTTGCAGTGCTTGTAGTTCTCAAGGGGAGTTTTGTCGAACTCAGGGGGAGTATTCTGAATTATACTCACTTGACCTTAATGTACTCTTTTGCTCATTGGGTTTTTGTTGCCTGACGAGGTTTTGACGAGGCACCCATCCCGGGTTGGTCATACCCTTATGTGTTTTCTTACTGCTTACGTCTTGAAGATGTTAAGTATCGACATTGCATTAACTCACTTTTCTCCTTAGACTATGGGTTTTGTCCCGTCTTGGGTTTTACCATAGCTAGGTTTTGTGAGAATTTTTACTTTTTTTATATGCAAGTTCCCTATATAAGACTCGAGAGTTCTCTATCGTGCCTACGAGACGACTTCATCAACTATCTCTACATCATCTTGAAGATCTAATGCGATAGCTACTTGAGTATTTGCACACTCAAGGGGGGAGTGTTGTGGATAATATTAAACATGTGATAAATGTGATTGTGTAAATCATAGGTAGATATGAATTGGGATATTCTGGATATCCTAAAGATACATTCCTATTATGATTGTACTTGTTTCACTATAAATAAAGGCACTTGGCATGAGGAATATGTACTAGAATACACTACAATTCCTCAAACTTTTCTCTCTTTCTCTCTACTTTTCTCTTTGCCGTACCCTTCAATAAAATAGGCCACAACAATATACTAATTTTTATGTACTTAGCCAAAAATTTAATGATTAAAAGTTTGGATCCCAACTAATTCAATACTCTGGAGTACCATAAACAATCTCCTTTTTGTACTACACAACAAGAATTGAAATGAAAACGATTAGAGAACACTCAAAGGCCTTCTCCTCTTTGTGGGACATTGTGCATGACTGACTTGTCACCCTCATAATCTGCCACATGTACGGGAGATTGGTGGTAGGAATGAGACTGATTCATGTCCTTCATATAATGACACGTTAGTATCTTGACACACCCCGACCCGAATATCCAGGTGGACACCGAATATCGAGGCGTGCTGACCGTCATCCCGGAGGGATGACGAAGTCATGAAGAAATACTTGAGAATTTAAATAGTGGAATAAAATGAATTTTGAGATAATTTGAATAAAAGGGTGCGGAAGTGCGTAGTGTGGGATAAGACCCATTATTACACAAATATCAGAGCTAGGATGCAGTGAATTTAAAAGAATATTCCACTCTCGTAGGAAGGATATAAACACAACTGAAGTGCAAATACATACTTCCACGGAGGGTAAAATGGTAATATCAGCAACAACCACCGAACTCGTCTGCCAACTAATATCTAGGACCTGGAGGGGCGAAAAACAAAGGTGAGTGGGCCAAGTACAGTTTTATAAAACCTTTCCTAAAGTGTGGATGTAACCCCTCGCTGTAAAACCCGTAATTTGCCAAAATAAGTTTAATAACAATAAACAACAATTATCAGTACTTGGGACAGTGCCCACAAGGATACGGGTGAGATATAAATCAACAGCAGTAAAAACAACACATTACTTATCGCATAATCATAGCACACAAGTCATGCAGAAAGTAGCTACATGACAGGCTGGGTGTTTCACAAATAAACGCTTTAGCACTACATACACGTGAAGCTGGCACTAAGCGCATCACAACGAGTTCGAGTCGCCAAGGCGACCTAGAACAAGTTGGCACCTACGATGGATCCAAAGTGAGCGTGTCGGTGCGTGTGAACATACACGTGAAGCTGGTCTACTCTCAGACAGTGCTAACACCGTGCAATATGCGTGATAAGTAAGGAATCTCAAATATGTATAGACATGCCAACATTTAACCAAAATACGCTAAAAAGCATGATGAATACATCATAACATCATAAGTAAAGCATTTATCGAGTTTCATAAATCATGGCATGCTATACAAGTTCATAAAACCAGAATTGAACACATTTGAGAAATAATAATATTTTAATAAGAAAGGGCCCACTCACTGGTATGTCGTCGGGTCGTAGCCGCCGTATCTAGCCTGACCACAGAGCTCCTCGGGATAGGTCTCACCTATATGGGAAGTTACTATACTAATCATTAACCAAGTCTAATCCAAAGTAATTAAGGAAAAGACACGAATTCTCCACTGTTTGCTCAAATTGGAGGTATAAAACACCTCGAAATTACCATACGTACCACCCCTAGGTAGTACGCGTCGTCACGAGTGTCCTCGCGAAGACGGCGTCAAAAAAATAGTGGCTCACGTGCCCTCACGCGCGGCTGGAAGGGGCGGAGCCGCGGCCCACGCGCAACTCACGCGCGCTGGTCAAAGTCAACGGTCACGATCAAAGTCAACGCTGACATCATCGCTGACGTCAGCAAGGCCGGTGTGAACCGGTTTGCTGACGTCATCGCTGACGTCAGCCGGTCGGTCTGAACCGGTGCTAACGTCATCGTTGACGTCAGCAGGCCGGTCTGAACTGGGTTTGTTGACGTCATCGCTGACGTCAGCGCCGGTCATCTTCTCCAATTTTTTGGTCGTCGGCGCCGCCACCGGCTGCAGCGCCGGTCGCCGGATTCTGGGTTTTTTTTCGCCGGAATTTCTGGGTATTTTACAAAGCTTCCTAACTACTTCATTTCTAAGCCAAATTTTACGATCTATATATCAAAATGAATCTAGAAACAAGTAGAGTTCAAAAATGCTTACCAACACCTCAAAAGGTGGTTGGAAGTGGCCGGAAAATGGCTCGAAAGAACCGGCCAAAATTCAACTCCTCCGTTCTCGTCGATTTCTCCACTTCCAGACCTTGGGTTGGGTTCCCAAGGTCTCCAGAAGATGTTTGGTGATGAGTTTGGGTAGTTTTGAGCTCCAAAACGTCGGGTTCGAAGTCGGGAAATTTTTGAACTCCGATGAGGATTTTTCCAGAAATTCTAGGCTTTCCTTCTGGGCTTCCTGGGTTCCAAAAATTACTCCCAGTGACCTGGGTTACAACAAGGATGACAAATGAGTGAGGTTTGCACGAAGAAGACAGAAAGAAGATGGACAAAAGCCACGGGTGGCTTGAGAAAATCTTACCAGTTTCGTTGTCCAGTTTTCTGGGCACCCAAGCCTGGGGTGTAGCTTCAGATTGGTTTGATGAGGATGAAGCAACCAGTTTTGAATTTGTTTTGAGAATGGTGATGCCAAGGCAGGAAGAAAGGCCACGGTTTGTGTTTGAGGTTTGCAGAACAAAGGAAGAGGGGGGATGAATGTGTGTGTGAATTCGACAGGGTAACCACCAATCCAGCCGTGATTGGTGGGATTTGCAGGACACAAAGTCAAACAGAAAAGAAGTGGTTGATGTGTGATAAAAATCACACGCAGTGACGCACTTTAACGCTGCGAAAATCAACGAGTGAACAGGCCGTCAAACCTGCATGCATGCGCGCAGTGAGAAAACAGTAAGGGTGCAGAGCACCCGGTTTTGAACAAAACCACGGGCGTAAAGCCCACCGAAATGTAAAATACCGCACAGGTATTTTACTCGAAAATAATCGTAACTTGTCCGTTACAAGTTTGAAAATTATCCCGTTCGTGCCTACGGGTTCGTGGTAAACTGTACTACTAAAAAAGTACGAAATTAAGTCGATAAGAAAAAATTGTCCACACAGGATATACGTGGCCACTAAGGGCATTTTCGTCAATTTACACAATCGGAGAATAAAATATAGTTTTATTAGGGACGGGATGTAACAATCTTCCCCCCTAATAGAAATTTCGCCCTCGAAATTTACAGATTACAGTTCAGAGGCAAAGAAAAGATAAGGGTACTGCACCCGCATGCTGTCCTCCGTCTCCCAAGTAGCTTCCTCCACGGAGTGGTTTCTCCACAAGACCTTGACAAGATTAACAGATTTGTTCCTCAGGACCTTCTCCTTCCAGTCGAGAATTGTCATTGGTTTCTCCTCGTAAGTCAAATCATCATTGACCTCCAATGGCTGCGTTTGGATGACATGTGAGGGATCGGACAAGTATCTACGTAACATAGACACGTGGAAGACATTATGAACCCTCGAAAGTTCGGATGGTAGATTGAGTCGATAGGCAACTGCTCCTACTCGCTCGATGATCTTGTATGGCCCGATGTAACGGGGACTGAGTTTTCCCTTCTTTCCGAAACGCACTACGCCTTTCCACGGTGACAACTTGAGAAATACCCAATCAGCTACCGCATAAACACGATCCGTAGAGTGTCTATCGGCAATGCTCTTCTGCCGGTCCTGAGCAACCTTAAGGTTCTCCTTGATCAACTGGATATTCTTCGTAGTCTCATCAATAATCTCAGGACCAACTAGAGCTCTCTCTCCAACTTCTGACCAACACAAAGGTGTACGGCAGGGTTTACCATACAGTGCCTCGAATGGCGACATGCCGATACTCGAGTGAAAACTGTTGTTATATGTGAACTCCATCAGAGGCAAGTGCTCCTGCCATTTGTCGCTGAACTGAAGAATTGAGGACCTCAGCATGTCCTCGAGAGTCTGAATGGTTCGCTCGGATTGGCCGTCAGTCTGAGGATTGTAGGCAGTATTGTAGAGTAGTTGTGACCCCAGTGCGTTCTGAAACGCTCTCCAAAACTTAGAAGTGAAACGAGGATCACGATCAGATATGATGCTAACAGGTACACCATGATGCTTAACGATCTCGAGAACGAAGAGTCGGGCTAGGCGATCCAAAGAATAATTCTCCCGAACAGCCAAGAAATGTACTGATTTGGTGAGTCGGTCGACAATCACCCAAATGCCGTCGTAGCCCCCTCGTGTACAAGGCAACTTGTACACAAAATCCATGGTGATATTTTCCCATTTCCACTCGGGAGTAGGGAGTGTCTGCTGCAACCCAAAAGGTTTCTTCCTCTCTGCCTTAACCTGTTGACAAATCAGACATCGACTGACATACTCTGCAATCTCCCTCTTCATTCCAGGCCAATAGTAGAATGGCCGAATGGTATGGTACATCTTGGTGCTCCCTGGATGCATAGCATAAGCTGAAATGTGTGCCTCATCAAGAATCTCCTTCTTCAAGTTTTCGTCATTAGGCACATACATCCGGTCGCCTTGCAGAAGTAAGCCGTCGGAATTCCAGATTCTCAGATCTCCCCTGCTGCCGTTTAGGACCGCCTGCATAAGTCCTAAACATTCTGAATCGTTCCGTTGAGCAACACGAACACGATCCAAGAGTACTGGTCTGACCTAGAAGTTGGCTAGTAGAGCACCGCCGTCGTCACAACCCAAAGTGACACCAGTGCTTCGAAGTTCAGTCAGAAGAGGAATATGACAAGCTGTAAGAGTATTCAGTTGGCCGTAAGACTTCCGACTGAGGGCATCGGCTACCACATTTGCACGACCGGGGTGGTATTCGATAGTGCAATCGTAGTCACTCATCAGCTCCATCCATCTCCTCTGCCTGAGATTGAGGTCTCTCTGAGAGAAAAGATACTTCAAACTCTGATGGTCGGTGAAAATTCTGCAAGTCTCACCATACAGATAGTGTCGCCAGATCTTGAGAGCAAAGATAATGGCAGCAAGCTCCAAATCATGGGTAGGATAATTCATCTCATGACGTTTCAGCTGTCTGGAAGCATAAGCGATTACCTGTCCATGTTGCATCAGCACGCAACCCAACCCGCTCAGTGACGCATCACTGTAAATCTCATAATTACCACTGTCGTCGGGAAGTGCTAATATGGGAGCATGAGTGAGGCAGTACTTGAGCTGTTGAAAACTTTCCTCACAGTTGTCGTCCCACACAAATTTAATATCTTTCCTGGTAAGTTTCGTGAGAGGCAGGGCAATAGAAGAGAAATCCTTCACGAAACGTCGGTAATAACCGGCCAGGCCAAGAAAGCTTCAAATCTTCGTAACATTCTGCGGTCGCTCCCAATTCTCCACCGCAGCAACCTTCTGGGGATCGACAAGAATACCATCTGCAGAAATCACGTGCCCCAAGAAAGATACTTGATTAAGCCAGAACTGGCATTTGCTGAATTTGCGTACAACTGATTCTCCCTTAACTTCCTCAAGACCATGCGCAAGTGCTTAGCATGATCGGCTTCGAACTTGGAAAACACCAAGATGTCATCAATAAAGACTATCACGAACCTGTCGAGATACGGGCGGAATACTCGATTCATCAGGTCCATGAAAGCTGCTGGGGCGTTGGTTAGTCCGAAAGGCATCACCAGAAACTCGTAGTGCCCATAACGAGTTCTGAATGCGGTCTTGTACACATCATCATTTTTGATCTTCAGTTGATAATAACCAGACCTCAGATCAATCTTGGAGAAAACCCGTGCACCAGGAGCTGGTCGAAGAGATCATCGATTCTAGGCAGGGGATAACGGTTTTTAATCGTCACCCGATTTAGTTGCCTATAATCGATGCAGAGCCTCAGAGTACCGTCTTTCTTCCGAACAAACAAGACCGGAGCTCCCCAAGGTGAAGTGCTAGGTTGAATGAATCCCTTGTCAATAAGTTCCTGAAGCTGAACCTTCAGCTCCCTCAACTCTGCTGGAGCCATACGATAAGGTTCAAGAGAAATAGGGTCAGTACCTGGAAGCAAATCGATGCTGAACTCCACTTCTCGATCAGGCGGCAATCCAGGTAGATCATTAGGAAAGACATCGGAAAATTTGTTGACAACCGGTACATCGTCAATTCGAAGAGAATTTCCTTCCCCAAACACTACATGTGCGATATAACCATCACAGCCCTTGCTCAACAGTTTCTTCGCTTTCATAGCTGAAATTAACCCATGCTTGACCTTCCGGTGCTCTCCGGTAAACGTCACAGTTGGCATGTCAGGTGGTTGAAAAGTGACAGTTTTCCACCGACAATCCACAATGGCATGATTCTGGTGTAACCAATCCATTCCTAGGATCACGTCGAAATCCACGATATCCAGAGGAATAAGATTAGCTGGCATTACTCGGTTGGCAATGATCACAGAGCATCCTCGATACTCCCATTGGACATGACAGACTTCGCCTCTCGGCATAGCGTTCCCATATCGTACCCGATAGGAGTACAATTTGGCTGAGTAGTTTGAGCAAACAAAGGCGAAATAACCGAGTGGGTAGCACCTGGATCAATTAAGACTCTAGCAAAATGTCCAAGAATATTCAACGTACCCATAATAAGATCGGGATTGTTTTGGGTATCTTGCTGGTTGATTGCATTCACTCGCCCATGAGCTTGCTGAGCTCCCGCTCGACCTCCACCGCGGTTACCGTGCTGTTGGTTTCCTCTGCCCTGGTTGCCTCGTCCCTGTCTGCCTTGGCCTTCGCCTCCAGGCGCGGTTGCTAAGGCCGAGTACTGACCTCCACCACCCCACTGATTCGCTGCCTTCTGGTAGGGTAGATGTTGTGGCGCTCCTCCGTAATATTGTGGTGCTCCACCCTGAAGCTGCATAGCACCACTCGAAAATTGTGTAGGATAACCAGGATACTGGGGAAAGGTTCCGGGGTACTGGTTGACCTCTCCCTGGTAATTAACGGCTCCACCGTACGTAGGCTGCTGATACGGGACTGTTCCTCCAACCTGCTGGATCGGAACAGGTGCCTGAGGCTGATTCTGTCAGTTCTGCTGTCTCTGCGGACATTGGTTGGCTCTATGTCCCATTTGCCCGCAGTTATAGCATCCCTGGTTTCCTTGCTTACACTCACCGAAATGGCGAGTGTTGCATCGATGAAAGAACTGGGCATTTGACTGGCTAGAAGTACCTTGCTGACGGAAACGAGATCCACCGGCGAATCTCCCTCCACGGTTGGTGCTGGAGTTTGATCCACCACTGGATGATCCAGAGTTGTAACCACCACGCTTGAAAGATTGATTCTTCTTAGGACCAAGATAAGATTGCCCCTTGCCCTTCTTCTGGGCGTTAGTTTCCTCCTCCTCATCAACAGTGTCATCAGGAGCATTCTCAGAATCCTCAACACGCAAGAGTGCCTCGTAGAATTCCTGGTAAGTATCACACCGCTCAGCTGTAGCAAGTGAACGGAGCCTCTTGTTGGCGCCCTTCCGGAACTGGTGCAGCATCTCGGATGGGCTAGCTGCGACCACCGGATTATACTAGGATAGGGCGGTAAACTTCCTCTGATACTCAGAGATGGTCATCTTTCCTTGCTTCAAGCTCATGAATTCATCACTCTTCCGGGCCTTGTACTCCGGAGAAAGGTATTTGGTCTCGAACCGCTGCTTGAATACAGTCTACAAGCCATGCTCATCATGTGGAAGGTGTCTCCGCTCGTACTTCCACCAAGCTTTAGACTGGTCTCGGAGGAAAAGAATAGTAGTTGGGACCCACTGATCATCTGGAAAATCGCCATGCTCCTGCATCGATTTGAACACATCCTCTATGTGTTCGAGCCAAGCCTCCGCAACCTCTGGCGTCTCAGTGCCCTGGAATGGCCTCACATCCATTCCTTTAGCGGTCTCTACGAGGTTGTTCCTCGCTGGACAGAAAGTAGCCTGTATGGCTTGAGCGATGGTGTTCCCCATCTGGGCAAAGTCAAAGGCAGGAACCTCCGGTGCACGACGAGGTGGCATGATGCTGATAAGAGAGTCAGGAATTATTAGTGAAAAACATCAAGTAAGTGTGATGAAGATCGGACTGCAAAAACCTAGAGCTCTGATACCAAACTGACACACCCCGACCCGAATATCCAAGTGGACACCGGATATCGAGGCGTGCTGACTTCGTCATCCCTCGATATCCGGTGTCCACCTCGGGGCAGTACGCATGATATTTTCCAAGGTGTTTTGGACCTCCGTGTTGAGGAAACAAGGGATATGTGTAATTAATCAGTTAATTAACAACCTTTATGAGTTTAATCATTATTACAGTGATATCTCATATAGGTGAGACCTATCCAGAGGACTACCGGGGTTACCCAGGACAGGGGGGCTACGACCCGGCTACCTACAGGTGAGTGAGTGGGTCTTTGTTTTGATAAATGTGTACGTATGGTTTTCAATGCTTTCTTCAAGCTATTAGCATAATTCATCTCATATACGTTTGTTGGAGAGGTAGAACATTCGTATTATATTGCCATACATGTTTTTCATGTTTTGTTGCTCATCGGTAGATGTATAACACCCAGTATTATTAGTACTGCAGTCTTGTGGCCGGGGCTAGCACCAGCGTTTGGAGTAGTCTCTACAGTGCCGCTACGCAACTTTGGATCCATTGTAGGTACTAGCATTCTAGGTTGCACTACGCAACTCGAGCATGTGTGGCGCTACACACTTTGCGCACCAGCGCTTAGCGTTAGACTCGCGTCATTGTAGTATCATTCGTATTACTTTTATACCTGCTTTGTTCCTTGTGGTTTAGCCACTTGGACTTGTGTGTTTACATATGGTGGCAGGCATATCGGTAATCATTATCTAGGGGAGTACCCGTATATTTTATTATAGTAGTTTGAGGTTCATGCCGGAGGGTATGACGTGTTTTCAAAACTATACTTGTTTTCCGTGAGGGTTAGTGTACTCTTGAAAACAATGGTTTTATCAAACTTTGCTTTTTGACCCACTCACCGTTTATGTTTTAGCCCCTCCAGATTAGTTGGCTTGGAGCTTGTGACGTCGAAGCAGCGGTGGTATGACAATGTAGGGGTTCTCTACTACATTCCTTATTATTCTATTATTTCTTGTAGCACACTGGGTGCACCCATGACAGCCGAATTCAATTTTCTAAATGGCTTTCGTCACTTTACACGTGTCGGCCAGCACTTTACCGACACTTAGCGTGTCGGGATCGGGATGTGTCGGATTGGTATCGAGGCATGGTTTTTGCAGCCTAGGCTCTTCGCCCCATCTCGTGCACATCTGGTAGTGTCGAGACTTCACATTTCGTGAATCTTGACTATCTCTTCGGTATTCCATTACACCCGCCAATGTTGTTCTCGAACACCTTTATTCCAAACTCTTGGAGTGATGAATCTTTGTCCTTGAATCTTACTCTTGGATTTGAAAATTTTCTTCGAACTCTACACCTTTGGTGTATTGTTTTCCTTGGAGTTAATTCTAAGTTCTTCTTAGTGTCCACGCCTGCACCTCGACGTCGGGTAGCTACGCCAGGTTTTAGGTAGTTTTCCCAATTTTGACGGTTACATCGTTACTTTTCTAGTACGCGTAGAATCGGTACTTAACTCCGGTGCGACCACCAGGCTTGGTTGACCCCGAGGAACTTGGATGTGCACGTGTGACGGTTGACGTTTTTGTTTATTAACTACCGTGGAATGCCTTTGAATCGGGAAGCTGGTTCGGATGTCGTATTTCGTATTTTCGGGTGTGTGGTGTCGGTTTGGCACAACGCTAGCGTTGATATTGAGCGGAACTTGTTGACTAATTTTCGTGTTCGACAAGTTACAGTGGACTAAACTCGTGAGACTTGGTTTCACAAATTCTTTGTCTTGATGGTGTTTTACACTTTAGCAGGCGACTTCAACCTACGGAGTAACGAGAACAATTAGTGTTTGGCAATTGGACGCGTTTCCACTTCTTGTGGTTGTGTTTTGGCAATCAGTACGTCGGCGGGTACTCGAAACTTGTTAGCGGTTTGAGGCTTGGAAACGAGATTTTCCTCTCGATTATTTCAACCACTTTCCATTTTTTCATTCGGAAATGGGGAAATTATCACCGTGAAATTCTTGTACATTACTTTCCGCACGTGACCTTGACTGCAATGACTTTTCGATGATCGTGAACCGAACCTTTTGGATTTGACTTTTCTACGTTAATTCATGACTACTACTTTTCGACAATTGGAGCAAATTTCTATCTTCGAGATGTTGTTGAGCGGTGTGGAGTCGGTCACGGCTTGTTTTTGTTTGTTGTGACTCAATTTCTTGACGTCGAAGAACTCTTCCGTACCTTCGAAGTCAGCGTTTTCTGTCTACACTAATGACTTTTGTCATTCAAATCGATCATCTTCCCACTTGTGTGTATGTGCGGCTATCTTGTATCCTTCCGTTTTGGGCGATGGTATGGATTTAACTTATCTACTAGTGACGGTGATTGACTATAACTTGTTTCGACCTTGGCGAAGACGTATCAACTTTCAAAGTGCAGTTTAACCTTTTGCCGAACTTTCATTTTTCGAACTCAGACGGGGGAACCAACACCCGGAGGATTTGGGTGAGACAGTCTGCTCTTTTGGTCCCAGAAGGAATGTTTTTCGATTGTGATTTGTTTGACTCTTTGAATCATCCATTAGTGAATCAACTCCCGGCATAACTTTGTTGAAATGTGCCCTAAAACCAATCATATGATGATACTACGGACATTTCAAATGTTAAACTAATTTAGTTTAATATAAGGGCATAGATTATTGTTTATAGTAGTCTCATTATAAATGTTATATGCTTAAACAATAAGTCCAATGAATATGTGCTTAGTAGAATGTAATCTAAACAAGTTAGGTTCATGAGACCATTCTCACACATGAGACATATCTAGCGTTCTGATCATACGGATTGCCAATTGGGCATTGACGGTCCGTTAAGATCGGTGATACATGTTACTCTTCTCTCGAGGAGAGTGACTAGTCTCGAGTCATTGGTGTAAGCGGCACCGAGGACAAGCATGTAGGTGCTCAATATGGAATGAGTCCAGACACGATCAACGATGAGTTTTCATGATCATGTCACATGAACTCATAGTTGGGATAATGCAAATTAGTTCTTTGACTGAGGCATCCGCAGGTTGTCTTGTGGTGAGGTCCGCTTGATCTTTGATTATGTCAAAGTCACCCCATCCGGTGTCCAGTGGCATAGTTGGGGTTAAGCTACTTAGCCATGGAGGCAAGTGAATGCGCAACAAGGGATCTCTAACCTTCAAACCTTTTGAAGGAGAATACTCTAAGATATGATTAAGAATCTGCGGCCGGAAATGAATAAGATTTAGGAAGTCGTTCCAAATCATATTCAAATGTAATCATATAAGTAATGGAATCACACATTGGATAGTAGACATGAATAAACTATCAAACCAAACAATGTGTGGTCAAGAGTATTGTATTGGGAAGGACCGTATTGCATTTGCAATCCTAATTGAATAGGTTCTCACCTCTCTTGGAGATTAGCTTGGGTAGCCATGACATGCTGCTAGGTGTCACTCATGGTTTGTGGATGCCCTATAGGTGTATAATCACTTAAGGAGGGTGAAAGTATGTTTCAATTCGGAATGGGTGGAAGAGTTCTAATCCTCCTTTGCCTGTGTAAGAAAAGGAACCTAATGGATCGTACAGGAGTAAGGTAGAGTTTGATGAAACAATGGAGATGAGTAAGAATAATTAAATGGTTTAATTATTTATGGCAGGGGATTAATTAATATATGTTAATTAATCAAACGAATAAGTTCGTTAAAGACCTCGGAGTTAGTTTGGGCCTCGAGGCCCGATGGGCTTTCGAACGTCAAGCCCATTGACTTAAGTTGTATGACAACTTAATGACTAATAATACATTAGGGCCTAGAAGCCCAATGAACCCAACATGGCCGGCCATTTTAGTGTATATAGCAAACTTGTGCTTTAATTTGCAAGTTTGCCACTACATTATTGAAAGGTTATAAAGGAAACTTTGTAACACATTTCATATCCAAGAGAGGGTTTTCTTTTGGGAGAATGGTTGAGCATGAAAATGCTCCTCTTCTCTCAAAGAGGCCGGCTCCTAAGAGAGGGGAAAATAGCTAGCAATCTCTCTTCCTACAGGGCACTCATCTTCTCATCAAGGCTCTCCTTGGTGTGGAGACTTAGAGGTTCATTTGAGACTTGGAGAATCCGATTCATCCATCATCATCAAGCAAGGAATGAAGGCCCTTTCCATAGGTGATTAGCCTTTGCTTGACAAGAGGAATCTACAAAGAGTATATGATTTCTCAACTCAAAATTTGTTTTGATTTGAGTCTTAGTTCACCATATCTACTAGGCTTTAATTTTCTTGGGTAAGTTTCGTTTAAGTGCATAGAAGCATGTTTCCGCCTTTAATTATTAAATGCATGCTTAATGATGTTCTTAATGAACTTGAGATTTAATCCACAATTTTCCCTTCATGGCGGTAGTGGGTGATTCAGCTGTGAATCCCGTTTCGTTAAAGTTTGGAGTAATTTCAGCCGGCCCTAACGCCTAGTTTTGTCCTCGATGTGACACTTTCGTCATCTTGGTGTGAGTGTAAGTTTGAAACTCAAGTGCGCCATGTACGTGGACAGGTGCAGGACCTGAGAACTAACCGGTCATCATGAGCCGCAAAAATCAGCTTAGGCTGTTCCTATCCAACGGGTGGAGGGAGCAGTTCCCTATCGACTACCTACTTGGAGGAGGCACGTACAACTGCGAGGCAATGTCCTCCATACCACGGAACCTTTCTTACGTGTTTTGGTTATCCTACCGATTATCACAGGTGGTGCCGTGCGGTTCAAGGTGGTGCACAGCCCAGGCTCGTGGGCGACTTAACGCAATCGACGGCGGGATGCTCGAAACGATCCGTCTTGGATTGGGTGCGTTATTTATTCTTAAACTTTTTACTAGAGTCCTATTTGATCCGGGTGCTACCTACTCGGTTATTTCACCTTTGTCCATTCAAATTACTCAACCATATTGTACTCTCATAGGAGTACGATATGGGAATACAGCTATCTTAGTGGCGAGGCTTTGTCTTATCTTTTTGGGGATTGCTCCGAGTGATACCTTGTTATCATCCCACTAATCTAGTATTGCTTGCCAATCTCATTCCTACGGATATCGTGGTTTTCGACGTGATCCCTAGGAGCGAGATTGGTTACACCGGGTTTTCATGCTAGTGTGGATTGTTGTGGTACATTTGTCACCTTTTACGCCACCTAGCATGTTAAGCTGTGATGTTCTGGCGAGCACCGGAAAATCGATCGTGGGCTGATTTTCAACTACGAGAAAGCAACGAAATTGTTGAGTTCGGGTTGTGATGGTTGTATCACACGTGGTGTTTCCGAAGATGGAGTTTCTCTTCGGGTTGACGATGCACGGTTGTCCAACAAATTTCTTGGGATCTTTCCAGTGCGGATTCTATTTTCTCTCTCTTACCACTTATATTTTGGCTCCACCCCGGAGTGGTGGGAGTCGAAGATTTTCAACCGGGAACTTTTACGCAAGGGATTCGTTTAGCCTTGCACTTCACCTTGTGGAGCTACGGTCTTGTTGTTCAATTGAAGTGACGGTACTTTAAGACTGCATCGATTATAGGCATACGAATCGGGCGACGGTCAGCCGTTATCCCCTCACGCCTAAATCGATGATCTTTTGGACCGGCTCAAAGTGCACATGTTTCTTTAAGCTCGATGCGAGATCGGTGTGTAAATTTTGAAGATCCAAGAGCATTGTTGTGTTTTTGACCACTTTAAGGACTCGTTTGCGATCCACTGTGAGTTTTCTTGTCATGTACCTTTCCCAGTTGACAAACGCCCCGGCGGCTTTCATGAACTTGATGAATCAGGTACTTCGCACAGTATCACAAAACTGAAGTTTGTGATAATTCTTTCTTTGGTGACATTCTGTTTTCCACATGAGGCAGTCAGAGTTTTAAACTGCTTGCTCTTGGTCTTATGGAAGTTTAGGGAGTTTCGACTTTATGCCAATTTGGCGAGTGCCGATTACGGCTTACTCTTGTGTCTTTCTTGGGGCATGTAATTTACGCGGATGGTATTCTTGTAGATTCCCAGGAAGGTTTGCAACGTGATTTTAAAGGGGCGACCGCGAGGAATGTTACGGAGATCAAGTTTTCTTGCCTGTTTAGTTGTGCAGGCGTTTCGTGAAGCACTTTTCTTCTTTTGCCACTGCCTACTCACGGGAAACTTGCGGGGGAAAAGGGATGTGAAGATTTTTGTGTGGGACGTTGACCGCGATCAAAATTTTCCAACTACTCCCAGTTACTGTCTTATTCTGCTCTAGTATTAGCACATCCCAACGACAGGCGGTAACTTCCTTGAGTCCACGGTGATGCGTCAGGCAGGTTGGAATTGCGTGCTAATACGACATGGATGGATAATCGTTCATGCCTTTAGACAATGAACGCATGAGATGAATTATCCTACCCATGATTTGGAGCTTGTTGCCATTATCTTTGCCGAAAGATTTGGCGACACTATCCCTTTGGTGCGGCCGTGCGAGATTTTCACGGACCACCAAAGTTTGAGGTGTCTTTTCTCTTTATGGGACCTCGTCTCGAGTCAAAGGAGATGGATGGGCGTGGTAGGCTCACGATTGCACTATCGATTACCACTCCCGATGTACAAACGTAGTGGCGAAATTGCCCTCGGTGGGGAGTCTTCTGGACGGCGGAAGAGCCACTCTTTTTGACTAGTCATATCCCTCTTTTGATTGAACTTGAGGGCTTTGGTGTCACCTTCAGTGTAGTGTTGACGGAACACTTTTAGCCGGCTTACATTAGGACAATTGTTATTTCTTCTCACTGCATCCCCCTTTCGAGGGAACTTTGGGAGGCCGTAGTGTAAACGGAGTTTAGTACTCTCATCTACCTCATTGTACTCCCTTATGGAAATTTGGGGATGAAATTTTTATAAGGGGAGTAGATATTACGGCCGTTTCAAAATTAGAATTATTTTATTCCAGGAGGTGGGAAATGACGAAAATGCCCTTGGTTGACTTTTTGGTTGACTTTTGCGCGTAACTTTCGTACGACCCTTCCCTTTTATTTTCTTGTCATTTGCTCGTGGGTATGACCGCTAGGCACGCGAGCGGGGACGTCGTTCGGACTGCAGGCGAATATTTTACGGGTGTTGGTTTTGGCGGCGTTTCCCATATTTCAATTTTTGGAGGCAGTTGGTGGTTGGGGTGGGGGGCCCAAATGTCGATTGTAGCCCATGTGGCCTTATCCCACAAAATGCAGGACCTTGTCCCTCATCTCTGTCAGTACTCTCTCTACTTGCCAACTCCCCTCACCCTCACTTTCTTTTTTTTTCTCTACACACCGTGGCTCCTCCACCCAGGGCAAACCTTGTGTCAGCAAGTTTCCGGCCTTCACATCAGCTACATTTGAGCGGTTAGGCTCGATCACAGACCACAGGAAAGCGAAACCGGAGAACCCAGTTTCCCCAAATTTCAGAAGCCGATCTCGAAATTTTCCATCGGCCTTTCTCGGTGAAACTACTGAAAGTGAATCCTCTCCAACTCATCACCATTGGACTCACACAGAGTCGGGAACCTTGTTCAAAGCCTTGGATGGTGGTTGGCGAGAATCGAAGAACTCGAGATCGGCATTTTTTTTTTTCACCAAGTGGCTTACTCCCCCATTTCGGGCCACTTACGGCGGTTGCTTCAAAATGGCCAAATTAGTATTCTCCTCACTTCTAGCTTCATTTGGTACTTGATCACAATTTGGCCTTGAAATGAAGAAGTTGCTAAACTTTGAAATTGCAGAAATTCCATTGGAAATTTCCCAGTTGCGGCAGCGGTGACGGCGGCCGGCGGTGGTTGGCGGCGAGGCGCGCGGCGCGGCCGGAAAATCGGCGGGGATGGCCGTGGCGTCATTGATGGCAGTGATGCCGTCAGTTCGGACCGGCGGCCCGGCCGGCTCCCGGGCGGAAGCGCGCGTGAGCGTGTGGGGACTCCTTTTCGATTAAGATCTTCGCGGGCGACTACGTGCCGAGCGCGTACTACCTCGGGCGTCGCATGATATTTTTACGGAGTGTTTTGGACCTCAGGGTTGAGGAAACAAGGGATAGGGAATTGTAATTAATCAATTAATTAATAACCTTTTATACAGGTTTTAATCATTATTACGGTGATATCTCATATAGGTGAGACTGTCCAGGGACTACGGGGTTACCTGGGGCGGAGGCTACGGCCGACTACCTACGGGTGGTGGGTGGGTCTTTGTTTTGATAAATGTATATATGCGTATAACTGGTTTTTCAATGCATATTTATTTGTTAGCATAATTCATCTCACATGCTCACGTTTGTTGGAAGGTAGAACATTCGTATTATATTGCCATACATGTTTTCATACTGTTGTTCATCAGTAGATGTATAACACCCCAGGTATTAGTACTCAGTCTTGTGGCCAGGACTAGCCTTGACGTTTGGAGTAGTCTCTACCAGTACCGCTACGCAGCTTTGGATCCATTGTAGGTACTAGCCTGTTCTAGGTTGCACTACGCAACTCGAACTTGTGTGACTGCACTTTGTGCACCAGCGCTTAGCGTTAGACTCGCGTCATTGTAGTACTCAGCGTATTACTTTTATACCTAGCCTGTTCCTTGTGGTTTAGCCACTTGGACTTGTGTGTTTACATATGGGTGAGCATGTCATCAATCATTATCGGGGAGTACCTGTATATTTTTATTATAATATTTTGAGGTTCATGCCAGAGGGTATGACGTGTTTTCAAAAACTATACTTGTTTTCCAGCGAGTGGTTAGTATACTCTTGAAAACAACGGTTTTATCAAACTTTGCTTTTTGACCCACTCACCGTTTTATGTTTTGCGCCCCTTCAGGATTAGTTGGCTTGGAGCTTGTGACGTCGAGACACGGTGGTATGACAATGTAGGGGTTCTCTACTCTTGTAAATAAATTTGTATCCCTTACTCTGTTCACACTTATTATTCTATAATTTCTTCCGCCCGCACACTCCGTGCACCCATGACCCTTATTGAATTCAATTTTCTAAATGGTTTTCGTCACTTTACACGTGTCGGCCAGCACTTCCCGACACCTGGCGTGTCCGGGATCGGGATGTGTCAAACAGCATTGGCTGAAGCTAGGCAAGTGCGGGACCAACAGTTTTGGGAACCACAACGTAACGGAAAGGAAAATTTGTGGAAAACAAGTTTATTTGAGCAACATCTATAGCATGCAATTAACAATTAAAGGTGGAATCATGCTTGTATACACTCAAAACAAAACTTTACCCATGAAATTCAAAGCCTAGTAGAGAGGTGAACCAAGACTCAACTAAAAAACAAATTGAGTTGAGAAATCTTATACCTTTGTTGATTCCTCTTTGCATAAGCAAAGGCTAATCACCCAAGGAGAGGGCCTTCATTCCTTGCTTCTTAGCTCTATGTAATTCTTGGAGGAGGATGGATGAAAAGGATTCTCCAAGTTCCCAAAATAGAGAACCTCTAATTTTCCACACCAAGGAGAGCATTGATGAGGAGATGAGTGACCTAGAGGAAGTGAGATTGCTAGCTATTTTCCTCTAGGGAAGCCGGCCTCTTAGAGAGAAAAGAGAGCATGTGTTCTCATCTTTTCTCAAAAGAAAAACCCTTATGATGAAATGGTATAAAGTTGCCTTTATACCACCTCACAATGTAGTGGCAAACTTGCAATTAAAGCAAGTTCACTACACATTCTCTATATAGCCGCCCTTAAGGGTTCATTGGGCTGTTTGGGCCCTTATGTTTCATTAGTCATTAAGTTGTCATACAGCTTAAGTCAATGGGCTTGACGTTCGAAGCCCATTGGGCCTTGAGGCCCAAAACTAACCCGAGGTCTATAACGAACTTATTCGTTTGATTAATTAACATATTAATTAATCCTTGCCATAAATAATTAAACCATTTAATTATCCTTGCTCATCTCCATTATTTCATCAATCTCTACCTTACACGGTGTACGATCCATTATATTCTTTTTAGCGAGGCAGTGGACGATTAGAACTCTTTCAAATTGATTGTGAATTGAAACATACTTTCAATTCTCCCTTTAGTGATTATACACCTTTAGGGCTTCCACAAACCATGAGTGACACCTAGCAGTATGTCATGGCTACCCAAGCTAATCAGAAGAGGTGGAGAACCTATTCAGTTTAGGATTGCAATGCAATACGGTCTTTCTCTAATACAATACTCTCACCCACATTGTTTGGTTTGATAGTTTATTCATGTCTACTATCCAATGTGATTCTTTTATTTATATGATTACCTTGAATATGATTTGGAACGACTTCCTAAATCTCATTCATACTCTGGCCAGAGATTCTTAATCATATCATAGAGTATTCTCCCTCAAACGGTTTGAAGGTTAGAGATCCCTTGTTGTGCATTCACTTGCCTCCATGGCTAAGTGGCTTAACCCCAACTATGCCGTGGACATCCTCTGATGGGGTGACTTTGACATAGTCAAAGATCAAGGACCTAACCACAAGACAACTATGATGCCTCAGGTCAAAGGACTACTTTGCATTATCCCAACCATGAGTTCTCATGTGACATGAGTATGAGAACTCCTCGTTGATCGTGTTCAGTGGACTCATTCTATATTGAGCACCTACATGCTTGTCTTGGTGTCAGTTAGACCAATGACTCGAGACTAGTCACTCTCCCTGAGAGAAGACATAGCATGTACTGATCTTAACGGACTGTCAATGCCCAATTGGCAATCCTATGATCAGGAACGTTTAGGATATGTATATGAACGAGAATGGTCTCATGAACCTAACTTGTTTAGATTACATTCTTCTAAGTACATATTCCTTGGACTAATTGTTTAAGCATATAACATTTATATGAGACAACTTTAAACAATTACCTTTACCCTTTATATTAGGCTAAATTAGTTTAACATGTGAAATGTCCGTAAAGTATCATCATAAGATTGGTTTTAGGGCACATTTCCAACAGTAACACATAGTCACTTCTTTGGTTGCCTTGCTCTCATTCTTGAAGTTTGATGTTTTGAAAGCTAAATTGTTTCCCTTTGGGGTTTGATTTCCTCTTTTGGATGGGCCTGCTTTGTCGACCTTGGGCTTGTGGCTTAGGGTTGGAGCCCTTGCCGTTCCCACCACGCCTCTAGCTTCGGTTTTGGCCTCGATTTGAGTTGGAGTGTGCTTCAGGCACATCGTTTGAGTTAGTAGACCTAGCTTCATGATTTTTCATCAACAGCTGATTTTGCTTTTAAGCAAGTAGTAAGACAGAGATCAAATCCGAGAATTTGGTGAATTTTTATGCCCTATATTGTTGTTGCAGGACAATATTGGTGGCATGGAAAGTTGAATAGGCTTTCTCCAAGAGATCCTGTTCAGTCAAGTCTTCTTTACAAAACTTGAGAAGTGATTGGATTCGACAAACTTCAAAGTTGTACTCATTCACAGACCTAAAGTTTTGGAAGCGTAAATGCTGCTAGTCGTGTCTTGCTTCAGAAAAGAAGATATCTCTTTGATGATCAAAGTGCTCTTCCAGAGTGAGTCATAAAGCTCTTGGATCCTCTTCAGGGAGGTACTTGGTCTGCAGTGCGCCGTGCATATGTCTTCGGATGAAGATCATGGCAGTTGCTTTGTCAGCTTCACCAACCGGATTATCTGTCTTAGCTTCAATGGTAGCCCTAAGACTCTTTGTAGTGAGGTGGAGCTTCACATCTTAAACCCACTTGAGGGAGTTCCTTCCAGAGACTCCCAGAGAGGTAATGTCGAGTTTGTTCAAATTCGACATGTCGCTATAACGAAAGGAACGAGATTGTGGTTAATACTATGGAAAATGATCCATAGACATGAAGTTGAACATTCAGGTTCTATTAAACATTTTTTGGTTTAAATTTACATGAAAAACTTCGGGTTTCATGGGTATTTTGTTTTTAAAGAAACATCGGGTTTCGTGGCACTTTTTTGAAATTTCAGGTTCGAATTTATAAACTTCAAGTTCGGGGGTACTTGCAAGCAAACACAATAAATAGAACAAAAAAAATATATATGATACAAACAGATAGATGAATGTAGGTTTACGAGGCTCATGGGGTGTGAAGGTCACGACCCAAATATTTTGGGTGGACCGGGTTTGGAGCTGCAAGACCAAACTTGAAAGAGCTAGGCTGCAGGCTTGCTAGAAGGTGTGGGCAGGAGGCCCAAAGCCCATATGGGGCTGATTTGAAGTGATAGTAAGCGCACTTGGGCTGACAGAAGAAAAGGGACCAGGCCCAACTAGAGCTGGGTTTTGGGTACAGGCCGAGCAGCAAGGGAGGTCTAAAGGCCTCGGGTGTCTGGTGCAGGTCCAATAAGGGATCGGGTGTGTAACTGAGATCAGCCTAATCGTAGTTGGGTGGGGTTGCCGAAAAACTAGCAATGCCACCTCGTGGCGGCTGTGATCTCTGACCAGAGGTCGGGGTGAGTAAGGTTTCGACGGAAAACTAGGAAAGTCAATGGACAACATGAGTTCTCAACGTCAGGGTCCAAAAAACTGATACGATTCAAGTTGGAATCTTGAGAATCCGATGAGATTTTGACGGGAAATCTCATGAAAGTCGTTGGAGACGACTATGGTGTGGTGGATGATGACTGCAGGTCATCAAGAACCGATGGCTTTAGGTGAGACCCGGGCTGAGTTTTCATGCATTGGCTCGGTGTGACGAAGCTTCAGGCTGGCTCGGCGCATGTTTTTTTTTTTCTTTCAAAAAATTAAAATAAAACCCTAATTTTTCTTTTCGTTCACACAATCATCAATTCACTAAATAATATATATAGCAGGTATATATAAAATTAAATACAAACACAATATTTAGTAGAAAATTATAATTCTATTAAAAGCATAAAAATTAGGTTCATGCATCATGGTAAAAGTTCATGCAATCAAGCTTGAAAAAAAATATCAAAATTGAAGCCGTGTTTTAGAAGTACTTGGATTGCAAATGATGATGGTGGATCGATTTGTAGCAGAAAACATCCTTTAGATTCCCTAGTGCAGCGTCAGGTATGGGTGCAACTTAGGTTGGGTCAACCTGAATCCGCCCATGCCCAATCCAATTTCAAACCCGATCGGGCGGGTTAAAATGAGGAAAAAACCCGCCCAAACCCAACCCGACCTCAACTCAATCATTTATTAGGTTGGGTTGGGTTGATGCCTTGCCCGCCCATGTCAACCCAAACCCAACCCTATTTTGAGCCCGAATTCGCCTATGCATATATTACCCATCTGACTTCATATTATACAAGTTATGTATAAGTTTTGGAATGACTATACTTGAAGTTTATTGTTCGTTTTCATATTGATAATGAATGATAGTGTTACTTTTGCATATCCTTTTGTTGAAGCTTTGGTATACGTCTTGTAATTTAATTCCAACTTTGCATGGTTGAAACATTAGAAATAGTCTTCAACTTGTTTGCTTTAACTTTTGTGTGTAAATGGAATTTTAACTAATATTGACGCTGTTTGGTTTAAAATTTGAAAAATCATGCAAAATAAGGTGTTATAAGATTGAACTCGATAAAATTGGGCGAACCCGAATAAGTCTAAACCCAATTAAAACCCGAACGCGACTAAACCCATATAAACTCAAACCCAACCCAAACCTGAATTGTGAAGATTGGGTTAGGGTTTGGGTTGACCATCCAACTTGTCCAACCCGCACGAGTTGTAGCTTATTTACTTAAGGGTAAAGAATGGGGAGATGGGAGCTGAGGTCACAGAGAGAAAAGAGAGAAAATAGGGCTTAGGAAATTTGTGATATGATTTCTCTTATGCCAATACCTTTATTTATAGTAAACTGCAATGAGAGAGAAACTTGATCTCCAAGTAAGTACATACCTAATATGATAGAATCACTAGATTTACAATAGAATCCTAATCCATATCTACTTAGGATTTACACAATCACACTATACTAATATTAATTGTACCGGAGGATACCTTTTAGGTCTGAGAGACTTTTTATTTATCCTGAAAATTTTATTTTTGAGTTTTTGTTTTTATGGTAGATTAAAGAGCTCAAAGCAATATGGAATTCACGACAAGTTTGTGAAGGCAAGAAGAGATGCAAGGCAAGGGATATTTGTCATGAGTCATGACATTTGACATCAAAAGGAGATGTTCGATGCCTTTGTAAGATGTAAGCAAGGAGCATACGCGTTGGCTCAACCGCTGGTTTACATCTTCTGTCGTGTTACTTTCAGTAGGCTTCACTCTGATTCATTCGAAGGAATGTTTATGAGGCCTTTGTCGTTGGTGTGTTTGTCAGGCGTGCCACTATTGGCATTCTGCCAATAGAAAGATGTGTATTAGTTTTAGTATAAGTTAGTTTTAAATATAATAGGTACTTGCGCCACAAGTATTATAACTTAATTAGATTAGGTCTTGGTTAGGTTCTTTTTATTGCCTTGCTTATTAAGGACTTTTAATATCTCTCGATTGTTTATACTAGAGATTGCTTAAGATGGGATTTTGATATAAACTAGTTATAACAAAATGTTCCATGCTCGCGCATACATAGAAAAGAAAAGACCATAATTAAAGACAAAATGTAAAGACTGAAATCGAAATACTGGAAAGTAAAGACTTGTAAGTAAAGACGTTTAAGTAAGAACTGATATTGAAAGACTTTAAGTAAAGAGTTCAATAATATTACATGTAATGGTTATTTCAGATTGAATAAACACCCATCGGGTTGGTTTTAGTTCCATCGGGATGGTTTTCAAAGCTAGTTCCTTACAAAGGGAAATAATCAAAGACAACTTTGCCTAAGATTTCTAATCAATACTATCAAAACAAGAATGATTTGATGGCAGAGCTTAATTCACTACTCCTCAGGGGAGTTAGGATGTATGATCCTAGGGTTCTGGTCTTTGAGTTCTCAAAGTCACAAGCTACACAAGTAGTGTGAATGAGAAAGTAACAGATAGAGACGAAGTCTATATCTGGGAAAGGCTTTGAGGGGTTTCCTCAAAGATTTCTTTCTGAACTTAAGAGTTCTGTTTTTGGTTGTTTTGAGTGTCCTCATCTTCGAATTCTCTCCATGTTTATATAGACGAGCAGGGAGACCACGTCATAGCCGTCACTTCTCTCTGCCACCGTCTTTGAAGACTCAGTGAGGAAAGGTTTAATCCGTAAGGCACATGTAATATCCCTGATCAGCCTACTCCCACTGAGAAAAGGTTCTTTATTCATAGTCTGATTCCCTCCAAATTGTATAATGCTTTTCATTAAATGCTGTTCAGACTTCTTTTTCTTTCTGTCCACTGGCCTGGGTTGGGCCATTTCTTTCTTAGGCTCAGCCCATTACCAAATTTTAAGTTATGGCCCAATGGATATTTTTCAATGTAAACAGTTGCCCCCTTAAACTTACTTAAGCCGTTTTATGTTCGGCTTTAGTCAAGTTTAAGACTCTTTAGAACATTCGTCATTATCTTTTGAATTTGTAACAACTATTCAATTCTTGGTGTGAACTCAATTAAGCCATTATGACCGGCTTTGGTCAAGTCTATGACTCCTTGGTAATTTCCCATTACCTTAGAAACTGTGGAAAATATCTGCTTTATATTCAGATGGCAAATCAAGCCTTAGCAACGCCATCCTTAGCATTCAGAAATTTTCTCCTTTCTTTCAACTTTATATCCACGCTAATGATTCCATAGAGACAAATCCAGTATGTCTCTAGTGAGAATTTTGCACAATACCTACAAAAATGGGAGCAAGCCCTTGAGGCTTGCTCCAATTTTCATGTTGTTTCCACATCCTAATGCACCTATGGTACTAGTGATCGGATTACCATGGGGATTCTATCGTGCCCCATTCTCACTGTATATCTGGAGACTGAGTATAATCTCCCAGAACCTGGTGGAAACTCCTCTAGGATCCCATCAGCTATCTCTCCCCTGATCTGCTTGAGGGCAACCAAGTTTGGAAGCAGAACAACCAAGTTTGCTGCCTAACTTTCCCCTCACCTGCACTCCCCAGAGTTGTAAGAGCGAGATAGCATCCCAGATCTTTGGTTTCCTTTCTTGAATAAGGAGGAAGTTTGAGAAGAAGTTCGTACTTGATGGATCTTAATGTTAAGGGTTTCTTCAGAAACTCCTACTCTAGGTTAGAATTAAGGTTGAATGTTTATGACTGAGTTTTTTCTTCTTTCTAGTTTATCTTCAGGTTGTCTGAACAATTTCTATCCTATAATAAAACAAGTTTATTTTCTATCTTATTTGTTCAAACAAGATCCCCCAAAAATAATCTATCTGTCTTACTAACTCACTGATTATCAATCAACGATACTAATAAACCATAAAGTTGGAAAAATCTACTTTTCCCTTTTAAACTTAAATAAACCGTTTCTAATCGGCCCTTTTTGAGTTTTAAAAACGCCTTGATATCTTCAATTCGCCTCAAACCCCGTGATAAACGCGATTTCCTGGAGCACTTAAACACGTTTTAGTGCAAAAACGGTTCCACTAACCGTTACTTCTGAGAGCATGACCGGAAACCTTTAATTGCCTGTTTTTGATTTGTACGAACCTTCCACCTTTATAACTTTGATTTATGGGAAGGCACTATTCATCTGCCCCCAAATTCTTATTTTCAGAACTCCCTCTTTAGCTTAATTCTCTCAAATCTGTTACCTTTGCCCTATTTCCAACTTCTCGCCTTCAACAATGGCTCCCAGGAAAGAACCCTAGAATATTTCTGGTGAAAAATTGGAACAATACAAGTAGAAATGGGCACAAGCCCTCGAGGTCTGTCTCCACAATTCCTTCACTGCCTCGACGTTGACCCTTCTCCATGGCGCCTACACCATCGGCCCTTGCTGGCTATCGCCCCGTGCTCACTCTACCGTTCATCGGATTGACTCGAAGCCTTGGACCTGCCCCCCCACCTTACATGCGCCACTTGGAGAAGACCTCCTGGAATCTGGTGGAAAGGGGGTACCTCTCACCTTTTGTCTATGAGGCCAAATCTGACAGGAAAAATATGGGCCTTACCTGGTCAGACTGGGTCGATCGTCTTCAGCCGCGGTATGGTGATCATTGGAAGTCCAACGGGATCTTTCATCTGATTGAGATGACCAAGGTTGCGCAAGAACCTGATCTTGCCCTAGTCTTTATCGCCGCCATGTTTTGGAACACCACCACCAACACCTTTGATTTCAGGTGTGGCCCTATGTCCCCAACTGTCTTGGACATGGCCCAACTCTTTGGGCTCAGGCCATCGGGAAGGGTGGTGGATGTTACCGGCGATTGGAGCAATTCCTACATACAATCCGCTCAAGACAAAGAAGCCATCCGATTGCAGTTGCTGAAGGTGGAACCTGATAACGATTTCGCCGAGCACTTTGCATTTGGCCACTATCCTGGGTATTACAGTCAGTTGTTTGCCCAGGACCCTGCTCGGGAACATGTATATTTCCTGGTATATTTCCTGAGCAGGTTCCTCATCCCTAACGCATCCAAGTGCGTCAAGGCGGAATGGTTTCCGCTGGCCTCAACCCTTCACTCCTTCAATGACTTGGCTATGGGACCATTTGTCCTGGCTCATATTTACCATATGATGCACAAGATGACCTGCCCCAAGCCATTATTCTTGAATTTCAACGGGCCTACTTGGATGCTACAGATATGGCTACAATGGTACTTTCCCCGGCTTAGGGCTCTTGATATCAGTTTCAGTAGTGACACCGTTCCTGCAATTCAACTGAAGTCCTCAGCTGCCATGAACCTCCCATCTGCCGCTTATCTGTACTATTTCCGGGAATGCAAGACCTGGACAAGCGAAGAATGGGGGCTTTTTGTCACCAGGACGTATCCTTGGTTTGCAGAGAGGTCATTCTCTGAAGGATTGGGAAGCGATTCCTCTTTCGCTAGGCACTTCTTCAATTGCATCTACCTTTGGGATCTTTCCTGGGGCGTGGGTCGTGCATCCTGACACACCCACGGGGTTGAAGTGTACCACCCCAATTTTCTTTGCCGCCAGTTTGGTCTTCTTCAGACCATCCCCAAGCCTCTGCATCGCAGCCTGAATGGCCTGGACCAAATGGTTGAGGCAAGGAAGAGTCTGTTTGTGGTGCAAAAGGCCTGGACCAAACCTGACATATTCAATGTCCAGTGCACCCAAGAATTTGATGCTTGGTGGGAAACACAGTTCCTAGAGAGATTTCCAGAAGATCCCATCCAAGCAAATGGTAGACTCTTCAAGCAGTTTGATATTGGGAGCAACATGAGCTCCCAACTTTATCAGACTTTTGCGCGGGAACTGGCCATCAAGAACAAGAAGGCTCTAATTGGTAAGCTCTTGCTTCTTGTCATCGGGTTACTTTTTCCATTATCTTGTTATCGGGATGATTCTTTTAGTACCCTCTGACCCTTATTGTGTCTGTATTGCAGTTGGCGTGGGGCCCTATAACAACAACGATACTGCAAATCTCCTCGGAAACGATGGTGAAGAGGAGATTCAGCAGCCCGTCCTGGCTCCTGCTTCTCCATCCCGACCGTCAAGAAAGGGCAAGGAGAAAGTCCACGAGGCCAGGACAAAGAGTAGGGAGGACCGGCCTTCAGCTCTTATCAACCTTTCATCACAAAAAGAATTAAGAGAACAGTCTTCTACTCTCACTCCTGCTCCTGCTCCTTCCCTAGTACATGTTGTTGTTGTTCCTTCCACAACTGCCAGTGCTTCTCCCCTCAGTAAGTTCTTTTTCTTATTATATATTTTTTAAAAACCATTTTTGGTCTTCTTGGTAGTTAACCATTATTCATGATGATTGGTTCTTTCATTCTTTCAGATAGGCCTTTGAAAAGAAGAAGAAGAACCATTGGGGAAGAAGACGAACCGGACGAAGAAGGCTCTGTTCCCAAGAACCCACCCCCTCAGGTAAAGTGGATAACCTTTTTGAAGGGTTCTTTGAATCCAATCAACCTTTCCTTTTAGTCTTTGTACTAAATACTTCTCTTTTGTGTAGGCTGATACTTCCTCAACTCCCTCGGTGGTTCCTGAAGCAACCCGACCTGCCAGGCCCTCTCCCTCAGCTCGGTTTAGGGACATCGACACAGACGTTCCTACTCCGTTGGCTGTGTGGAGGCCTCCTCCTAGTTCTGAATCTACCGTGGAGGGAATGATCCGAGATTCGGACAGGCGCCGTGAGGCCTTTGGTTTATTTCTTAGGGGTCAGACCGGAGATGAGTCCCTTTCTACTGGCTTCAGATCTCAGAAGAAGAGGCAAAAGAGGAAGAGCCAGAAGGAAACCGGGACTAGTAAGGTAACATCCTTCTTGATGATAAATTCATAAAGCCAAATCTATAATTTTGTCTTGACACATTTTCTTCGTTTGTTTCTCAAATTGCTACTGAGTCCATTGCTGGAGAGGGGAACCAAGTCCCAGAGACCACTGAACCTGCTGATTAGATCGTGTCCTCCACTCTTCTTCCACCAGAAGGACTTTTGATCCCTGTGGAGGAGGAGCATGACCCTTTTCTGGGCTGAAGGGCCTCACCTGGCGGTGAGCAGGTTGCTTCACCACTCAGCCCCGTGGAGCAATCCGATGCTCTGATATTGGCTTTGGGAGGAGCAGAGGAAACCTTGGTCACTTCTTCCAGTAGGGATGATCAAGTCTCCCAAGAGCCTGATCCGATTGGAGAGGTAAAAAAAATGTTTTTCTCTAATAAAACTTCTCCGTTTTCTATTGTATAAAACCTGTTGTGGCTCTAACTCGTGTTAATCTTGTTGCTAGGTTGAACCTTCTTCTCCATTTGCATCAGTGGCAGCCTCTGTGCTGACTTCCTTTGCAGGGTCTCAACTCGATGAGGTAGCAGAGCCATCAATGGCTGCTCCTCTAAAAGCCCCATCTCTCAGATCTAGACCTTCAATCCTTCTTCAGCTAGCTAGGCTAAAGAAGCTGAGCAGTGGGCCTCCACCCAAGACTCCTCAGAGAGATATTGAAGAGGCCAAGAACACAGTGAAGTCTTGGGTTGGCGAGGTTTTCGATCTGGATGTAGTTGCAGAACCAGCCCATAAAATTCAAGATGCCATTAATCTGTTGGCAACGGTCGGGCTGCTTCCTTAGTCTGATTACAACACTTTCGTCTCTTGCTTGACCGTCATTGGTCAAGCACATCGGGATTTTAAAGAAGCAACTCCCAAGGCAAGAGAAGCTCAAGCTTTTATTAGCTCGCAATCCAAGAAGTCTTCCTTGCTTCAATCGTCGGTGGAGGAATGCTCTGTGATTGGTGATGAACTGTCCAGCGTATCTGACAGGCTCGAGACTCTGCTGGCTGAAGTCAATCTCCTGAGGGCCAAACAATCAGACCTGGAGGAGCTCTTGAGGGTCAAACTTGAAGCTGTAACCCCTCTCCAAGTTCAAACTCAAGAGATGTTTGCACAGTTGAAGGAGAAATGGAGTGAGGCCAATAGACCAGGGATATTGGAGGCTAGAGTTAGGGCAGAGTTCGATCAATGTAAAATTTTAGCTCGCTCTTTAGACTTCGAATTTCCTTCTTTATAGCTTGTTTTTAGGTTGTATGAACAATCCCTATCCTATAATAAAACGAGTTTATTTTTCTACCTAATATTATCCAAACAAGGCTCCTACAAACTTACTTTTTGTTTTTACTAATCCGATGACTCCAAATAAATATCTCTAACATCCCAGAGAGTTGGGAAATACTTTTTCAAGAACTTCCCATTTATGGAATGTTTCTGTTGAACTCCTTCCATTGATCTTAACTTGTATGCCCATTTCCCGATCACCTGATCTATCAAAAAGGGTTCTTCCCAGATTGGACTCCATTTTCCAAATCCTTTGACTTGAGTTCCAAATGGAAAGATAGCCTTCCATACCAACTCATCGGGTTGGAAAGCTTTCCTTTTCACCTTTTTGTTATACGTCCTAGCCACTGATTGCTTGCCCGCAACAATTTTATTCAAGGCTTCGAGCCGGACCTCGTCCACATTTTCCACTTCTTGGCACATAGCTTGTAAATACTCATCAGAGTGCAAACCATATTGGTTCTGAACTCTGAGAGACATCACATTAATTTCCATGGGAAGCACTGCATCCTGGCCATAAGTTAGAGCAAACGGTGTGGTCCCTGTACCAAACCTTTTAGAGGTCCTATAGGCCCACAAAGTGTCTCCCAACTTCTCGTGCCATTTCCTAGGATTATCATCAGTCATCTTCTTAATGATGTTCACCAAAACCTTGTTACTGGCCTCATCCTGCCCATTAGATTACAGATAGTATGGACTTGACTGTATCAGCTTGATCCTGAATTCTTCTACAAAGTCCATTGTTTCCTTAGATATAAAGGATGGTCCCCTATCAGTTACAATAGTTTCTGGTATCCCATATCTGTGTAAAATCTTGCTTTTGATGAACTTGATTACTTCTACAGAAGTAATTTTCTTGACAGCCACGGCTTCTACCCATTTGGTGAAATAATCTGTAGCTACGATGATGAACGTGTGTCCCTTAGAGGAAGGAGGATATATCTGTCCAATGAAATCCATGGCCCAGCCCCTAAAGGGCCATGGCCTGACCACATGATTCATTGGGATGGCTGGAACATGCTGAAGAGGGCCATGTTTCTGGCACTCTTCACATCCTTTGGCATACTCTTGGCAATCCTTTTCCATTCTTGGCCAAAAATAACCATATCTTCGTATTAGCCATCGCGTTTTAATCACAGCTTGATGAGCACCACAAATTCCTTCGTGTACCTCAGCCATTATCCTCATGGACTTAGTAGTCCCCAAGCATCTTAGTAGAAACCCATTGGGTGTTTTTCTTACTAGATTTTTATCCCATATTGAATAATTTGATGCTTGAGTTCTTAACTTCTTTTCTGTCTGTACTGATGGGTGATTGAGATAGTTCAGCAGTGGAACTCGCCAGTCTTCATCTTATAGTTCTACTTGCATAACATCCATTTCGAACTCTCTATGAAATACAGAGGGAAGTGATCTTGTCTGGACTTCAACCCATTCACTGGCCTGGCCAAACTGAATCTACACTCTAGACGCTATTTGGGCCATATCATTGGCAGCCAAATTCTCTTCTCGGGGAATGTGCTTTGCAGTAATACGATCTTCCCAGGTTTTCACCAAATATCCGACAACACCCATGTAACTAGCCATTACTAAGTTTTTGCATTTATACTTCCCTGTAAGTTGATTGATGACTAGCTCTGAATCGCCAAATATATCTACACTTGGAGCCCCCAATTCCATCAGTAATTCCAACCCGATGATGAGTGCTTCATACTCGGCTCGGTTGTTAGTCAGGCCATCAAAGTCCAGATGGAATGAAAAGTGATGATGTTCGCCCTTAGGACTAACCAGTACTACTCCTGCACCTGCTGTTCTGCTGGTGCAGGAACCGTCAAAGAACAATTTCCAAAATGTAAGCCATAAATTGGCTATACTTTTGGAAATGTCGAAAGAATTATCCCTTTCTTGCTTGGTTAGCAAACTCAACACTGCTGATTCTGATATTTTAGGAGGTTGTTCCTTCAGCATAATCGAGTTACTTGGATGAGATGCCAAAAAGTCTGCAATGGCTTGTCCTTTAATAGCCTTTTGAGGCACATATCGGAAGCAAAATTCTGACAGAGCTAACATCCATTTCCCAATCCGACCAGCCATCATTGGCTTGGATAACATGTATTTAACTACATCCGTATTAGCAATTATGTGGATTGTGTATGGCAACATGTAATGCCTGAGTTTGACTGCTGTAAAATATAGAGCTAAGCATAATTTCTCTATCGGGGTATATCTCGTTTCTACATTAGTCAAACTTCTGCTTAGATAATAGGCAGCCTGCTCCCTACCTTCGTCATTGTCTTGGGCTAGGAGACTACCTATTGATTCTTCAGAAGCTGAAATATACAATTTAAGAGGTTTTCCTTTCTTTGGTGGCATCAACATAGGTGGTTCTGCCATATACTGGTTTATCTCATCAAAAGCTTTCTGGTGACCTGGTCCCCACTCAAACTTTTCTGTTTCTTTGAGCTTTAGTAATGGGGATAGAGGTTTTAGTTTTCCGGCCAAATTTGCAATAAACCTCCGCAAGAAATTGATCTTTCCTAGTAACATCTGAAGTTCTTTTTATTTCTTGGTGAAGGAGCTTCTATGATTGTCTTGGCCTTATTTTTGTCTACCTCTATACCTCTTTGATGTACTAAAAAACCTAAGAAATTGTTTGCCCTTACCCCGAAAGCACATTTCTTTGGGTTCATTTTTAGTGTATGCAACCTCATCCTTTCCAGTACTTGCCTTAAGTCTGTTAGGTGATCCATATCGGATTTGGATTTAACCACTACATCATCGATATAGACCTCTAGGTTGTGGCCATTGAGGTCATGGAAGATGGCATTCATGGCCCTTTGATATGTAGCTCCTGCATTTTTTAAACCGAAGGGCATGACTACATATTCAAAGGCTCCAATATGACCAGGACATCTGAAGGCTGTTTTATGTATATCCTCTTCAGCCATTCTGATTTGATTATAACCAGCATTTCCATCCATGAAGGATAAAATTTTATGGTTGGCTGCAACATCAATAGACATGTCTGACATAAGCATCGGATAGAAATCCTTAGGAGTGGCATCATTAATATTTCTATAATCAATACAAACTCTTATTGCCTTGGTTAATACTTTAATTATAGGTACAATATTAGCCAGCCATTCTACATACTTGGCCGGTCTAATGAACCCTGCCTTCAAAAGTTTCTTTATTTCTTCCTGGACTTTTCCTTCAATCTCCTTAGACATTCTCCTGGGTGCTTGTTGAACTGGTTTATACCCTTCCTTGATTGGCATCCTATGTTCTACCAAGGCTAAATCCAACCCTGGCATCTCACCGTAATGCCATGCAAAGCAGTCTCTGAACTCTGTCAACAGCTTGATCAATTCAACCCGATATTCGCAAGACAACAAGCCACTGATCCTGATTGGCCTTGAATCACCCTTTGTCCCTAGCTCGATGGTTTCCAAGGGATCTTGAACCTCTGGCATTGATCTATCTGGTTCACTAGAAAAAATTCTGGCATTTCGAAGCTTGGCTCAAACTCATTGGGCCAATCCAGATCATAGGTGTCTTCTGTTGTCTGCATCATCGTGTCAATGGTTGATATGTCTAAGGTTTGGATAGTTTCCTCCTTGGTTCCCGAGGTACTGGCTTGATTTTCATCCATCTCTCTGGGTGAAATCTCTTTCAGTGCCCTTCTTTCTTTTCCATATTCTCCTAGCCTTTGGATCAGCGATCGGATTGCCATCACTCGATCCCTTCCTTTATTGGTTGTACTTATCATAAGGCTTGTAGGCTAGGAATCAAGAATGGTCGGTCCCATTCCTCTTGGGTCATCGATGTACCTTCAGTTAGGAGCTTTCAGACCGTCACCTATGTAGGACGGCCGTCTTTATCAGCTCCTGTACATCGGAATGTCCCCACATATGGGTTGTAGAAGTTTGCCTCTGATATACTCGCTGTCGGAAAGACAGGTTGTGAATCGTCCTATACCAGCTCCTAGAACCCTTCTGACTCTTCTAAAGGTTCTTTATGATAGATGGCAATCTGTTGGTGGAGAGTAGATGGTATGCACAAAGACTGCTGTATCCAATCCCTTCCCAGTAAGGCGCTGTATACTGAGGTGCTTTCCACCACGAAGAATACCACCATGATTTTCTTCGATCCCAAGTCTACTTCCAAAGGTACAACACCATAGGTTTTGGTGATGCCCCGAGAGAAGTTGGATACGAAGCTTTCTGTTGGTATTAAATCTGCTTGGGATAGATTTAATTTCTTTAGGATCTTGACTGGCAAAACATTCACTGATGCTCCTCCGTCGATCATGACCCTTGAAAAGGGTACTCCTTCTAGATGAGCAGTCATGTAGATAGGCCTCATATGCGCATCCATCTTCTGGTTTGGCCTTGCAAATATCATCCTATCATCATGTATCCTCCAGGATTGGCTTATTGCTCCTTTCGAAGATTGAGATTCAATTCTCACATCTTCTTGCTGGCTCTCTGAGACAGTGACTAGGGATATGGAAGGGTCTCCTGAAAAGTAATCTCCTTCAAGAGCCCATTTCTGGTTGGGTTCGGCATGAAAGAAAGATGGTAATACGTAAAACATGTTGATGTCAAAATTAGACTTCTCAACATTAGTTCTAAGCTTGAGTTCCTCTTCCCGACTTGCTTGACCTGTCTCAGTGTCGGCAATCATCTTTTTCAACCAAGATTCCGACTCTTCATCTTCGATGGCCTCCCTGGAATTCTCCCTACTGATTTGGACAGGCACCATTACGTCTGGTTCTAGAAACATCACGTCTGGCTCAGAGCCATAATCAACCAGTTGTTCATTTTCAGTAGGGACCTCGTCTATCTTGTCCACTGATCCGAACTTGATGTCGCAATCCATTTTTTCCAGTAGAGAAGTCTCTCCTATCTCGATTATATTGGCCTTCTTGATGATTGGATTATCATGTTGACTGTTACTTGGTCCTCCATGCTCCATCAGGTTGAGCCTCTGTCCCTTGATAAGGACATAAACTTGAGTTGGTCCAGTCTTCTGGCCCGCATTTGAGTTGTCAGCAGCCTTACTGGTAGATGGTTCATTCACGTCAGTCTATGCCCGCATGAATGCTCCATATTTCCTTTGGATTTTCCTCTTGGCTGTTCTGGACAACTCCTCTTCAGCTCATCTGTTTCTGCCAACCCGATACCATTTCCCATCTACTTCAACCAGTTTTTCTACCTTCCTTGGGGTAGGGGTTTTCACCGCTTCCTTGGGAATCTTGACTTTTAAAACCTCCCTCGTGTGTGTCAACCTTTCTTTTACTAGTTTGGGAATCCATTTCCTGGATCCCGATGTTCCTAGTGATCCTCTAGATTGTTGGGGCCTTTCGTTCTGGGCTTTCTTTATGATACCCTCAATCCGATCAAATATACTACTCCTTGGTAGTGGCTCCTTGGGGCTGTGAGAACCGTAGTTTTTGACTGGACTCTTCATCGCCTGGAATCTCAGTTCTTCCCTTCTTCTGACCAAGTCCTGGTCAATGACAGCCCCTAGAGCAGGTATCTGGAGCTCGCACTTGCACTTGCACTTACTGCACAGTACGACCCCTCCTTGTATGTAAGCCTTTGGTCTATCGGGTTGAGATTCAATTCTCACATCCCGATGACTGCTTGCTGTTGCCTTCCCCTTGTTCAAGTCCAGTGTTTCCTTTCTTTGGCCACTTCTTGGCCAATTCAGGTGCACCATGTTGATTGGGATCTCAGGGAATGGCTCTGTGTCTATCAGCATGTTGGCTTGGGGCTTCTCCAAGACCAACTTCCTCTTGTTTATCATTTCTTGGACCCAATCTCTGAACGCCACACAGTTGACGGTATTGTGATTCCAAGAGCAATGGGGCTTGCAGTACTTCTTCCCCTTAAGCTCTTCAGGTTTGGGCATCCTTTCCGAGGAGTCCAACCTGATACACCTATTTTTCACCAATTCATCAAAGATTTCTGATGTTTTGGTAATGTCAAAGGTGTAACTTTGGAACTTAGTGGGTTTGTTAGGAATATAGCCTCCTGCTTCCATGGCTGCCCTTTGGTCTTTGATTGGTTTCACTAACCCTTTAATGACCGTTGGGGAGGTTGGTGGCAGCATCTCGACCACAAAAATCTCCAGATCTTCGAATACATCACTGTTGTCATCGGATTGGTCGATGAACTCGAAGTCTAGATGATTGACAGCCTGTTTGGACTTGAAGTAAGGCACCTTTGAAGAGTGCTGATGTTAAGACTCTTCTGCCAGCAGCCTTTCATATTTGGTAGCAGTCACCACGATCTCCTGGAGGTCTTTGAATTTGGCATCCCCGAACTTTTTCCGCAAAGAGATCTTCAGAGCCTTTTGAGCTATAACCACTGACTGCTCATTGCTCATCAGAAACTTGCACTTCATCTTTGTTCTTTTGAAGTCCTCAATTGTCTCATGTTCGAACTGCTTCACCTCCACCAAATCGTTGATGGTTACCTCAGGTTCTAATCTGTAGAACTGGTCGTGAAAGGCTGCTTCCATCTGCTCCCACGATCTTATAGAGCTCGGGGTCAGATGGGAATACCAATGAGAAGCCATCCCTAATAGAGAATTGCCGAACAGTCTGAGTTTGTAGTTGGGGTTATCCTCGAACGCCACGCACTGGTTGGAGTACTTCCGGATGTGCTCCAAAGACGATACCGATGAGTCTTCCCCATTGAAAGTGGGGAAGTTTTGTACTTTAAAATTCATCGGGAAAGGATTTTGCTCGTCAATGTAGGCAAGATATGGCTTCTGATAAACCGGCCTTTGATTGATGGCCTCTTCTGGCCTTGCTTTCCCGAGGATTAGCCGTCTCAACTCGGCTATCTCGTTCCTCAACTGGATGTTATCATCATCTTCTGGCAATAACGTCAGATCGGGATCTGCTGGGGAGTGTTGGGGTGCTTCCTGACTGCCTTCAGAGCTTTGTTCAAGGTCCACACCTCTCCAGGAGTTGGGGTTGAAACCTATCCTCCCAGCCATATATGGCTTCTGGGGTGCTTCTTTTCCCCAACCTGCTCTTGTATTGATAGCAGGTCTTCCTTTTTGTATATACTCTCTAGGAAATTTCTCAGGCTCTGTCTTCTTGTGAATATACTTCCCTGGTTTTGCTTTCGGAAAGCTGGTGGTGGCTCCCTCTGTGGTGTTGAGAAACAGGCTTTCTCCAATCACCAGGGAACTACTTGGTGCCCCTAACCTCTCTTCTGATGAGGGATCATGCGTCATCGGGTTGGGAGTAACAAAGCCTTTGTTCTCTTCTTCCATTCTGCCCTTGAGAGGAGACTTAATCGGAAGGAAGAGTGGCTTGAATGAGTCCATTCCACCTAAGTTCAGTGTCGGTTTCTCAAATGATCCTTTCATACCACTTAATTGGTTAGAAAGGATTGAGAACCCCTAATCTATTTTATTCTAAACATTATTGGAGGAGGTACAGAGATTTCTGATGTCAGTTTGATTGTCTAGAGCGATTTTCTCCATTGACTTCATCATCTGTACCATGGTAGACTGCAATTCCTCGCTCCTGTCTAGCTTAGCCGGTTGACTGGAAGCCTGGGTCTCAGGTGAGGCATGACCCATGTTCGTCGGGATGGATGTAGATTCCTTTCCCGTCATTTTGAGAAGCTGAGATTTAGAAAATATGCTTCCTGGTCTTTCCTTTTTATGCTTGGGCATAAACAGCTAGAAATAATAGTGCCAAAAATATGTTCGATGCCTTTGTAAGATGTAGGCAAGGAGCATACGTGTTGGCTCAATCGCTGGTTTACACCTTCTGTCATGTTACTTTCAGTAGGCTTCACTCTGATTCCTTCGAATGAATGTTTATGAGGCCTTTGTCGTTGGTGTGTTTGTCAGGCGTGCCACTATTGGCATTCTGCCAATAAAAAGATGTGTATTAGTTTTAGTATAAGTTAGTTTTAAATATACTGGGTACTTGCGCCACAAGTAATATAACTTTCGTTCATCGGATTGGCGACTTAATTAGATTAGGTCTTGGTTAGGTTCTTTTTATTGCCTTGCTTATTAAGGACTTTTAATATCTCTCGATTGTTTATACCAGAGATTGCTTAAGATGAGATTTTGATATAAACTAGTTATAACAAAATGTAGTTATATCAAAATGTTTCACGCTCGCGCATACATAGAAAAGAAAAGACGATAATTAAAGACAGAATGTAAAGACTGATATCGAAATACTGGAAAGTAAAGACTTGTAAGTAAAGACGTTTAAGTAAGAACTGATATTGAAAGACTTAAAGTAAAGAGTTCAATAATATTACATGTAATGGTTATTTCAGATTGAATAAACACCCATCGGGTTGGTTTTAGTTCCATCGGGATGGTTTTCAAAGCTAGTTCCTTACAAAGAGAAATAATCAAAGACAACTTTGCCTAAGATTTCTAATCGATACTATCAAAACAGGGATGATTTGATGGCAGAGCTTAATTCACTACTCCTCAGGGGAGTTTGGATGTATCCTAGGGTTCTGGTCTTTGAGTTCTCAAAGTCACAAGCTACACAAGTAGTGTGAATGAGAAAGCAGCAGATAGAGACGAAGTCTATATCTGGGAAAGGCTTTGAGGGGTTTCCTCAGAGATTTCTTTTTGAATTTAAGAGTTCTGTTTTTGGTTGTTTTGAGTGTCCTCATCTTCGAATCCTCTCCTTGATTATATAGACCAGCAGGGAGCCCACGTCATAGCCGTCACTTCTCTCTACCACTGTCTTTGAAGACTCAGTGAGGAAAGGTTTAATTCGTATGGCACATGTAATATCCCTGATCAGCCTACTCCCACTGAGAAAAGGTTCTTTATTCATAGTCTAATTCCCTCCAAATTGTATAATGCTTTTCATTAAATGCTGTTCAGACTTCTTTTTCTTTCTGTCCACTGGTCTAGGTTGGGCCATTTCTTTCTTAGGCTCAGCCCATTACCAAATTTTAAGTTATGGTCTAATGGATATTTTTCAGTATAAACAGAAGAATTTCCCTTCCCACATTCACTGCTGACACATAAGTTTGTACCAACAGTTTTCGTTTTTTGCTTACTTTTGTTGCTTAATTTTGTTATAGAACTTTTATGAAAGAGAACTATGCATCTAGCTTTAATTAATAAAGAAAAAGTAATTGTTGTTGAGCTTTATCAAAGGTTTCTACTCTACAATATGAAAGAAAATAACTATTAGTTTGACAGAAATAAGGAGGTGTTGGCACGAATTGAAAGTTAATAAGTTTTAGAACAATTAGAACCAAATTAAAAGTTTATAGGACAGTTACAAAAATTATAATTTAATTGCAATGAACTTATAGTTTAGTTGCACCCGAACTCTCCAGTTCCATTTCCCCAACACTGAATATATATTTAAAAAAAGACATAATACAGACAACATTACTAAATGTTTCTCAGCCTACCATTGACGAGCCCATGCATCAATTTTTTATGATACTAATATACACAAAGTGACCAAGTGCAAAGTTTGGAACCTTTGGATCAACAGCTGGCCTTTGAACAAGTGACAAACTCATCAGATTTCTGACATATTAATTTGTAACATCCCATCCTCTTCCCTGGCACCACCAGTTTTAGTACAATGTACAACAAAAAAAAGGCACTGTTGTAGCCAGCTCAGGTTAATGTGGCCAGGTCGGTGTGAGTTGACTTGACCATGCTAAGGAGATCCAGCATGAACCATAACCTGTCATGCTTCTCGAATTCAAACATATGTTTATAAATCAGTAACTAAAATGATAGGTTGACGCTGATGATCCTTTGGAGTACCATAGCAGCCAATCATGCAGACGAAGTGGGTACACATATTTTAGGGTTTGGTCTAACTTGGTACGTACTAATATATATATATATATATATATATATATATATATATATGTCTATTTTCTATGATAACAAAAGTAAAATTATTAGTTGACTTTAAGAATTTCCAACATTATAGTGAGGGTTGACCTATTAGATTAATTAGTTTCTAATGATGAGTACGAAGCTCTGTGTTTTTTTTTTAATAAAAAAATATGATTAGTGAAAGCCCCGTTTGATCTTGCATATATTCAATTTTCTCAAGATTTAATGATTATTGTAGCATGTTCAACGTCTATTCATGCTGCAATTTTTTTTCTGTTTGGCCGTTGTTTGTTTGCCTGCGACGTATGCATGTTTGCATGCAGCTGGACTGATACAATGCAGTATGCATCGAGCAGAAGAGGGATAAGCCTACACTGTTGGTAATGCTTGCCATTGCATCGAACGCAACACGTCACAGTGAGAAGCTATACTTTTTGGCAGGCTCTGGTTATGCCATGAAGTGAAATCTCTCTGGCATCAGCTATGTAAAACATTGGGGGTTTTTTTTAACCAAAAGTTCAATTTCTTTGGACTGCAGTCGTTTTAGTCCGCTTTACAACATCAAGGTTAAGATTGGGTTTAGCATTCCTGAATAAAACATATCATGCATGCTATCTAGGTTTTTATTCATAAGTCAGAATGTCAGATTCACTGTAACACGTGATATATTTTATTCGGATAACACATAACACATATATACTGTCAAATGACAAGATACTCATGTATCGCGCATCTTTATAGTTCCAAAGCAAGGGCAAATGTGTGCTTTAAATCCCCACACGATGATGTTGAATAGATGGCTGAGAGAATTCAGGAGTCACTTGGCCGGCGTAAGTTCAAGAACAACAACCTTTGCAAATTTATCAAGCTCATTCTTTGTCGTTATATATGAGCTTTTTAGAGTTTGGACTGAATTCTATCATTTCTTAAGTCAAAACAAGTTTTCAAGTTTTGTCCGCATTGTTTTGAATTTTGTTATTTTTTTCGTCTTTCTTAATCCAAATACCCAACTATCGTTGTATTAGAATAAAAAAAAATCCCATTCAAAGCAAAGAGTTAAGAATTCCCAAAATTTGAAGCCATAATATAATGAACACAACATTTGAACATGCCACGCCCACCGTGCCTTAAAACATTTTCAAGCTATAGCCTTGAATCAACCACAAATTAAACGGCTTAGTTTCAATTCTTTGTTTTAGTCTTAAAAAACTATGAGAAAATACATGAGAAAATACATGTACATGCGTTTTAATTTTCTACTACACCAACCCTTTAGCTAGTGACACATGAATAAAAACCAAAAAAGAGAGAAATGAATGATATATTGGCACATCTAGTTTTTATTTACATTTGTTACATTGAAGTGAACATGACACACCCCACCCTCGATACCCACGTGGATACCAAGTTCGGGTGTGCTGGCCGACACTCGTAAGTGACGAAGCCATTGTATGCATGACAACACGTAGTTTATGCAATTTAAAATGTCAATAATTTGCGGAAATTAATTCAAATATGTACAAGGTTCAGAGCGTACTCAACTGAAGCAACGGAAACAAAATATAAAGTCAAGTTCCAAGAATTTCTATCCATAACAGGGATGGATAATATTAAAGAAACTGAATGAGAATAAATCCCTACATTGTCGGGAAGAGAATCAGAGCTGCCAATCGTATGCCTCGACATCACCAGATGCTCTATCACTAGGTCCTGAAGGGGGCGCAGAAACAAAAGGTGTGAGTGGACGAAAGATAAAAGTTTTCCAAATACTTTTCTCTTTTCAATGTAGTAACCCCCTGTTTAAAATTCAGTATAAGTGTAAAATTATACTACCGTAGTATAAGTCAAAACATACTTTATATGTATAACTGAAAATAAAAATCAAAGTGTAATCCGTATAGAACCATTTATAAGTCTCCAAAAGTTATGCCGCCATATAGGTCCATAGATATAATAGAGAAAACCAACACAGGGTATATGTGCAATCACCCATGTACGTGTTGAGGAACATCATCTCAATCCCCGTACAAGCACTTTACGTTATCAATCAATTTGTACTCCTAGTACCACACACATGTAAGCACTTGGGCAATAGTGCGTCACACCCGAGTCCTTACGTTGTGGGGCCTTTTCCCCAAACATAAACATAAATGTAAGACAAGTTTGCACTAAGGTATTTACCGGACAATACCCCTGGAGTACAGTGCGTGTGACCCAAACATGTGAGACTTGTCCTACAGCCGTGAGACGGTACTACAACGTAGTGAAAGCATACCAAGTGTGTTTGAAAACATACGTTTATACATCATATGTAAAAGTGAAGAATATCATATACTTCATAATTTCCCAAATATTCAAACCTTCTATAATCGAATATATTCATGCATAGAAGTCATATATTAAATACCAATATACTTATGCATAATCGGAAAACATAGTATAAACCATTTCATAACATATATCCATATATATTCATGCCTCAAAAATCATTTAAAATAATAATTATATCAAGCCATAATTAATTCAAAGCATGAAAATCATTTAATAAAACAAAAGTCCACTCACAGTACTCGGGAGTGTAATCCCCCTCGGTGTCGCCCTCCTCGAAGCGTCGAGTCGTAGAATTACCTATTTAATATTAGGGGAAAATGTTAAAAACATCCCCTAAATAAATAACTAAAACTCTTATATTAAAAGAATCTAAAAATGACACTATTTTAGGGAAAACGGGCTCAAAAAATGATTTTCGGGACCCGAAAACCTTCCCGCCGCACTGGCGCGTGTCACCACGCGCTTGATGACGTCATCCCATGCGCCTGATGACGTCATCCCACACGCATGTGACGTCAGCGCCGTTAAAGTCAACGGCGTCAATCAAACTTAACGGAATATACCTTTTTCTGACAGAATATTCTGACGCCGTCAGGAATATTCGCTCACCTTCAACCTTTCGCCGGAGCCGCCACCGGCCGCCGTCTGGTTTGCCGGAATCTGGAAATTTTTTCCGATTTAATTCCAAAACTTTAAAAATTCATATCTCCTTCATTCCTTGGCCAAATTCAATGTGCCATATATCAAATTGAGGGTATTGAAGAGTAGAATATTTTCATACCAAATTCGGGCTGGAAAAATGGCCGGAGATGGCCTGAAATTGGCTGGAAAGCTTCGGCCAAACCCTAATTCCGTTCTCCTTCAAATCTGCACCAAAATTTACATTCCTTATATCGATTTGAACCTACTCAACGTGATAAAACCAATGGAAATGGTTTTGAGGCTTACCTAAGCCAGGATTGTACGAAAGCTTGATTGGCAGTTTGTCGTTTCCGTTCAGATATTGGTTTGGCCGATTGTGTTCGAGTTTGAAGATTCTGGAATCACAGTCTCGTCCAAAATAACAAGAAGATCGTAATGCCTATGGTCTCGTGTTGTGGTTTGATGGTTTTGTGCTCCAACCCAAAACTAGTTCGTTTGTTAGTTTTGTGAGGTTTTGGCGGAGAGAGAGAGAGAGAGAGATAGGTCGTGGAGAGAGAGTGGGGGAATAAATGCACAGCAGCCAGCCCCAAAACCCTAATTAAACTAAAGGGTGTGAAAATTACTAAAATGCCCCTACACTTTCAAGTTTCGTAAAACGTTCGTTTAACTCCAAATTGAGTTCCGTTTGCGTCCACGTTTTCGTATCGACGAGTACTACTGGAATGTGCAAAGAAAATAATTTTCACACGTGGTCTCAAAAAAGTCAACAAAAATCAACATTGACCACTAGAGATATTTTGGTAATTTTACATAAAATTTTAGGACAGGTTGTAACAGAACATGTTCATCACATCGCCGTTCGAAACACAGTGATTATCACGTTCAACATATTGACTCATAATTATAATTCAACATCCACACGTGCTAAGCACTCAAACCCAATATTGATTTCATTGTTACACCTCTTTGCCACATAGAGAAAGAGAAACAGATATGAAAAGTTACAGACAACCACTTAACGGAAACCTACGCACTATATCGTGTTTTAAAAATCCCTAAAAACAACATCCCATGGGAGCAATAGAAAGCATAATGATGTAAGTGGGGAAGTGCTTTTGTGATGAAGAAGCCTCTCCTGGGAGTCAGGGATTTGGCTTAAACAGACACTGATGCTCTCATGAGACATGAACCAGCTTTTGTCAAAAATTTGGCTTCCATTCAATCATGTATGGGAAAATTAAACATATGTGGGGTGGGTCACCACCACCAATTTCTAGTTTCCCTACCTTTCTTTTTCTTCTTCTTGCTGGAAACCAATCAAACCCCTACTTGCCCGACTACCACCTCTTATTTCCTTTTATTTTTCCGCCCACTTCCAAAGCCATCTGCATCGTAATCTTTAATTTAACATGCTTTTCACTTTCTACCACATTAGCATTAATTTAAGTATAAACCAATATCATTTTCAGGCACGCCTCCCTGTCAAAGATACAAGCGCTTGGGCGTTAACCAATTAATGAGTTATTAATACGAGAAACAATAATCAGTCGTCTGGGTCGACTTCAAATGTCTATCACAGTCTCTAAACTTTATATTTCTTAAGTACTTGTTGAAAGATCAACCCTACAAAATAAAGTGATCAGTTAATAACTTAATATCATGAGCCACAATGGCTAAATCGGTGCAAGACCAGCCTCGTCTTTTGTGTGTGTGTTGTGTCGAGCAAAACCTATAAAACCTGCACAACCATATCTTTATCACGATTAACATTTCAATTTAAAGTCGTATAACAACATGAATCAACATTCCTTTCAAAGTTGCAGAAAGTTTTCCAAGTGTGACTGTGATAGGAATACTTTTATGTCCCTAAACTCTATGAAGCAAAAGAAAGAAACATGAAATATATTTCAGTCCAATGGATTGCATTAATTCTGACCAAGTGCTTTAATGGAACAGGAGACATATATATGAAATATTCAAGTTCACAGGATAAGACTCATAAAGTACAAAAACAAGTTCAAGTGAAGTCATAGATACAAATAAAATTGAAATTAATTATAGGATTAATGGAAAAACCAACACTAGAACGTATAAGGCAAATGGCTGAAGCCAAAAGAAAAAAAGGAAAGAGAATTTGGTGTGTTTGGGCCAAAAAAAAGCAGCTAGTCATCACCAACCTTTTGCTTCCTATCTTTTACAGATGCTTTGCCACTATATATCTTTTACAATCCAATAATCTTTTCAAGTTTCTTTTGTTGTTTTATTTCTCTTTTTTTTTCCTTTCTTGCGTTCATGAGCGTAAGAAAAACGCGTTCAATTGATTTCTTTTATACTAAAACCCAAAAGTAAGCACTCAAGCATGTCAAAAGCTATTTAAAAGGTCCCTAACTATAACAGCCTAAGATTTCTCTCTTTTGGTTAACTTCATTTGCTCACTGAGACCCCATATATTGGTCCAAATTCTTGTTCTTAATTTGGACCATACAACTGACTCCACTGGCATTTTAATTTGATTTGAACAATTTCAGTGGCCTACAAAACAGAAGTTTTCTTCTTTCTATCACCCTATCTTTTTTGTTTTCTTATCTTGTCTTCACCAAATAACATCAAGTCATCAAAGGTCAACCTAGCATTTCACATTCCATGTCTCTTTCACCATGTCTCTCTCTCTGTGTCTTTTTCTTTTAATTATTATTGAAATCCATCGGATTGATCTACTTTTCTCTTAGTCAATCCCTAATAATACAAGATCACAGAGCATGATTAAAGTTTGATAGGGCGGGAAGACCTTACTGATTCATATCAGTCTTCATCGATGTCACTTTCAATGCACCATAATCCAGTAACCACTAGCAATAACAACTGTAAAAATCACTCAGCAACAAGTAGAGTTTGGTGCATAAATATTCCTGAAAAAAGGTTTTATGTGTATGTTTTTGGCGTATCTGTCACAACTCAGCGCAAGTCCATTGAAGAAAACCAGAAGAAACTTCAAATGTCATGACCATAGATATCTGTCACAACGACTCAACAATGTCGTATATGAATTTTCAACTATGCCTGCTATTCTACTTTAACAAGTGAAACAAATATGGATTTTGTATAACTTAACATCCAGGCATTAGAAACTTGCGTAGAAGTTGGGAGAAGTAGTTGAAAAGTGAAAACATTCTGTGACACTGTCTTTCGGCTTCCGGATGAGGAAAACTGGAAAAGTTTATTTCAGTTGTAGTATTCTACATATAATGTGACACTAGGCATATTTGGTCTACTTTCGGTCGATGATGATCAACTATTTGTGGACACATCTCTCTCTCTGTCTAACATACAATGTGTTGGTGTGAAAAATCGGACAGAGCCTGACTAGGTTCAACACGTATTTGTCTCAAGTGTTGCTTTTGGTCTCAATACCACAGGATGACTCGAGCGAAGGAGAAAATAGGCATGCCACTATTGAAGGCTGCCAATAGACAGTGATGTGTTTGAGTGTGTGTGAGGGTTGCGGTTAAAACTGACTTATTAACCAAATGATTGTGCACTGAGATCTTTTTTGTGCCTCGAGCAAACGAGAACTTATAATTCAGTGTGAATTTGGGTGTATTTGCCTAAAAGTAATGAAAGAGAAATAGAAACTAGAACGAGAAAGAGAATGTAATCATTTCATGATGAACTCAAGATTACAAAAGTTTAAAAAAGTAAATCTAGGTTGATGAGCCAAGCTACATGACTTTAAAAGTAAATAGACTGATAGAGGAATTCAGGGGTGGTTGGAATTGTACGTCAACCAAATAATACCACGGGAGCAGAGGTGTAAAGGTTTTAGATCTCAGAGATCGTAAGCAGTATTTGCTTCGAAGGAAGGCTTTGAGATTGTAGCTGTCACACCCCGGACCGACTCCACCGTAGCACATCCGTTTTGGGCCACGCCCTCACTATTTTGTTTCTAGGAACTCATGAGCAACTTCCCAGTGGATCACCCATCCTGGGATTGCTCTAGCCCAAACTTGCTTAACTTCGGAGTTTCGATGAAATCCGAAGTCAGTGAGCTCCCAAAAGGCCTCATGCTAAATTGAGGTTGTTACAACCCGTCCCAAAATTTTATGTAAAATTACCAAAATACACCTAGTGGTCAATGTTGACTTTCGTTGACTTTTTCGAGACGACATGTGAAAATTATTTTCTTTGCATATTCAAGTAGTACTCGTCGATACGAACACGTGGAAGCAAGCGGAACTCAATTTGGAATTATAACGAACATTTTATGGAACTTTAAAGTGTAGGGGCATTTCAGTAATTTTCAGACCTGTTTGCTAATTAGGGTTTTTCGGTTGACCTAGCTGCTCTACAGCCATTTCACTCACCCTCCACGATCTCTCTCTCTCTCTCTCTCTCTGGGCCAAACCTCACAAAGTTAACAAACGAAACCCTAGAATTGGGTTGAAGCAAAAAATCATCAAACCACGGCACAAAACCATTACCATTACGATCGTCTCGTCATTCTGGACGAGACTGTGATTTCAGAATCCCCAACCTAAAGCTCAATCGGCCAAACCGACACCGGAACGAAAACGGCAAACTGCCATTCAAGTTTCTGTACAATCCCAACTTAGGTAAGCCTCGAAACCATTCCCATTGGTTTTATTACATTGAGTAGGTTCAAATTGACATAAAGAACGTGGAATTTGGTGCAGTTTTGAAGGAGAACGGAATTAGGGTTTCCCGAAGCTTTCTGGCCAATTTCAGGCCATTTTTCCAGCCCCAAATTGGTATGAAAATATTCTACTTGTCAATACCTTCATTTTGATATATGGCACGTTAAATTTGGCCAAGGAATGAAGGAGTTATGAATTTTTGAAGTTTTGGGATTCAATCGATAAATTTTCTAGAGATTCCACCGAACCAGGCGGCAGAGGATGGCGGTGCCGCCGGCAGCTCCGGCGACCGGCGTGAGGTTGAAGGTGACGGAATATTCTGCCACGGTAACAGAATATTCCTGACGACGTCAGAATATTTCGTCAGAAAAATGTATATTTCGTAAAGTTTAACTGGCGTCGTTGACTTTAACGGTGCTGACGTCAGCAGGCGCGTGGCGACATGTGCCAGCGCATGCCGGCACGTGGTCACGCTTGCCATCGGGTGCCAGCGCATGAGGGCTCCTCCCTGCGCATGGCGGCACGTGCGGCGGCACCGACGACGGTGGACGGCGGCAGCGAGGTTTTCGGGCCCCGAAAATCGTTTTTCGAGCCTGTTTTCGCTAAATTAGTATTATTTTTGGGTTCTTTTTATATAAGGGTTACAATTATTTATTAGGGGATGTTTTTAACATTTTTCCCTAATATTAAATAGGTAATTCTTCGACTCCCCGCTTCGAGGAGGGCAACAAGAGAGATTACACTCCCGAGCACCAGTGAGTAGACTTTTATTTTAACAAATAATTTATATGCTTTGAATTAATTATGGTTTGATATATTTATGATTTCCAATGACTTGGTGACATGAATATATATATATATATATATATATATTTATATATTTATATATATACTTATATATATGTGTTTTATGAAATGGTTTTAAAGTGTGATTTCGGTTATGCACAAAAGTATGGATATATATATTATGAAATGATTTATACTATGACTTTGCTTATGCATAAATATATGTTAGGTTTTATTATATGACTCCGATAAGAATGTTATTTATGCAACGTTTAAATATTTGGGAAATTATGAAGTATTTGATATTCTTCACTTCTACACATGATGTATATATGTATGTTTTCAAACACACTTGGTATGCTTTCACTACGTTGTAGTACCGTCTCACAGCCGTAGGACAAGTCTCACATGTTTGGGTCGCACGCACTGTACTCCATGGGTATTGTCCGGTAAATACCTTAGTGCAAGCTTGTCTTACGTTTACGTTTATTTTTGGGGAAAAGGCCCCACTACATAAGTACTCGGGTGTGACGTGCTATTGCGCAAGTGCTTACATGTGTGTGGTACTAGGAGTACAAATTGATTGATAACGCAAAGTGCTTGTAAGGGGATTGAGAGGCTGTTCCTCAACACGTACATGGGTGATTGCACATATACCTTGTGTTGGTTTTCTTATCTATGCTATTGATATATTTGGTGAAATGACTTATGGAAATATGATTTACTATTTTTGGTTCTCACTTTGAGATTTACTTTCAGTTACATATATATATTATAGTATAGTTTGATACATACTACGGTAGTATGATTTTACAAATATACTGGATTTCAAATAGGGGGTCACTGACACACCCCACCCTCAATACCCACGTGGATACCGAATTTGGGCGTGTTGGCCGACACTCGTAAGTGACGAAGCCATTAAATGCATGACAACACTTAGTTTAAGCAATTAAACTTTCATAAAGTTTGCAGAAATTAATGCCAATATGCACAAGGTTCAGAGCGTACTAATTTGAATCAGCGGAAACAAAATAATAAATCAAGTTCCTAGAATTTCTATCCATAACAGGGATGGATATTATTAAAGAAACTAAATAAAAATGAATCCCTACACGGTCGGGAAGAGAATCGGAGCTGCCACTCGTATGCCTCGACTTCACCAGATGCGCTATCACTAGATTCTGAAGGGGGCGCAAAAACAAAAGGTGTGAGTGGACGAAAAATAAAAGTTTTCGAAATACTTTTCTCTTTTCAACGTAGTAACCCCCTGTTTTGAAAATCAGTATACTGGTAAAATCATAATAGCATAATATATGTCAACTCATACTTTATAAGTATAATTGGAAATATGTCTCAAAATATAGCCAGTAAGGAATCGTTCACATTTCCAAAGATTAACCACAATAAAGAACAATAGGTATAATAATAGAAAGCCAACATAGGGTATATGTGCAATCACCCATGTACGTGTTGAGGAACAGCCTCTCAATCCCCGTACAAGCACTTTACGTTATCAATCAATTTGTACTCCTAGTACCACACACATGTAAGCACTTGCACATTAGCGCGTCACACCCGAGTCCTTACGTAGTGGGGCATTTTCCCTAAAAATAAACATAAGCGTAAGACAAGCTTGCACTAAGGTATTTACCGGACAATACCCCTGGAGTACAGTGCGTGTGACCCAAACATGTGAGACTTGTCCTACGGCCGTGAGACGGTACTACAACGTAGTGAAAGCATACCAAGTGTGTTTGAAAACATACATATATAATCATGTTTTTAAATATAAAGAACAATATCCATTTCATAATTTCCCACATATTCAAACCTTTTGTAATCGAACATATTCATGCATAGAAGTCATATATTAAATACCAATATACTTATGCATAATAGGAAAACATAGTATAAACCATTTCATAACATATATCCATATATATTCATGCCTCAAAAATCATTTAAAATAATAATTATATCAAGCCATAATTAATTCAAAGCATGAAAATCATTTAATAAAACAAAAGTCCACTCACTGGTGCTCGGGAGTGAAAGCGTTCCGTTGAAGAATTACCTATTTAATATTAGAGAAAAATGTTAAAAACATCCCCTAATAAATAATTATAACCCTTATATAAAAAGAACCCAAAAATAATACTAATTTAGCGAAAATGGGGTGGAAAAACGATTTTCGGGGCCCGAAAATCTTGCCGCCGCCGTCCACCGCCGTTGGCGCCGCCGTGCGCCGCCACACGCGCTGGGAAACGGCCGGACGCACCGCAACGCGCCGGGAGGAGCCCTCACACGCCGGCACGTGCTGGCACGCGCCTGCTGACGTCATCCCACTCGCATACTGACGTCAGCGCCGTTAAAATCAACGGCGTCAGTCAAACTTAACGGAATATATCTCTTTCTGACGGAATATTCTGACGCCGTCAGGAATATTCCGTTACCGTGACAGAATATTCCGTCACCTTCAACCTAACGCCGGTCGCTGAAGCCGCCGCTGGCGCCGCCATCCTCCGCCGCCTGGTTCATCGGAATCTTTAGAAAATTTACCGATTTAATCCCAAAACTTCAAAAATTCATAACTCCTTTATTCCTTGGCCAAATTTAATGTGCCAAATATCAAAATGAAGGTATTGACGAGTACAATATTTTCATACAAATTTGGGGTCGGAAATATGGCTAGAGATGGCTTGAAAATGGCCGGAAAGCTTCGGGAAACCCTAATTCCGTTCTCCCTCAAAACTGCACCAAATTCCATGTTCTTTATGTATATTTGAACCTACTCAACGTAATAAAACCAATGGAAATGGTTTCGAGGCTTACTTAAGTCGGAATTGTACAGAAACTTGAATGGCAGTTTGCCATTTTCGTTCCAGCGTCGGTTTGTCCGATTGGGCTCGAGTTTGGGGATTCTGAAATCACAGTCTCGTCCAGAATGACGAGGCGATCGTAATGGTAATGGTTTTGTGCGGCGGTTCTATGATTTTGTGATTCGTCCAAAACCTAGGGTTTGGTGTTTGTTTTGCAAGTTTTGGCCAAGAGAATGCGAGAGAGAGACAGAGGTCGTGGAGGGTGAGTCAAAAACCCTAATTAGCAAACGGGTGTGAAAATTACTAAAATGCCCCTACACTTTAAAGTTCCGTAAAACGTTCGTTTTAACTGCAAATTGAGTTCCGCTTGCGTCCACGCGTTCATATCGACGGGTACATCTTGAATATGTAAAGAAAATAATTTTCCCATGTTGTCTCGAAAAAGTCAACATTGACCACTAGGGGTATTTTGGTATTTTCACATAAAATGTTGGGACGGGTTGTAACAGTTACTATGTTGAAAAGAGAAAAGTATTTCGAAAACTTTTATTTTTTGTCCACTCACACCTTTTGTTTTTGCGCCCCCTGCAGGACCTAGTGATAGAGCATCTGGTGAAGTCGAGGCATACGAGTGGCAGCTTTGATTCTCTTCCCGACCATGTAGGGATTCATTTTTATTCAATTTCTTTAATAATATCCATCCCTGTTATGGATAGAAATTCTAGGAACTTGATTTATTATTTTGTTTCCGCTGATTCAAATTAGTACGCTCCGAACCTTGTGCATATTGGCATTAATTTCCGCAAACTTTATGACAGTTTAATTTGCTTAAGCTAAGTGTTGTTATGCATTTAATGGCTTCATCACTTACGAGTATCAGCCATCACGCCCAAACTAGGTATCCATGTGGGTATCGAGGGTGGGGTGTGTCGGAGATGGGCATGTACATATAAGGCCTCCCCGTTGGTTGATGTGGGATGTCACAATCCACCCCATTTAAAAGGAACCCTGCGTCCTCATCGGCACATCCGTATCGAACGACAAAGTGGCTCTGATACCATGCTGTCACATCCCGGACCGACTCCGCTGTAGCAAGATATTGTCCGCTTTGGGCCACCTCCGCACAGTTTTGTTTTTGCGTAAAAATATACTTGAGACTCTTATGGTCGGTGAAGATACGACAAGTCTCCCCATAAAAATAATGTCGCCAAATTTTCAAGGCAAAGACCACAGCAGCTAACTCCAGGTCATGAGTAGGATAATTAACCTCATGTCGTTTGAGTTGTCTGGAAGCATAGGCAATGACTTTTCCATGTTGCATCAACTCACAACCCAAACCATGCAATGAAGCATCAGTGTAGATGTCAAACTCACCACTCTCATCAGGAAGCACTAAGACTGGTGCGTGAGTAAGATGGTGTTTAAGTTCCTGGAAACTCCGTTCACAGGTGTCATCCCAAACGAACTTAACATCCTTCCTAGTGAGCTTAGTAAAAGGTCCTGCTATAGAAGAGAAATTTTGCACAAAACGACGGTAATAGCCTGCTAACCCAAGAAACTTCTCACCTCAGTCACATTAGTCGGCTGCTCCCAATTCACCACCGCCTCCACCTTCTGTGGATCAACGAAAATACCTTCAGCAGAAATCACATGACCTAAGAAACTAATACGATCAAGTCAGAACTGACATTTGCTGAACCTAGCATACAACTGAGCTGTCCTCAGACTCTTTAAAACAATTATCAGATGTTCCTCATGCTCGGTCTCACTCTGGGAGTAAATCAGAATGTCGTCGATGAACACAATAAAAAACTGGTCCAGATACGGTCGGAATACTCTGTTCATCAAATCCATGAAAGCGGCTGGAGCATTAGTCAGTCTGAAAGGCATCACCAGGAACTCATAATGTTCATATCGCGTTAGGAAAGCAGTCTTCGGCACATCATCCTTGCGGATACGCAATTGATGATATCCAGATCGAAGGTCAACAAAATTTTCACAAGATCGAAGGAACAGCCTCTCAATCCCAGATCGAAGGTCAACTGATGATATCCGTATCGACGAGTACATCATGAATATGTAAAGAACTAAATTTTCACAAGTCGTCTCGAAAAGTCAACAAAAGTCAACATTGACCACTAAGGGTATTTTGGTAATTTTACATAAAATTTTGGGACGGGTTGTAACAATAATATTGCAGATTTAAATATAGATGGAGATATTGTGGTCAGACAGTTGTACTCTGATAGGAGCATATTTATGCGACTTTGTTAGCTTCTTTCCTTGCATTTATTGAGCTAGTTTCTGTTTATTATAGTGTCTTAAGTTATTTTCATGCAATTTCAGGTTCTAAGGATGAAGTATGTATAAAGGTGCATTTTGGAGCTTTTTGGAGCAAAGTTGGGCTTGGAATGGATAGTACATGTTTGGAGCATGATGGCTAAACGTGTTTGAAGTTCATATGAGGCTAGGAATGTGCTAAAAAGTGAAGATAGAAGTTCGGAAGACAAGTAGATTGCAAGAAAGTGGAATCTGAGTGAATATGGGATTATGCTATGCATAACTGCCAACTTCGACATTGCACCCAAATTTCCTCAGCACGAATTATGTGTCGTGCCATATATGGTTGGAAAGCTCTAGATGTGTATAAAACACGATTTTGATATTTCTAGAAACAGTTATCGCTATTTTCGTAACGGAAGGTCGAAACAGGAAAATACCCTTCCTTGCCGCATAGGAAAATCTCTTTCCCTTTATTTTTTGTCCTTGCCGCACCTCCCTTGTCCCATTCTCTTCCTTGTCGTGCAAGGGAGAGCTTTCTTTCCTATTTCCTACCTTAAAACTACATCCCTCTTTTGATTCTTTCCCTTTGCTGAATATCTTAGCCTTTTTCCCTTGGATTCTGATTTTGTTTTCCTATTCTAGGAGTATTTTGACTTTATTTCTGTTACCCTAAATAAGTTAGGGTTTTACTTACCCTAAAGCCTTTAAATATAACACCTTAGCCGCACCTTAGAGCAGTTCCAGTGTTGCCCACCTCCCCCCAGGCAATCACTATTCAATCCACCCCAATGAACAGTAATTGCCCTAATGAACAGTGTATTCCCCTGTCAATTGCTTTTTACATCTCTACCCCTACAATTAAATTGCTCTGGCAATTGGCAATAAAATATTAGTATTTTTTATATTTATAAAATAATACATAATAATTTTATTTGTAATTTCGGATAAGATTTTTAATCGTTCTCGTTGCGCCACGTGTCATTATCCGAAAAACCAATAACAATAAAATATTGTATTTTTTTATTTATTTATAAAATAATTCAAAATAATTTTATTTGTTATATCGGATAAAATTTTTAATCGTTCTCGTTGCGCCACGTGTCATAATCTGAAAAGACAATTATTGGTGATGGATTTCCGATAAGATTTTTAACGAATCACGTTGTGCCACGTGTCACAACCCGATTACACTCATTGATGACAGATTTCCACAAGATTTTTAACGAATGACGGCATGCCACGTGGCATTATCAACAACCTAATCCTTTCTGAATCCTCCATATAATCCACCATCCATCCTCAGAAGTCTCACACCACCATTCATAGTTTCTGCTTCCTTCTTCACCAAAATCCCTATCATTATTCATATTCATAGTTTCTGCTTCCTTCTTTTACAATGTCTTATTCTTCTTCTTCAAAGATGATGTGGGAAATCGATCAAGAAGAGGAAGAATTGTTTTACCAATCAGAAGCAACGTTCAATGGTAGGGATTGGGCCGAAAATCTGATGGAAGAGGATGACGACCGTAGACGGAGAGATGACGAATCAAGAATGGCAAGAGCCTCACATTCCCGTCGAGTCATCCAAGCTATGGCTCACACCTCCAGGCCCAACCGTGTTATCAACATTGAAAGAAACAGGCAACGACCAGGTCAGGAGCTGTTGAACGATTATTTTGTTCGTAACAGTGCATTCCCTGATGTAATTTTTATTTGGTGTGTTTAAGTATTTTTGTTTGGTGTGTTGATGTAATTTTTATTTGGTGTGTTTAAGTATTTTTGTTTGGTGTGTTGATGTAATTTTTATTTGGTGTGTTGATGTTATTTTTATTTGGTGTGTTTAAGTATTTTTGTTTGGTGTGTTGATGTAAAATTTATTTGGTGTTTTGAATAAAAATGTGTTGTAAATTATGGAATTGTGGTGTAAGGTAGATGATATTGCCAAGATTTTTATAGAAAAGTTAAAAAAAAAAAATTTACAAATTTTTTAAAAAAATTTTCCCGATTTTTACATATTTTTTACAATTTTTTATTCACCTAATTAATCTCTGCCGTTGGATTTAAAAAAATTTGAATTTCAACGCTCCAGATTGTGCCACGTGTCAGAACGTTAACTTTTCTGAATTTTAAAACTTTTTTTTTTAATTTATAAAGAAATTAATATCAACCGTTGATCTAAGATCCAACGGTTGATATTAAATTCTTTTTTTATTTTTTTATTACCGTTCCAGATCCAACGGCCCAAATTAAAGAGCCGTTGAGATCGCACGGTCCAGGGGAAGCCACGTGGCTTCCCCCAACGGTAACAATTGAAGTGGCCGACAGGCGGGCCCCACCAGCTGCCGACCTTGTCGGGACGCGCCACACGCGCGCGTGCGTTGCACACGCCTGACGCAAAAAAAATTAAACCGCGTGGCTGACGTCAGCCACCTCGATGGCTTGGGCTGTCAATTTTCCACAGGCCTCTCCCCCGAGCTCCATACCCACCCAGTCAATTTTCCTTCTCCAGCCCAAACAAACCCCCCCCCCCCCCCAGCAATTGGATCCACATCCCCCCAGCAATTGGCTGGGGTGGAACTGCTCTTAGGGGATTGATTCACCATTGTACATATCCATACTCAACTCTTCACAAATTCTGACCCTTTCTCATATCCTGCCGCACCACCTCCCTATCCTAAACACCACCATACATCCTTTTACCTATTTCTTCATACAAACAACTCATGAAACCACTACCCACTCCTTGTGTCGCATTCTTTGATGTGAAAATTATGCTAACACACAAATTAAACCCTCTTGTGACAATTGTAGTAAAGTATGTAAGTAGGGATCGTTCTAGACCGAGGATTAGGAGGGATTGCTAAAACACCTAAAACTGACTTAAAAACACAAAACTAAGTTTAAAATACTAATCTAGACTCAAAGAATGCGAAACTAGACTCTAATGACTCAAAACAGCACAAAACAAGCAAAAAGACTTAAACTAGACACTAAGACTAAGTTTGGACGAAAATTGATTTGGACTTGACTCAAAATACTTAAAAACATAAATTAAGACAGATTCTAACTAATTTGACACACCAAAGTAAAGGGGGAATTGGTTTTGACGAATTTGTAAACTAAACTAATTGAAAACAGATTGTAAACAAGGACACAATTTAAGGATGATTTGATGAATGGATGGATGGCTAGCTAGAGGGTTCTTCTTTACACATGACATACTTGCATACAAATCAATCTCCAGTTGTTCTTTCAATGAATCATGAATCTCAACACCCCAAGTTAATTACATACGCTTAAATTAACCTTCAAGTTCTCCTTAAGATATTGAATTCGATGGGAAAGCGCATACAAAATTCAAAACATTCTCTAAGGGTTCCCTACGTGAAAAGCACAATAGAAATACAATCAAAGATCATTAAGATTCATGAGAACTATAAGCATTGACGAGGCGATTGTAACTATGAAAAGCACGATACTCCTGCCAAGAATTCACTTAACGCGATCGTTTATAAGCGACCTTCACTACACATGAATATAAGTTCATAACGATTAGGTGAAATTCCCTTATATTCTAGCATCAAATTCATGCATGTAAACTAAGTATGGATCCTCAATCAACATACAAGAATAAGTTATCAATTGAACAGTTAAGCAAATTAAATTCACAACTCATGAAATCACAACTGAATGTAATTAATTCATAGCACAAATAGTCATAGTATTGAATAGACCCCTAGCCAAAAGGGCTTAGTTCCTCATAATCACAAAACAAAGATAGACTAATTGATACATTGAAAACAAAAGAAAGAAAACACCTAAACGCTCCAGCGATCCAAGCTGAACAGCAAGCACGTCCAAGCACTCTCCTTCCCTTCCTTTACTGCGACACAAGGAGTGGGTAGTCGTTTGATGAGTTGTTTGTATGGAGAAATAGGTAAAAGGATGTATGGTGGTGTTTAGGATAGGGAGGTGGTGCAGCAGGATATGAGAAAGGGTCAAAATTTGTGAAGAGTTGAGTATGGATATGTACAATGGTGAATCAATCCCCTAAGGTGCGGCTAAGGTGTTATATTTAAAGGCTTTAGGGTAAGTAAAACCCTAACTTATTTAGGGTAAAGGAAGACAATGGGACAAGGGAGGTGCGGCAAGGACAGAAAATAAAGGGAAAGGGATTTTCCTATGCGGCAAGGAAGGGTATTTTCCTATTTTGACCTTCCGTTACAAAAACAGCAATAACTGTTTCTAGAAATATTAGAATCGTGTTCTGTAAAATCCTGTGGAAACTACACATCCAAAGCTTTCCAACCATATATGGCACGACACATAATTCGTCCTGAGGAAATGTGGGTGCTCAGTCGAAGTTGGCAGTTATGCATAGCATAATCCCATATTCACTCGGATTCCACTTTCTTGCAATCTGCTTGTCTTCCGAACTTCTATCTTCACTCTTTAGCACATTCCTAGCCTCATATGAACTTCAAACACGTTCAGCCATCATGCTCCAAACATGTACTATCCATTCCAAGCCCAACTTTGCTCCAAAAAGCTCCAAAATGCACCTTTATGCATACTTTATCCTTAGAACCTGAAATTGCATGAAAATAACTTAAAACACTATAATAAACAGAAACTAGCTCAATAAATGCAAGGAAAGAAGCTAACAAAGTCGCATAAATATGCTCCTATCATACTCGAGTAAGAAATAGTTGCAAAAACAATTAGCTATGATTGCAATGAGGAAGAATTATGAGTTCAAAGTGGATAGATCGACTAAGGATCATTTGGAAGTTAGATGTGTGGATGATAATTGCAAGTGGCGACTTCGTGCAACCAAGTTACAAATGTCAGAATATTTTGAAGTAAGGAAATTTGAAACTGATCATTCTTGTTCATTGGATGTTGTTCATCGTGATCATCGGCAAGCAAGTAGCTATATTATTAGTGAATTTATAAAGTCAAAGTATGAGGGGGTATGATGTGAAAATTAACTTGACACACAAGTTAAACCCTATTGTTGACAATTGTATTAAAGGTGCAAGTAGGGATCGTTCTGGACCGGGGATTAACTAGGGATGCTAATCAACTAAAATAAGACTCAAAAACACTAAACTAGACTCTATAGACTCAAAACTAACTTAAGACACTGAAAAACAGCAAGAAACAATCAAAAAGACTCAACTCTAGACCTAACAATTGGTTTTGACAAAAATAAAACTTAAAAAAAAACTCAAAAGACTAAAAGAAAACAGGTTTTGACTCAATAAACAAGACTTAAGAAAAAGGGAATTTATTTTGACGAAATTGAAACTTCAAACAGAAACTTAGAAAACAAACTTTATAAAAACAAATTTGAGTGAATTGAATGGGTGAGAGGCTAGTTATGTTGGAAATGTGCCCTAAAACCAATCATATGATGATACTTTACGGACATTTCAAATGTTAAACTAATTTTAGTTTAATATAAAGGGCATAGATTATTGTTTAGTCTCATATAAATGTTATATGCTTAAACAATAAGTCCAAGGAATATGTGCTTAGTAGAATGTAATCTAAACAAGTTAGTTCAAGGGAGACCATTCTCGATCATGTATATCCTAAACGTTCCGATGAATAAAGGATTGTCACACTGGGCATTGACAAACTCTGCTAAGATCAAGACATGTTATGTCTTCTCAGGAGAGTGACTAGTCTCGAGTCATTGGTGTAATCGATACCTCAAGACAAGCATGTAGGTGCTCAATATGGAATGAGTTCACTGACCGCGACCAACAATGAGTTTTCATGTTCATGTCACATGAGAACTCATAGTTGGGATAATGCAAATTAGTCCTTTGACCCGAGGCATCACGCTTGTCTTGTGGTGAGGTCCTTAATCTTTGATTATCAAAGGCACCCCATCCAAGGGTACGACATCGTTAGTTAAGCTACTTAGCCATGGAAGCAAGTGAATGCGCAACAAGGATCTTCAACCTTCAAACGGTTTGAGGGAGAATACCTATGATATGATTAAGAATCTCCGGCCGTAGTATGAATGAGATTTAGGAAGTCGTCTCCAAATCATATTCAAGGTAATCATATAAGTAATGGAATCACATTGGATAGTAGACATGAATAAAACTATCAAAAACCAAACAATGTGTGGTCGAGAGTATTGTATTAGAGAAGGACCGTATTGTACTTGGGTAATCCTAAAACCGAATAGGTTTCTCCCACCTCTCTCGATTAGCTTGGGTAGCCATGACATACCGCTAGGGTGTCACTCATGGTTTGTGGTAGCCTCTAAAGGTGTATGATCACTAAAGGGAGAATTGAAAGTAAGTTTCAATTCACAAATGATTTGAAAGATTTCTAATCCTCCACCGCTCTCGCTAAAAGGAACCTAATGGATCGCACACCATGCAAGTGTAGAGTTTGATGCGAGAATGGAGATGAGTAAGAATAATTAAATGGTTTAATTATAGGCAAGGATTAATTAATATGTTAATTAATCAAACGAATAAGTTCGTTAAAGACCTCGGTTGGTTTTGGGCTTCAAGGGCAGCAATGGGCTTCGAACGTCAGTCTCATTAACTTAAGTTGTATGACAACCCTAATGGCTAATAATAGATTAGGGCCCACAGCCCAAAGAACCCAATATGGCCGGCCATTTGAGAATGTGTAGCAAACTTGCTTTAATTGCAAGTTTGCCACTACATTGTGGAAAAGCTATAAAGAAAACTTTATAACATTTCATACAAAGAGGTTTTTGGGAGAATGGTTGAGCATGAAAATGCTCTCTTCTTCAAAGAGGCCGGCTCCCTAGAGGGATTTAGCTAGCACCCTCTTCCCCTAGGGCACTCATCTTCTCATCAAGACTCTCCTTGGTGAAGAGAGACTTAGAGGTTCCCTACTTTGGGAACTTTGAGGAATGCCCATTTGATTATTCTTTCTTCGAAATAAAAGCTCTATGGCAAAGAAGCTGGGAATGTGAAGCCTATTAGATGTGATTAATAGCTTGCTATGCAAAAGAGGGAACTCAACAAAGGTATTTGATTTCCTCAACTCAAAATTTGTTTTGATTTGATTCTTGGTTCACCATATCTACTATTTAAATTTTCTTGCAGCAAAAGTTTCGTTTTTAAGTGCATGAAGCATGTTTCCGCCTTTAATTGTTAAATGCATGCTTAATGATGTTGCTTAATGAACTTGGTTAATCCGCATTTTTCCCTTCAAGTGGTATCAACCTAGGTCTAGTAGATTGGTGAATCCTTTTGGGTTTTGTGATTTTATAGTTTGTGATTTAAATGTTGTAATTGTTACAAGATTTATTCTTGCTTGTTTGAATGTAAAATTTGTTGGAAAATTTGCCATCTCAAATGTTGTAGATGTAGTTCATATGAGCATGAATTCTTGAACTAAAATTTGGTGTTACAAAATTTTGGGAAATTCGGCCAAATCCAAAGGTTGGATTTTTGGGTTCTTGTTTGACTTGTTAAAATGGTTTTAAAGTGACTTTTGGAACCCCTAAGTGCCCTATTATGGTAATATGGTATTTCCCTTATGTTTGACATTTTTGGAAAGTGCTTTGGGTGAAAATGTTCATGGAACTCTTGTGGGTTTTCATGAATGTTCTTCATTGTTCTTGAAATGTTCTTGGCAAAGACAAAAGTTTAGTGGCGTGATTCAAATTGTTTGTTGTTTTCTGTGTTTTGGTTTGTTTTTGATTGGTAGTGGATGATTTATGTTTTGTGATTGAATAATTTTCAACACATTCCAATCACCTTACAAACTCCACATACCAATCAACCTTACAAACCCTACCATTCACTATTCAAACCCATACCTTGTCTTCCACTAAAACGTGCCCACCTTCACTTCTGTTAAGAATTCAAGGTTTTGACCAAACCCTCTCCAAAACCACACCCTTTTATTGGGGTATTTTAGCTTTATAATTACATAAAAGTTTTGATACTTTTGTGTATTTGCACTTTGACCCGAAAGTTTTACCTTTTTACGTAAAGGCCCAAAATCACTAAAGGGAAAATTGTTTTGTCTCTTTAATGTTTTGTAATGTTGGAAATTTTTGGGTTCTGAGTTGCAATAACATGAAGTAATGGACTTTATGTTTCTTACAAAGTGACCCCAAAGTTTATGTTTTTGCAATATGGCCCAATAGTTGAGGTTATTGCATTTTTGGCCCAAATTGCTGAGAACAAAATTGTTTTGTCTCTTTAATGAGAATTGGATTACTTCATTTAGCTCCATATAAAATCAATTCTATGGATACAAAAACCAAACAAAGTGTTAAAATTTTTTGTTTAATTAGTTAAAGTGTTAATTAATTAAAGGGTGATTAAGTGAACGGCTTCACGATAATTGAGCTATGTGAAAGGCCGTTTCAAATTTGAGTTTGAACCATGGGAATGTGTAGATTAGATTTTGCTGTAATTTGATTTGATCAAATGTTGTAAAAGAGCATAAGCCTTTTCAATTTAATTGTACCCTTTCTTGTTTTATTTGATATGCATGAAAATTGGAGTAGTTGGGGTCCAACGCCCAATAAGACAACACACGTGAGAACACAGACAAACGAGCAACTAAAATCAATCACCGTCCTTGTCCATGATCCAACACTAGGCTCGTGTTGGATCAAATCAAAGGTTCATGTGTCATCCTAAGGCCCTAAGGCAACTATATAGTCCATCAAAGAATGCAAATCTTATGTTAGTAGTAACATATATCTTTGCTTTTTAAAAACCGTTTTTACAAACTAAGCGAATATTATATACTCACTAAACCAATCAAATGGACCAATAGTTGCAATAGGACCAAATTGTTTAATTTTGATTAAAAGATTATGTATATATGTGATGAGACCTAAAACCCCTCAACTAAAATAATATTAAGTTGATAAGCGTGGGAGTGCTTTTGAACACTCTTTCGTAGCCCTTCCACCGTGGTAGGGCTCCAGCGTTTGTGACTTGTACAATCGACTTCACCCTATCATGGGGAGTACAAAGTGCATGATTACACTCAAAGAGGAGTCTATATGCATACTTGATGTTGTGAAGGTAGGCTTCAGAATAGCCAACATCATATCATTGTGAGGTTGTTCTTGAACCGCCATCTGAACTTGCATGGTGGGAATGACTTAACTAAGTGCAATGGTGCCATATCATATCAGGAGGCATCATTCTTAGAGGGCCAAATAAGATGGGTACTTACATTAGATGTAAATGAGTAAGTGTACTCTCTCATTATTATTAATGCTAGCCAACATCATATCATTGTGAGGTGTGGGCTTGTTAACAGTGAGCCTCCCATACCCTACTAAGAGTTTCCTCCAAACTCTGAATTCCGATGAGGATATGGAATTTGCTAAAATAGTGGTGATGCTATTTGGATTTAAAGACCCGATCAATGAAGTTTAAAATCAATCAATTTATATTCGTTATGTATTTATTTACCGATATATTTGCAAACGCTATCCATGACTTTGACAAACAAAAGCCGAAAGCCTTAGTTTCCGGATTCTGGTACCACAATCCCATAGATTGTCTTGAATGATTGTATATGTACCTCTTAAGTAGTCTTATTCTCTCTATCTTCCTAGTTGATAACGATCATTGGAAGAACATGTTAGATAGTCTATCAGTAAAGAGAACAACTTTTGATAGTTGGACATTATGTTTAGAACATAATGGTTGTTTGACAAAAATAGTCCATAAAGATTTAACTTATAATGATTTTGAATCATTGGAATATTGAAGTGATAAATCACTTAATGAGCATTTAAACAAGGCAAGGATCACTTTGAGTCCCTATCCAAATGGTTCACTGTTTATTGTAAACTATGTAGTGAACAATAACTACACTCTCTCCAAAATCGCTTTAAGATGTGTATGTCATAAATTGAAATGTTTCAAGAGAGATAGTGGGAGTTTAGACCATGACTATTGTAGTCACGGAGAAGTCAAATGAAGAAGGCATATTAACTCCAAGGGAACAAACTTTATGAAAGGATGGACATTGAGGGGTATTTGCAAGTAATGACTTGCAAGTGTCAAGAACACATCTTCAAGGTGTTGTAAATGCTTCAGCAACTAAGACGCTTGGTTCTTCTACTTGAATGCTTGATTCTCGTATTTGTGACTATGTTTTACAATCGTTGTAAAAGTGGTGCAAATAAGAAGTAGAAGATTAATGAGAGAAGAGAAAGTACTTCACTGAACGTGAATCAAATATAGATCTTCTCGAAAGCGTATAGTACTTACTTCCTCATATGAACTACCAAAACATTGGATTAATGTAATCTAATAGATTGTCTCTATAGTAGAGATGATGGGTGAAGTTAACTGCTTAGAATTGAACGATGCTTAAACCCAAAGGTTACAAGTTAGTGACTAATCCCAACTTAATTGTGACACCTCTAAAAGCATAAATTACTAGTTGGTCATAGATGGATGCTTTGATCGTTAGATCCGATCCAATACCTTCGCTAAAATCTGTATAGAAAGGAATGTTCGAATCTTTATTCTTTGGAAAGATTAAAGAATCACAAAGTTGTTGAGGTTAATTCACTTAGATGTTAGTGGCACATGACCACAACATAATACTACTCATGTTATATGACACCACCGAAGATCGCTTCGCTGGACCATCGTATTTTGAATAAACACAAGTCCGAATACTTTGTAAAGGTTTCAAAGAATTCAAGAATGTGTTGATGAGTAAGATGTCTAAAGTATTTACCTCCTTAGATTTGATCCAAGGAAATATAACACTTTAGAAGAGTTTTTCTTGAAAGATATCAAGGAAATTAAGCATCATAAGATAATAGTTTTCTCCATTAGGAGAAGAAATCGAACTCGAATAAGATTTGGTTCGTTGGATATTATCAAAATACCCATATATATAAGATATATATATACTTCTAAGACAATACGATTGTCAATTAGAATATCTTCCAAAGTTTTCATGACTTCATAGGATGTAGTTGGAAAGAAAGACAAGTCTTAAGCATGTTAAGATTTGGGGCTGTGGTGCTAATGCCATTGCTTGTTTGAGAATAATCTTGTGGCCACCAGTGGTAGGGTTCCAATCGCTTGTGACTTGTACACCACTTCACTTATCATGGGGAGTACAACATACATGCTTACACTGAGGAGTTCTATAAGCATACTTGATGTTGTGAAGGTAGGTAACGAGGAATGATCAACATCATATCATTGTGAGGTTGTTCTTGAACCCCTACCCGAATCCTGTATGGTGGATATCCTTAAATTAACCTTTGGATATCACTTCTATTAAACTAACCAACAAATGCTATTTGTCAGTTCATTGAAACTTGCCAATAGGATTTGCCTAAGATAGAGCAAGTGAACGAAATAGAATTCAAAGAATAGGTTCTTTGAGTGACAAGATGATAATCAACAAATATAACAACTCAGTTCCAACAACTATAGCTCCAAGGTAATCAAGATGATTTGTAAACCGCTCCCGCCTTGAATGGTTTGAACTTTGCGACTTTGTCATGTGAGTTACACCTCTTAATTCGAAAGAGCCAGAATGAAAATCCTTATGATTACATTGAGGTGTATACGACACATACTCAAGAAAATGGTATAATACCATTTGACAAGAAATAATGAAACCTACATAGCTAATTGGTAGTTTAAGGTGACTACAATCAACGATTGGTTGACTTGGAAGAAACCATCTTTGATGTAGTCTTACTTCTATTAATTCGAAGAATACATATGGGAGCTATAAGCATTTTATGAGATAAAGATCAAATCGTTTGATTTCCTCATAAAGATAAAATGAATCTTTGTCTACTAGGTTTACAAAAGATTAGTGGGAGTTAATCATATTTCTAAATTTGAACATATATATGATATATATTAATTTGGAAATGAAAGAAATTCTTCTTCATTAAAGTGACTTTTAAAAACAATGTGACACATCCCGATCCCGACACGCCAGTGTCGTGGAAGTGCCGTCGACACGTAATGTGACGAAAGCCAATTATGCAAGAAATGGTGAAAAGTAGGAATATTATGAGTTGGAGTGCGGGAAGTAGAAAGTGTGGGTGAGGGTTAAACCCATAATACAGATGCATAATGTGAGCTAAGTAAATAAAAAGGTGTGAAAATAAAAAACATTCACATCCCCGGGGCAGAGGGATGGATAATTAAAAGTTAACTACAAGTAGGAGTGAATCCTACATAGTTCAAGATATGTCGTAACCGTCGACCACCGCCAAGAGAGCCCCTCAATCACCCCGAACCGAACCGTCACTAGGTCCCGGGAGGGGGCGCAGAAACATAAAACGGAGTGGGTCAAAAGCAAGCTGATAAACCATTGTTTCTATGAGTTTACTATCCCCTCACTGAAAACAAGTATAATTGATAAAATATACGTCATACCCGAAGGCATGAACCTCAAAATACTATCATGAAAACATTCTGGGTACTCCCCGATAATAATGTACTCACATGCTCACCCATATGTAAACACACAAGTCCACGTGGCTAAACCACAATGAATAGGCTAGGTATAGCAATATGCTGGAGTACTACAATGACGCGAGTCTAACGCTAAGCGCCTCGTGCACAAAGTGCAAAGACAAGTCCGAGTTGCCTAGTGCAACCTAAGACAAAGCTAGTACCTACAATGGATCCAAAGCCGTGTAACGGTACGTATAGTGACTACCCAAACGTCAAGGTCCTCGCCACAAGACTCCAGTACTAATACCCGAGGTGTATACATCTAATGATGAGCAATGATAAAACATGTATGGCAATATGATACGAATGTTCTACCTCCAACAATCGTATATGAGATGAAATATGCTAACAGCTTTGAAGAAAGCATTGAAACCATACGTATATACATTTATCAAAACAAAGACCCAACACCACCCTAGGTAGCCGGGTCGTAGCCCCCACCTCGGGTAGTCTTAGAGTCCTCTTCCTCGGATAGGTCTCACCTATAAGGAGATATCACCGTAATAATGATTAAACTCATAAAGGTTACTAAATAACAAATTAATTATACCTATCCCTTGTTTGCTCAACCAAGAGGTCTAAACACTCCTGGAAAATATCATACGATCAGCCCCTAGAGTACGCGGTCGTCACGAGGCCGCCTCGCGAAGACGGAACGAAAAAGGACCTCCACGCGCCCCACGCGCGGCTTGAAGACGGAGCTCACGCTTCCACCCACGGCTCACGCGCGAGCCGGTCAACTGAGCTTCTATGGAGCTCTGGCCAACTCTGGCCGGCCTCGCTTGCCAACACGGCTCGCCGCTTTCGTCACCACGGCTCAGCCTGCCGGCTTAAGCTGGGATGCCATTTAAGATCGGTCAACCGGTTTGGTTGACGCTGGCCCGCCGACGCGCCGGCCGGCCCTCTCGGGTCTTTTCGGGTCGCCGCCGCCTCGTGGCCACGCCGCCGGCCGACTTGGCCATTGCACTTTAAACTTCGCATCTTCTTCATTTCAAGTCCAAAAATTACGTGCCATATCAAAATGAAGCCGGAGAAGAGTAGAATCCACTTGCAAATTTTGATTGGTCGTATTAAGTTTTGGAATGCCTGTATTTGCCCGGCTGCGGTTCACCGTATCAAAGTCGATCTACATCAAAACTCAACCAAATCGTGCAAACTAATCATAGAAAATTCATCTACTCACCGAGAGGAACACAATGGTGGTAGTTAGAAACTCACTCCCTGTCTAGATTGGTTTGAAAATGGCCGAGAAGGTCCCGGCTCTTCCGTTGCGTTTCCACAAACGGGTGAGAGTTTCTGGGATTAACGGTTTGCACCGTTGAGTCCACGGCGTCGAGACGAAGGAGGTGGTGATTGGCTTCGATTCGACGGGCTTCCGGCTTCGTGTGCACTCGTGCACTCACGGAGAGAAAAGGGAGAAAAGTCAAAATATCTTGGGAAAGGAAAGTGACTGTGGAGTTAAGGAAGGGAAAGAAAGAATAAGAAAATTGGGTTTGGGGGTATTTGCACCCACCAAAAACAGTAAACTTTACACGCTCACGTGTACGAAACAAACACGCACGTGTAGAGAATATCTACGTAAATTATTTTATAACAACAAACTTTTACTGGATGTTACAAATGTATATGGGAGACATAGTCTATAAACATGGAATGGAAATCTATAATGATAGATTTCGTGGATATAATTGGATTATATCAATCCCTAACGTATAGACTAGTAAGATAAAGTAGGAAGTTTCATATGATGATAAGCTTCAAATGTGCGACAACTCTAGTAAGACTAGGAGATTGCTCTTCTCAAAGGGAACGCACTTTGACTCCCAAAGAGATAATGCGTAAATAGAATCCTTTATGCATACGCAAAGGTGATTTATGTATTTCATATTGTATGAAAACGTTGATATGAGTTGTACCTAGAATGGCAGGCCAAAGACGATATCAATGCAAGCCCAAGATCAACCATGGCACCTGTCAAGGAATCCTTAAGTCTTTAAGAAACACTAAGGATGGATTCCTCAAGAATGAGGAAGAGTTAGAGTAACGCAATGGAAGCGCAAATGTATTAGATTATGAATCTAACTATCATCGAATATCTCTTTTATTTTGACTAAAGAGATATTTAGGGTGAAAACATTAAAAGCAATGACTCTTTAGTGTGTCTCATCGCACATGCAAAATATATAGCCATATGTAGTTTACAAATGTTGTTGTTTGGATGGGAAAGTTATGAACTTTCACGGTTTGAACCTGTAGTGTCTTTAGTGTGCCGACACTCGACACTAATGGAATGTATAGCTCAAGCCAAAGGAATCAAGGTCTCATCAAGATCCGAACTCAAATGAGAGATTCAAACCACATGATTGAGAATCATGTATAATGGTGAAGTCGTTAATCTCAAGTTTGCTTCGTGTGGATAACACATATAGATATCCACTGCCTAGGCCTACTACTCAGCCATTTATGAAATGAATTCGAAGAGGCATCACGATGACCAAGCCGATTGGCTCTAAGGCAAGTGGGGAGATTGTTGGAAATGTGCCCTAAAACCAATCATATGATGATACTTTACCTGACATTTCAAATGTTAAACTAATTTAGTTTAATATAAAGGGCATAGATTATTGTTATAGTAGTCTCATAAATGTTATATGCTTAAACAATAAGTCCAAGGAATATGTGCTTAGTAGAATGTAATCTAAACAAGTTAGGTTCACATGAGACTATTCCCATCATAGACATATCCTAAACGCTCGATGAATAGATTGCTAATCAAGTATTGACAATTCATTAAGATCAAGACATGTTATGTCTTCTCGTGGAGAGTGACTAGTCTCGAGTCATTGGTGTAACCGACACCAAGACAAGCATGTAGGTGCTCATTATGGAATGAGTCCATCGACCACATCACGATGAGTTTTCATGTTCATGTCACATGAGAACTCATAGTTGGGATAATGCAAATTAGTCCTTCGGGACCCGAGGCACTGGGCGCTTGTCTGCGGGTGAGGTCCTTAATCTGATTATGTCAAAGGCACCCCATCCGAGGGTGTCCTTACCACATCGCGTGGGGTTGCTACTTGAGCCATGGAAGCAAGGGAATGCGCAACAAGGGATCTCTAACCTTCAAATCACATTTGAGGGAGAATACTCTATGATATGATTAAAAATCTCTCGTCGTAGTATGAATGAGATTTAGAAAGTCGTCTAAATCATATTCAAGGTAATCATATAAGTAATGGAATCACATTGGATAGTAGACATGAATAAACTATCAAAACCAAACAATGTGGTCGAGAGTATTGTATTAGAGAAGGACCGTATTGCACAGCAATCCAACCGAATAGGTTTCTCCACCTCTTCCGATTAGCCTGGGTACTTCATGACATACCGCTTAGATTTCACTCATGGTTTGCAGTAGCCCTAAAGGTATGATCATTTCCTAGTGAGAATTGAAAGTAAGTTTCAATTCACAAACGATTTGAAAGTATTCTAACCTCCCACCGCCTCGCGAAAAGGGAACCTAATGGATCGCATACCATGTAAGGTAGAGTTTGGCATGTAGAATGGAGATGAGTAAGAATAATTAAATGGTTTAATTATTTAAAAGGGATTAATTAATATGTTAATTAATCAAACCAATAAGTTCAAGTAAAGACCTCAAGTTGGTTTTGTGGCTTCAAGGCCCAATGGGCTTCGAACGCCAAGCTTCATTAACTTAAGTTGTATGACAACTTAATAAGATGAGATGAGATTAGGCCCAATAGCCCAAAGAACCCAATATGGCCGGCCATTTGAGAATGTAGCAAACTTGCTTAATTGCAAGTTTGCCACTACATTGTGTGAAAGCATAAAGGACAATTTATAACATCATACAGCAGGTTTTCTTGGGAGAATGGCCGAAAGCATGAAAATGCTCTCTTCTCAAAGAAGGGCCTCTACCCCTAGAGGATTTAGCTAGAATCTCTTCCCCTCTAGGGCACTCATCTTCTCATCAAGACTCTCCTTGGTGAAGAGACTTAGAGGTTCCCTACTTTGGGAACTTGGAGAAACCACCCTTTGATCATCCTCTCAAAATGTTCATGGAGCAAAGAAGCTTGGAATGAAGGCCCCATCCATGGGTGATTAGCCTTGCTTATGCAAAGAGGAATCAACAAAAGGTATTTGATTTCTCAACTCAAAATTTGTTTTGATTTGAGTCTTGGTTCACCATATCTACTAGGCTTTAAATTTTCTTGGGTAAAGTTTCGTTTTAAGTGCATAGAAGCATGTTTCCGCCTTTAATTGTTAAATGCATGCTTAATGATGTTGCTTAATGAACTTGGTTAATCCGCATTTTTCCCTTCAAGTTAGAGGGCCCTTCTCCGCACATGAAACATATGCAAACGAATCGATTTCCAATTATTATTTCGACAAACCATGAACGACAATGCCCCAAATTAATTGTATTGAACGAATTAATTCTCAGATTTCCCTAGATTCATTGAATTGAATGGATAACGCATCACAACCAAATTATTCTTTATCAAACTCCCTAACTATGGAATACGCATGATAGAGCCATTTAACAAAGATCATTAAGTTCAATGGAAACCATAAGTTTTGGTAAGGCATTCATAACTATGAAAAGCATGTTATTCCAGCCTAGGGTTTACTTAACACAATCGTGACAAGCGATCTTTACTACTCTTGAATATAAGTTCATAACGATTAGGTGAAATTCCCTTATACTCTAGCATCAAATTCATGCATGCAAATTAAGTGTCGACCCTCAACCCACATACATAAACATGTTCTTAATAACACAGAGAAGTAAACCTCATTCACGATTCATGAAACAATAACTGGATGAAATCAACTCATATAAAACATATGTCCATGGCTTCGAATTCGCCTCTAACTAAAAAGAACTTAGTTCCACATGATTACAACTGAATAGAAATAATTAACATTAAACATCGAAAATAAAGATTGAAGACACCTAGAATCCTCCAAAACTGCAGCACTAATCTTCAGATTCTGACTTCTCGCTCCTATGTCCCAAAACTGATCTCTCGTTATGTTCTATGCGACCCCAATTGATTGCATTATCAAAGGACTCTAAAGCACAATTTTCTAGAGAGTTTAGACTTCATTAGAACTCCTCAATCCATTTGAATTAAGTTCAGAAACACGCACAAACAGCTGTCTCGTTTTCTTCATTGAATCCCAATCCGACTAGGACTCTTCTGCCTTTTTTGACCTTACTTCACTAAAATAGCGATAACTATTTCTAGAAGCATCAGAATCGTAATCTGTAAACTCATGTGGAAACTAGACATCCAGAGCTTTCCAACCATATATGGCTCGACACGTGATTCATTCTGAGGAAATCTGGGTGCTCTGTCGAAGTTGGCAGTTATGCATAGCACTGTCCAAATTCCACTCGGATTCCACTTTCTTGCAATCTGCTTATCTTCCAAACTTCTAACTTCACCTTTAGGAGAAAATAAGGTCCTCTAGAACTCAGGTTCTCAAATGTCTTTACATGAAAATGAATCTCCCTTGCAGCTGGAATTAGGTAGAAAATGATGGTGATAAGGTTAGGATAAGATAAGATAAGGTTTGGATAATGTTCCAGATAATATTCCATGTTTCCTGCTCTTTCCTTATCTTCTTTGTCTTGAACTTATTTCTTCATCTTCAAAACAGGTTTCTAGCCTTCATTGACCTCCCAATTCGCCCATTCCTTGTGTTCCATATGCATGCACTCCATTTAAGCTCAATTTTGCTCTAAAAGCACCAAAATGCACTTTCTTGTTTCACTTGCCATTTGAACCTACAAACACACAAAAATAGCTTAAATCACTATAATAAACAATAACTAACTACGTAAATGCAAGAAAACAAGCTAACTAAGTCGCATAAATATGCTCCTATCAGGGTATCACATGTATATAGACCTAAAGACATCATTGAGGATATGCGAGCACAAGTTGGGGTTAATATGAGCTATGAGAAAGCTTGGAGGGCAAGAAAGCATGCATTTGACATGATCCGAGGATCGCCAGAGGAATCTTTTGCCACACTTCCTGCCTATTGTGCCATGCTAGAGAGTAAAAATCATGGGATGGTAACACATATAGAAACGGATGATAATAACCACTTTTCATACTTTTTCATGGCAATGGGAGCCTCTATCAGGGGAATTCGAGGTTCTATGAGGCCGCTGATAGCATTTGATGGGACATTTTTAAATGGTAAATATCTTGGCACCTTATTTGTTGCTGCATGCCACGATGGACAAAATCAAATATATCCTTTGGCATTTGGCGTGGGTGACTCAAAAAATGATGCTTCATGGACATGGTTTCTTAGAAAATTGAGAGGTGCCATTGGAGATGTAACAGACTTGGTGTTTGTATCTGATCGGCATGGAAGTATCAGTAAAGCTGTGCAAACTGTGTTTCCAGAGGCACATCATGGAGCTTGTATGTATCATATAGCTGGCAACATGAGGAATAAATTTGGTGATAATGAAACAATGTTTAAGTTATATTACAGTGCGGCCAAAAAATACCATGCGTCAGAGTTTAATAGTGTTATGATTGATATTTGGGCAATCAAAGATGGAAAAATAGGAAAATATCTTGAAGAAATTGGGTATCATAGATGGGCTAGGGCACATTTCAATGGAAAACGATGCAACATGATGACAACCAACATTGCCGAATCCATGAATGCAAAACTGAAGGATGCTCGAAAGTTGCCTATCACTGCTCTAGCAGAGCACCTCAGAGGGGTGCTCCAAGAGTGGTTCAACGAACGTCGGAACATAACAAGTTCATGGAACTCGACCTTGACAAAGTGGGCAGAGGAAAAAGTGCACACGAATCAAAATAGAGGCTTGCGTATGTCGGTATGTATGGTTCGTTAACATTTTTATGTATATATTGTTAGTATTGTCTAATTTTCATTTTCCTCTCTTTCATTTTCTATTTAAATGCCATAATGGTTTCTAATAATTAAACTGCCATGTTTCAATGGTCTGGAACAACTCTTAGTTCCTAAATTTCATATCTCAAATTGTCACATAGTGCCACACACACACACACACACATATATATTTAACGTTCCTCTTGCTTTCACATGGTTGAATAACTGTGTAGGTATCTTCCATTAATCACTATGCATTGCAAGTACGTGAGGGAGACTTATATCATATAGTTGACCTAAATGCCAAGATATGCACATGCCGAAGGTTTGATCTCGACCAACTTCCATGTGTCCATGCAACTGCTGCATGTCGAATTCGCAGCACATCAGTATACAAGATGTGCTCCCAGCCAATGCAATTGTGCTAGCATATGCGGAGCCCATTTGGCCGGTTGGGAACAAGAGTGAATGCAATGTGCCAGAAGAAGTGCAGAGTAGAGTTGTGCTACCTCCAATTAGACAAGTGGTATATGGAAGACACAAGACAAACAGAATTCCATCTCAGGGGGAGAGAAAGATAACGAAGAAATGCAAGCGATGTGGCGAGATAGGCCACTATCGCCAAACTTGCAAGAATCCAAATGGACTCTATTCCAGAGCATGATTGTGAGATGACTTATTTATTTTTTTGGAATTTATTACTTAATTGACTTTTATATCAGAACAAAAGATGCAAATAGTTTATATGATATTTTGGTAGTTTGACATAGTGACTTTCTATGTGTTTTGTGTTTTCTAATTGTTCATGCAGTAGTGTTCAATATTATTGGTCAAATAGTACATGAATTATGTGGCAAGTATGCTAGGAAGAGAAAGACAGTAGGAATTTGGGGATGCAAGAATTGTGGAAAAGTGAAGTTATAGTTTTTTCACGGTTAAGAGCAAAGGAGAAAGTTTTTAGGGTTAACTGCATTTTACACCACAAGGTTTGTGGGTGATTTGCAAAATGAGCCACAAGGTTTCAATTTTTGCATTTTACACCACGTGGTTTTTGAATTGCACCAATTTAACGTCTCCGTCAATTTCACCGTCTAATTAGACGTTAAGTGGTGACGTGGTATATACTTGGCCCACATTTCAAGCACTTGTTGACCGTCAATTTCAATATTTAGTACTTTACTTTTTTAAACATTTTAAGAAATTGATGGTCAACGAGCGCTTAAAATGTGGGCCAAGTCTATGCCACGTCACCACTTAACGTCTAATTAGACGGTGAAATTGACGGAGACGTTAAATTGGTGCAATTCGGAAACTACGTAGTGTAAAATGCAAATATTGAAACTTTGTGGCTTATTTTTGCAAATCACCTCCAAACCTTATAGTGTAAATAGCAGTTTATCCAAGTTTTTAATTATTAAGGGTATTTCAATATTTTTATATCAACTTTTGGTTATAATTATCATAAACTAAAAAAAATGACTATAATTATATATGAGTTTTAAATTTTGGTTATTTTTCCAAATTTCCCCAAAACGGATGATCTAAAATTATTAATTCGATCAAATACTCACTCGAACATGATCAAACAGATGAAGCGAAAAAAAGAGAAATAAATAATAAAATGGTGCTATGAATGCAAAGCAGGTCTGTGAAATCTGTAGAAGCCATTGTTACTGGTGCACTGACAATTGATGCATGCCTCACTACTCTGAAATCCAACCTAACAGCACACACACACACCGCCTGAGTCACCTCTGTCGCCGACTACACTTTCCCAAAAAACTGATGATTATTATCAATTCCAAATTCCAATTAGCTAACATGATAATTCCCAATTCCAAATTCCAAATCCAATTCCTCAAAAATCGAACAATATTCAAACAAAACATTCAAACTTACCTCGGCGACTTGGCAAGTGAGATGACGACTTAGCGACGGAGGTGGGCGAGCCGGCGAGGGGCAACGTTGGAAGGGGTATTGGAAATGGGCTGGTGGAGTGGAGGGCACCCGCAAGGTCGAGGTGTATCAGAGTGAGAAAGGGTATCGAGACTGGGAGTCTGGGAGGGGTGTAATTAGTTAGGGCTAGCGTATACATAAAACGACATTGTTTTAAGGGATTTTAGAGGTTCGGTTCAGTTCAGTTCAGTTCGGTTTATTAACCATTGAAATTAAAACCGAACCAACAACAATCAGCTCAGTTCGATTTCTCTGATTCAATTCGATTTTTTTTCGGTTTTTAGTTAGAGCTCTAATAACTTAATTTAATTTTTAGTTAATACTATGTTTGGATGAAGAAATTACAAATTATTAGAAATTTTAAAATGACAGAATTTAAATTCTCATCAATTAAAATCCCGTAAATTTTATTGTTTGAATATTATATATATGGAATTAAAAAAAAACAGAAATTATAGTGTTAATTTATTTTGTTTCATGTATGGTTTAAGATGGTAAAACAACATAAAGATGAAATATGCAGAACTCAAAATTCAAAGCACCGAATAATGAAGTTGACCTTTAATCATCATTTAAAAAAAAAAATTTAAAAACAATTGCAAGAAACCAACAAAGAACAACCCAACCCAGCCGCTCCTCTCTCTTTCTCAGTTCTGATTTCCCCAATCCATAGTACCCAGCCAGAACCCTCCACCCCGCAGAAGGTAAAACAATTGCAGAAGATTAAGATTGCACCGGGACCTCTCCAATCATCAATTTATATCATTATTTCGAGTATCAATTTCACCTTCCGAATTGTGATTCAGAGCATCAACACCTCCTTCCAGGAGCTATAGAAAGAAATCGCGAGCAAACAGAGCATGAGTAGCAGCTATAAAAACCCATGTTAAGCTCGAAAAATTGGAATTGTGAAATGACGACCCTTTTGGCGGAATTTCAATTCGGAAAATTGGACCTCCAATTTCTGCAATTTTTTCCGCTTGGAAATTGTTGATTTCTTTGCTCCAATTAGCCAAACGCGGAAGATGCCAATTCCTATTGTCAATTCCGGAGATTTTTTTTCCCCATCCAAACACAGTGTAAGGTGATTAAAAGAGAATGTGGGTGCTATCTGAGGAAAAGGGTGGCTTCGAAATTCTAATTCTCACGACATGGGTAATCAAAGTAAGACAATTTTGCTGTGTGGAGGATGCAACACGTTCAATTTAAATTTTTGGTAATCATCAGCCATCTTAAAGAACATAGTTGTCTTGTCCCTTAGCTTTTGGAAGAGTAAATTTGAGAATACTATGTTTTCTCAAGTTGTAAAACTGATAAGGTATGTTTGCTTTATCTGCCGCTAGGAGCATAAGGAATGACGGTTGATGATTCAGTTCACCAGTAAAGTATTCCTTGATTGCGACTGATCTCCATGAATTACAAATTGCTTCAAAAGCAATAAAAGTCTCGATGACAGTCATTCGATTGGCAATAGGGATAACAAGTTCTCAAGGAAGATCCGACAAGTCAGACATCATCAAGAAATTTTTTTTTTTGTTACCAGTCATCATTGATATCAATCACATGGCTAGGGTTTAGCTATAGAATTACGTGTATGTGTATTTATTACTTTTCCATCGACCACGCCAATGAATTGAGTTTTAGCGTTGCTAGCTGTAGTTACCTTGTAAGGTAGGACTGTTGCTTCAAGTAATTGTCCGTTTTCAAATTGAACAGTGGCTGGTGTGGGATTACTTGGTCAAAAGCTCCCGATCTAGTTTCAGGACATTTAATATGCGTTGTTCATTTTGTTTTCTGAAAAAGATTTGTTTACATGAGATCTAGTTGAAGACTAGTTTTTGGATATGTTATGGTCTTGCATAGGCTTGATGAGTTTAATGGTTGTTTTTTTTTGTACGGGGTACAGTTTGTGAATGCGAGGGATCCTTCTAGAGTTAAAGGTGTTAAGTTTGTGGATCTTCTTGCTGTTTATCAAATTATTCTTGCACAAAGCAAAAGATGTGGATCTAGGTTTAATCTTAAGGATGGCGAGATTGAAATGTTAGTTGCAAGGCATGGAGAGAGATAACATACATACATGCTATTAATAAATTAAAGACTCTAGCATGCTTGTAGAAACCCAAATACCAAACTTTTGCCTTTGTTGATTCCTCTTTGCATATGCAAAGGATAAACACCCAAGAGGGGGGGGGGGGGCTCCTTGGATATATACGTTTGCTTGAGGGTTGTGGTTGTGCCTTGTCATCAAATGAAAAGGTTGCTTACGTACTCCGACTCCTTCGAAGATCAAACCATTCGTAGTTCATCTCCATGAAGAATTTGAGAAAGTATGAATGAGGAAAAATGAAATTCCTCATCCATGGAGATTAGGCCAAAGGGAGGAGAAGAGAGAGCTAATTCCAATATTCCTCACATTTTGACTTAATGTGAATAGTGACCCTAACTTACACTTTATAACTAATTTGCAAAGAGTGGCAAAAGTGTAAATATGAGCTCATTCACTATATGGCCAGCCTTAGGGTTTCATTGGGCCTTTGTGCCCTTTGTGGAACACCCCGCCCTCAATACCCACGTGGATACCGAGTTCAAAACGTGTTGGCCAACACTCAGAAGTGTCGAAGTAGTAGCGGTGCGTTCCAGTGACGTTGAGGCTTAGCGTGGTGGCTCTGGTTTCCTGCCGATAATGTAGGGAGTTTATCTTTCATTCAGTTTCTTTAATAATAACCATCCCGGTTATGGATAGAAATTTTAGGAGTTTGACTATATTATTAAATTTCCATTGCCTTATATTAGTTACGCTCTGAACCTTGTGCATGTTTGTAATAAATTCTGCAGACATTTCAACAGTTTAAATTGTATAATTTAAGTATTGTCATGCATAAAATGACTATGTCACTTCCGAGTGTCGGTCAGCACGTTCCGAACTCGGTATCCACGTGGTTATCGAGGGTGGGGTGTGCCACTTTGATTTTACACACACACACACACACAATCTACAAGAACCCAAATTAAATTAATTAATTTTCCCTAATTTCAAATTTATAACCCTAATTCAAAAATTCCCAAATTTTCATAACTCAAACCCTAATTTAGTTTAATTAAATTAGTCACGCAATGAGTTTATTGAATTAGGTGGAATTCGATTGGAGTCTTACCACTCTTCGAAGGTTTAGGGCTGGAGGAACGAGGCGAGCAACAATGGCGACTAGCGAGGCACTGGTTCTTGGCGAGGGAGAAGGTCTGAAGGAAGGAGAAATCGAGTGAGAGTCTAAGAGAGGGTCTGAAGGAAGGAAGGAGACACTGTGAGACAGTGAGAGAGAGAGAGAGCATCGATCGAACTGCGTGTCAAAGTCGAGAAGAACTGAAGAAGAAGAAGGCTTGACTAGTTGACTGAAGGAAGGAAACAAATAGTTGGGTAGGGAATCAGGTGTGGTAGAGTCCATACGAATTGAATAGACTCGACTATCACCCTATAGAACCCAGCCATGTGGTAAATGATTTAAAAAAAAAATCGGTTGGGAAGCTAGTTCCATCATTCAAGTTGTAGATCAGGTTTGGTTCCTTAACATTCTCGTACGTTATACTTATAATAGGGAGAAAAAAGAACTTTCGAGGTTTTGATGCCTAATTTAAATCTGATTCGTTTGTGGAACTGTAACATATTTATATAGTACTACGAATTTCTACTGTTGAATTAATGAAGCCACTACGCTAATTCATTTATATTGTTTGAATTGAACTTTTAAATATCTGTTCACCCATTTATATATGTTTGACATACAAAGATTAATGGGCATTCCTCATTTGGTGTGTGCCACATGCTGAGAAAAATGTGGTGATAGTTTGCAATCAAATTAAAGTCTATTAGTGTTGCTAATATACATAGGGCTTAAGGTTTTTTAGCTAGTGGTTGTTGCGGCATATGCATGAGTAGGAATTGTAAGTTGTTTTTTTTCTTGGTCTCTAACTGTATATTTTTTATTTTGTACATAGGTTTTTGTTGGATCATGGTTTAGGGGTGTGAAGGTTGGTGGGAAAGAGTTGGATTTTGTTAAGGTTTTTGTTGAATGACGGTTTAGGAGTGTAAAGCTTGGTGGGAAAGAGTTGGATTTTGTTAAGGTTTTTTAGATCATAAATGTGGCATCTGTTTAACATGCGACCTATGTATCATCTGTTTGTTTCCTGTTTAACTTTTTTCTACTATTGTATCAACTGATAACTTTAGTTTTCGATTTGTCCTTGATAATGGTCCATGGAGAAAGCTTCACTGATAATTATATGATCGATTGTAGTTATTAATCTACTTTTTCTGTTTCTTTGTCATCTTTTAATTCTTCACATATAATTCTAAAGAATGGAATCAGTGTTGATTCTTAATCATACACAATCTAATCAGTTGTTACCCCCAAGGGCTACTGCACCACACAATCTTACTGAATACTTCAATTTCACCTAGCTTTTGTTCCATTTCTGTTATACATTTTTACAGAATTCAATATCCTTCGTGCTTACAATACCATCTCTTTCTTAATCTGCGAATTTCACTTGCAGTGCTACAATTGGGATATGAAGAAGAAAGAGAGAAGACTGAATCTTGAGAAAGGATCCCAAGAAGCTGACAAGTTTAACATCCTGTTGCAGCAACGTACAACTTTTGTAGAGATGTCATTACTTAGTTAAAACTAAGTCCTATCTACTTTTTACCATAGTTTGAAATATCGCGCGACATCGCGCAATATCGCGCGTTTTGTCGCGTAACGGAACCAATTTCGCGACATCGCGTAAAATTTTCGCGGAAGTCTCAAAAAAGCGTACGCGATTTACGCGATAATTACGCGATTTACGCGAAATTACGCGATGAAAACGCTATTTGTAACTAAAAAAAAATTTTGCCCAAAAGGACAAATCCCTAGTTTTGGTAGTGAGTGACAATGATGATAGTTTGCTGGGTGATGATAATCTTGATGAGGATGATTATTTAAATGAGTAAAGTTTAGTTTTTCTCTTTGTAATGGGTTTATGAATATTTTGTAACTTTTTGAATGATCTTTAACATAAGATCTTCATTATGTTTGGCATATTTGGATTTTTATTCAAGTGTTTTGTGTTGTTGAACTTGAACAATATGTATTTTGATAGTTTATTATGCATTAATGTGAAATTATATGTGTTTTGGTGCAAGTATATATATATATGTTTATTCAATGTTCATTACTATTTTACGTTATGCAAGTCTCAAATAGCTTACGCGAAACCGCTACATAGCGCGACATTGCATAGCGAAACTTCCCACGCGACGCCTTACGCGACGCAATTTCAAACCTTGCTTTTTACAGACGTGTCAATATTTTTTAAAACCACTATATGTAAATATTTGCTTACAACCACTTGGTATGTAAGTTTGTTTGTTACCATGGCATAACATGGTAGAATAACCTCATGTAAATATCCTTTTTTTTTCTCCCTGTCATTTGAGAAAACAAGAAGTTCTGGTCCTGAAGGGATGGTAGATGGGGATACAACTTTGGCGTCACGGAAGACAATTATGAAAGAGCACTTGAGATTCTTAGCTCATTACAACTTAAAAAGATCATCCAATATTGAATTCAAAATAACAACATTTAATGACAGGGTTTCAAATCCGGCAGCAACGCGCGGGTTTGTAAAACCTAGTGGCTACTAATAACTAGCTCTAAAACATTAAAAACTAAGGGACTCTATAATTACATTTTACATCTATACACACTAGAATGTATTGTCATTCAATAGTGTCATGTGGCATGAATAGCGCGTATAAATATACATGAGAGTGTATTTTTAGAAAGAAACTACATGAGAATAAAGACGAGATGCTGACCATTTAGTACTAAAACAAAGCCTAAACTGCTCCACTTGACTTCCATGATCAGTAAGCTACAAAAAAAAGTTCACCTGCTCAGGCTGCTCTCAACAAGAAAGAATATTCAAAACATTCTCCTAGACTCTAGTCAAACGTTAATGAAGGAATGTAACAGCGTCAACATGGTAAAGCATTTAAACCTAGGTCCACCTGAAATTCTTGATAACATATTCAACAACACAAACAAGAAAATAGAAATTAAGAAAAAAAGATGGGTGGCTGTGACATGAATGGTAACCTTCATGAGGAGAAGTTTAGTGCACCAATGCCTTGGATTGGCATGTATGTAGCAGCCGCATCGTTTGCGTGTCTGATTGCAATGGCAGCGGATGTAATCCTCGGCGTCCGGCACTGTAAGTACTGGTTCCCTTGCAAGTTCTTCTCCATTAATGCCACATCTCTGACCTTGATAGGTGTAGCAATAAAATTGTCAGTGGATCTGAACACTCCCATGCCCAACCGCCATGATCAGCTTGCAAAGCTGAGCAGCTCTGCCTTGATCTGCACTGCAATGGCTAACTCCATGCCGTCTCTTGGAGCCATGAAGAATGAAGAGATGTTCATGAATGTTATTGCTTTGGGAATTCTAGTCATCACCCTTATTGTCAATATTTGCATCCAATTAGCTACCGGTGCAATCTTTGTTTTCTGGAAAGGGCATGCTTCGGTTATGTTCATCATGCTTGTTTTGCTCCTCATGCTGATTTTCTCGGCTTTAACCGTTCCAACAACAAAGAATTATTTAGAAAAAGGGTACAAGAAAAGGTACCAATTATCTCATACAGAATGCACAAATGCAAGTGGTAGAACAGAAGTTACCAAACTCAGAGACACATTGACAAAGCTTTGGGTGATGGCTCACACCTCTAGCCCTCAATTTGTGATGGGCAGGTCAGTGACATGCACTGCTTCTGGAGCTTTCTGTCTTTTGAATGCCATGATTTTGGCCGAAGCCATGTTTAGAACATACTTTATGCCGTGGTCTATTAAGTTTTGCAGCGGAGAATCAGACTACAAGTTGACAACCACTTTGATTCTGTTTACGCAAGCAGTTGCAGTAGGGGTTGGTACTATTGCCCCGGCGTTTAGATGGTTCATCGCCATCAATTTTAAGTGCCCGAAAAGAGGAAACATAAGCTACAAAAAAGAATTCGAAATAGAAAGGTACTGGATTCAGGGGCTTGTGGAGTTGAAAAAGTGTCCATTAATTTTTAGAATCAAAACTCGGAACTGCAGGAAACTTGCACATGAAGCAAGAAACAAACTTTTGGACTTGTGTATTGCAATGCAGAAGGGGATTGTCCTGTCAAGTAAAGCAATTCGATCCATTTCCATTTTCTTTGTGAGTCGAATCTTTTTAGTCGGGGACTTGTTCAAAGAGTGGAAGAACAAGAAGGTGGAATTCGACACCGTCCCAGAGTCGCAGCAAAGCCCAAGGCAAGATCTTAGCAATTATGTTTTGTATCTTGAAGGTGAGGATGCATTGGTTCATTACATGATGAATTCAAACTGTGATGCTACAAATCACTGGATTCAGAAGGGCACGAAAGCAGAGCCCAAATATCTCTTTAAGCTGTTGGAGAAATCGACTGCCTCGCAAGGATTCAAAGGAGTGGCAGAGTTTGATGACAGTGACCGAGTTCCCTCTCAACAATGTGAAGAGCCTCCAAATTGTTGGGCTCTTCCAGTTGTGACACTAACAAGTATTGCACTTGCACTTCCAAACATCGGTTCTGATTCAATCGAAAGTCTGATACACGGAGTAAACGAAGGGCTCATGTACATGAATGCCATTGAGAAACAGCTGGATAGCAAAGGAGATCTTGCCAACATCAGAAAGGCGGCAGAGGTCGTGTGGCTAAAAGTTGATCTGTATCACACATGGCTAGATTTGGATCTCGGAAAATTGTCACTTCAGGAAAAGAGTACAAAGGAAACACTTGAACAACTTTCGGAAACTGCAAAATCCATATTTGAAGAATGTAGAAAGCGGCAGATGAGTAAGAAGAATGTGTGTTCGAGAGATAGCCCTTCAAAATGGTCCGTTAAGGAGCTTGCCGCTAATTCCATGTACAGGATAAGCCAAACTCTTCTGCTAAATTCTGAAGGCAGAATCAACGAATCAAGTGAGAGATTATTCGAATCAATGGCTGTGATGATCTCTGACATAATGGGTGCGTCTCTCACAAATTTACCGGAAGCTGTGGCAATCAAGTGTTTTAACAGCACAATTGAGGAGAGGGAAGAGAGTGTGAGGCATGCAGTTTACATTCTTGGTAAAACTGAAAGGATTCTTTATATTGTGGAACCTGGTATTCCTTCAAATTTGGATCATCACCAAATGGCATGCATTGATGAGTGGCGTTTGGCACGGAAACCCCAGATCAATTTCAAGGCCTGCACTTCATTTCCGATATCGATGAGTGACATGGATTCTTCAGCAGGATCAAGTGACCACTTTTACGTGAAGATGGATTAGGGAGGGTTTCTAGGCTGCTGTACTTTAGTATAAAAAGGATATATATTAAAAGACTCTTGTATTCAGTTTTTTATCAATAATATTCCAGAATTTAGATTCAAGGGTTCTCATGGGATTTTGCCCTAGAACTCGGTTGGTTAATTCGCTTCCTACTATGATTTGGCCCTATTTTACCAGCTGGACAGTTCGCTACCGCCCTGCATCAGACTCGGTACATGTTAGTACAATTCAAGCTAGTTAAAACACGTTTGAACTATTATGACATTATCCTTAAAACTAGTTAAGGTGATAGAAAGTATGAACTAACCTGAAAGAATTCGTTGATTACGAATCCCATTGCAAACAGATATCCATTCATCGATAGTGTCTACTACTGTTGCAGGATCGTCACTTGAAACATTAAGACTGGGTACTGCCGAGCCACACCTATTACTTGCAACCTTTACTAACAAGCCTATAATAATATATTTTTCAAGCATGGGAACAGGAGAAGAAATTTACGATCAATCAGATTATCATTTAACCAAAATGCAATCTTAATTAGTACTGATCTTGGCCATGGCCCGGGTTTGGCCAAACCCGGGCTAACTTTAACCAAGCTAAGTTATAACTAAGACGTCGGAGAAAATTGTAAAAGACCAATCTAAGCCATAAGCCATGTTGAACTTCTTTGTTCTAGCTTTCATTTTTTTTTATTCTCTAGCTACCCCCAAGGTTACGAGTATCTGCAGCTTGTATTGCAATGGCCCCTTAGTTACATGCCAGATGAACCCGCCTTGCGTCTCCCCTGCTGCTCCACAAGTACCTGTAACATGCGACGCTCCTACTGAAGCTACAAAGTTTGACTGGAATCTGTTATTTATATTAATTCATGCTTCATTTCCCAAATTTACTTACAACTTCATTGATTCTTTTTAATGCTATAGCTATGACCAAAATCTAAGCAACTTTTTAAATTATAATAATTAGTTGAGAGGAGATCCTCAATTGCTATGAGACATGGATACCGCATGGCCGTCTGCTGCGGGGAAGTCTTAGCCAATCAAGTATGGGGTTCTGGGCGAGAGAGTACGATAAATATGGCACCTGTGCTAAATTTGCTAGCCAGAATCAATATTTGAGGAGGGCGGTTGATTTGAGGAATGCCAACAACGTTGCGGATATGTTCTATTTACGCGACTTTGTTAGCTTATTTCCTTGCATTTATTGAGTTAGTTTATGTTTATTAGAGTGTTTTAAGCTATTTTCGTGTGTTTGTAGGTTCAAGTGACAAAGTTGGCAAGAAAGGGCATTTTGGAGCATTTTAGAGCAGTTTTGGGCTTGGGATGGATAGCATATGCTTGGAGCAAGATGGATGGACGTATTGAAGTTCAAATGAGACTAGGAATGTGTTAAAGAGATGGAGAAATTAATTCAAGACATTGAAGATAAGAAATTAGCTACAAGGAAGGAACATCATCCACACCTTATCTTATCTTATCCTAACCTTATCATTATCCTTTTCTACCTGAGTTCCAGCTGCGAAGGGGGATTCATTTTCATATGAGGACATTTGAGAACTTGATTTCTAGAGGACCTTATTTTCTCCTAAAGAGTGATGATAGAAGTTTGGAAGACAAGGAAATTGCAAGAAAGTGAAATCCGAGTGAGAATTGGACAGTGCTATGTATAACTGCCAACTTCGACAAAGCACCCAGAATTCCTCAGGATGAATTACGTGGCAGCTGTTTTGTGCGTGTTTCTACACTTCATTCAGATGACTTAAGAAGTTCTAAAGGGGTCTAAACTCTCTCTAAGTCGTGGCCTTGGAATCCTTTAATGATTCAATCACTTGAAGACGCATAAATGAGAAAAGAAGATCAATTTGACAAAGGGCGGGGGGCACACAAGAGCCTAAAGTTAGAAATTCCAGATTGTGCCGTAGCTTTGGAGGGTTTTAGGTGTATTCTATCTTTGTTTTTAATGTTTAATGTTAGTTGTTTTTGTTTCATTGTAATTATGAGGAACTAGTTTCTTTATAGTTAGAGGTGAATTCGAAGCCATGATTATATGTTTCATATGAATTGATTACATCCAATTATTGTTTCTTGAGTCTTGAATGTGACTTGCTTAACTGAGTTATCAAAACTTGTTTATGTATGTGGGTTGAGGGTGACACTTAGTTTGCATGCATGAATTTGATGCTAAAGTATAAGGGAGTTTCACATAATCGTTATGAACTTATATTCACAAGTAGTGGAGGTTGCTAGTCACAATCGTGTTAAGTAAATCCTAGGCAGGAGTATCATTCTTTTCATAGTTACGAATGCCTCGTCAATGCTTATGGTTTTCAAGGAGCATAATGACCTTTGATATGTTTTTCTATCATGCTTTTCATAGTTAGGGAACTTGATAAGGATAATTTGGTTGCGATGAGTATTCCATCCAATTTAATGAATTAAGAGAAATCTGAAGGTTAATTTAAGCGTACCTAATTAACTTGGGGTATTGTCATTCATAGTCTAAGGCAATAATAACTGGAAATTAGTTTGTATACATATATCATGTGTGGAGAAGGACCTTCTAACTAGCTTTTCACCTTCGTCAACTACCCTTTCATTTGTTCTGTTTAATTTATTGTTTAAGTTTAAATTCGTCCAAACCAATCCCCCGTTTAATATTTTGAGTCTTTTTAGTTAATTTTCGTCCAAATTTTCCTTTAGTACTTGTTTTGAGTCAATTTAGCTTAGTTTTATGTTTTTGAGTCTATTTAGTGTAGATTAGCATCCCTCCTAATCCCTGGCTTAGAACGATCCCTACTTACACTTACTACGATTGTCAAAAAGAGAGTTTAATTTGTGTGTTAGTTTCGACCACATCATTCTCCAAACACCAAATCACTTGGCAACAGAGGAAAACACTTGTCACCTATGTTTACGTGCTTCAAATTCAACAATCAGGGCTGGCTATCGGAAGTTGCATTCTGCTACGACGCTACTGGCGCAAACATGATTGATTGTTCTCTTGTTCATGTTCAGGGACAACCATGCGGACAGAATATGAATATATATTTTTAAGCTCAATAATTATATGGGATATCATCAATCAGTTTGACTAGTGTTTGGTTTTGGAATAAAAGTAAAATTAAAGTTTGGAAACTACTGCTATTGCTTAATATTTCATGATCAAACCTACTGATATTAGCTACTAAAATTGTAAAGGATGAGAATTTTTTATCAATATATGCAATCGAGGGTACTCAGCCGCCAGGGTGCAGTACGGGTGGTACTTGCCAAAGGACCAATAAAGGGAGTTGTGGGTGTTTATACCCAAAGTGTTGGAGATGATACCAAGAGTGATGCATGGCACAACAGTAAATCATTACACGCCCCTACCACAAACAATGTCTCTGCTTCCGAAATAAGGGGCAGCCGCAGAGTCGGACGGCGGGATCGGGAAGAAGGTTCCACTTCCCACAACCAGAGTGCTGAACATGGGATTTTGCAAATCACGTTCAGGACTTGGAAAATGGCGAATGAAATGAGGACTAGAAATGAGTTCACACCAATGCTTGGTGATATGAATTTTAATGTCTATACAATTAGGCTCAAAATCACATGAAATACTTGCAAGAATACAAGAATATTGTAGTATAGATGCTCATGCAAGGTCATTCTCCTCAAGGACTATTTGGATAATTTATGTAAAAACAATTCCTAATTAACTACTTAGAATTGAAAATTGAGAAAAGAGATTTTGATTTTTAGTAATATAAAAGAAACGAATTTTAATTTAAAAACAAATATGATAAACAAAAAGAGTTTTAAAAACCAGTTTATAAAAGCACTAGGGTTCCACCATCACCTAGCAATCTTATGAATTTCTACCAATTACTTATGATCTACACATGCCACTTTGAAGGTTAGGTTTTCCTAATATATATTCTCCTTGTGATATTCAAGCAAGAACGTATATCTAACATGCAATCCATCTGTGATATTCAGATCAAATATGAACATGCAAAACTCATTAAGTTCTATGAAAACCTTTTGAAAACCATGCAACCCCTAAGAGCGTGATATTCGCCTTAGGTGAAATTACAACTATTAATCACAAGAAGCAAAACTCAATCCTCCGGTGATATTCCTACCGAATTGCATCCAATTACTTTTCTAAACATCATAATGTTGGTCAGTCATCAAGACAATTAGATAGTTTAAAATAGTGATCAATAATTCAAAGCGTACATGCAATCAATCATAAGCAATTAAATAAAAACTACATATTCATGTTGTTTCGCCCTAGCTAATAGAAATTAGTTACGCATATTCATAATTGAAATCATAGAAAATATTATTAAGAAAAGGAATGAAACACCTTAAGATAGAGAGTCTCCAAGAACTCTAAAGTTGAATAAGTATATGCGTTCTCTACAATTGTGAACGGCAAAAGCAATATATACTGCTATGTCATCGCACAAACCCTAAATAATAGTCTTTCGTTCCAACTAGGAAACTAAATAATAATAAAATAACTTAGAAAATAGACTCAGAAACTGTCCAGCCACGTTTTAGCCTCAAATCTCCTCCAAATCCGGCCCAAGATAGCTTGTTTTAAAGATAAGAACGTTCTGAACACAACTCCAGAAGGCCACAAATCCATCTGAGGTTGTCTTGGGCTCCAAAAACGAAATTTAAATCCAAAAACGTGACTTTCCAGCACCGCGCACTGCTCCTTTATTTTATTGCCAGAAAATAACTACTTGGTGGAAAAATCTGATATTTTGATATGATCAAGCTCAGTGACTCACGAATGTCCTCCAATTGGAATTACTCCAAAATTCGTCCATTTGATTATGTTTTGCTCCAGAGGAAGTTGAAAATCCTATATTGAAAATACAATTCAAAGTATCAAAATTCTTCCAAAATATTAACCAAAATATACTAAGAATAGGGATAAATATATAATATAAAATCTACTCATCACTTGGACACACGCTTGCATTGAAAAATGAATTTGTTGCAAGGAAATCGACAGAGGATTACGACGAACAAAAGCTCAGGGAGATCTGAGATTTCTATACCTGAATTGCAGCTGCTTCCTTCCGTAGCAGAAGGATCACCAGGTTCCATGGCTAGCGGCAGAAATTTCACTGCTATGTTATTACGTTAGCAGAGAAACAATTACATTTACACTGCTATATATATATATATATATACACATATAATTTGGGCCGGGCTTGTTTATCCAATCCAATTGAAACTAAAAAAAGATAAATAATGAGAGCAGATATGATTGTGGTTTACCTAATATCGGCAATCTCGGAAATGGAATGGTGAGATCAATGGGAGAGGATTGTAATGGAGTGGTAAGTGGGATTTAGACTTGGGGAAGTGGGGTTTAGAAAAGGATAGGTAGCTTTGTAAAAACAACATGCCTTGAAATAAAGACCCTTCCATCTAAGCATCTATAACCCATGTGACTCAGACTGTAACGTAACCCAAAAATACACACTTCTTGCTTCTAGGTTCAAGCTTAGAGGTGGTGTAGGGTTGTAACCATGGGTAACAAGCACAACCAAAAGCTTTTAAAGCCTCAGAGGAAGGTTGCGTACGTATGAAACCAGAAGTTCCCAAGGTGACTTTTCTGACTTAGTGAAAGGCAATCTGTTAATGAGATATACTGTTGTGAGAAGTACTTATATGGAACTTGAGATTCAGCTAAAAGGGTTCTAGCTAACTCCACTATTTGTCTGTGCTTCCGTTCAGCATTGTCATTTTTGCTGAGGAGTATGGAGGCAGCTAAGTTGATGAGTAATACAAGAGACATTTAGAAATTCTTGAAATTCCCTACTTAGATACTCCCCACCAGAGTCACTTCTTAACACTTTAATACAAGTATTCGACAAATTTTCAACTTTGGCTTTAAAAACTTGAAAGACCTCAAATACATCCGACTTAGCTCGCAATATATAAAATCACATAATACTTGCAACCAGAGCAAGAAATCACAGAGGATGGACCCCAAATATCAGTCCGTATTAATTGCAAATTAAGGAGCCTTTGTAGTACAAGTAGATTGAGTAAAAGGCACAGGCTGAGCAGAACCAGTCATTTTCAATCCATTTTTATTCACTACTTGGCTGAGTACATGAAGATCATTTGGGCGTCCTAACCTTTTATGCCAAATTGGCAATGTTGCTTGACTTACAGCAAAAGCAGTGGCAGAAGGAGGCAAACCCATATTCCATATTAAACTCATCTTTAAAAAAAAAAAAACCATGTAAATTCTTCTTTTCATGATGATTTGGCTATATTACACGAATTTTTTTTTCTTTTCAGAAGAGCCTCATATTTTGTTAGAGGCCTCCTTCCCTTAACATTAAGCTCGAGTTAATTAATAACTAAGCTTATTCTTAGTTATGACACCTGCACTCTTTACAAAATCTCATTTTACCCCATACACTCTATATTGTCTCACTTTAACACATGTACTCTTCCTCAATGTCTCACTTTATCATATATTTTGTCAAATTAGTTAAGGGAGCCGTTAATTGTGTTGACGTTGGTTGTGTGGCATGTGAAACCCATGGGTAATGGGAGGTGGGTTAAACTCAAACTAGGGTTTGATTTCTTTAGATCAAGAGAAAAATATAAGAAGAGAAGGTTGAATTTCAAGATTCACAAATCAATTTCTATGTTTTTGGATCCTTTTGCAAAGATTCTTAGGGAGAATCTCTACCTCTGTTGCTCTCCTTTTCTTTATTTTTCTTAATATGGAGAAATCAAACCTTGGTTTGAGTTTAACCCACATCCTTGCACTCATGCGTCTTACTAATATAGTTAAAAAGACTAAATTGTTCATGCCATGTTAGCACAATTAACTATTCTTTTTAACTTATTTGAATAAATAGAATAAAGTAGGACATTGAGAGAGAGATAGTTAGTTTAAAGAAAATGTTTTTTTCCCTTCGATTGTTTCTGTGTGGATTTCAGGATCAGATAAGATACACTGGTATATATATGTATTCCGGGTTAAAGTCGAAATGCAATTTGATTCCATTTGCTAATGGAGTACAGTTCAAATATTATTTTGCAGAGTTCCTTTCTTTTAGCTTTGCATGACTCACAAGCAGAATTAAATAAATATATAAACATGTTAGACCCAGCCCACCACAGTACATCACAAGCACGATTACGAGAAAAACAAAAACTTGTTCCGGCAAAAGCAAAAGAGAGAAATGTACAATAAGTGAACTTGTCAAATCACGTCTTCGAAATTTTTACAATGATACGTATCATGTAGTGATACGACTAAAGAACAGTTTAGATTATTTTAAATTTAAAAAATATTATATCATTCAATGATTTAAACCGTTCATTAATCGTATTACTACGTGATACGTATCATTGCAGCCAAATCCTTCAGTTTCCCTCGTTTTCTGAAATTTGTTACTAACCTAAACCAATGGTAGGAAGGAAGTCAACCCACTTGCTAGAAAAGAAAAGAAAGGAGAAAAACTAAGGGCTGGTTTGGGGTTACTTAATTTTTTTTAAAAATAGCTATTTAAAAAAGTTGGGGCATTAATTGCGTTTTTTTTTTTAAGTCATGAGTCCAAAACAACAGAAAGCAGAAGCATCTTCACCCTTGCTTCTCAAAAAAGCGCTTGTTTTTAACAGAGACGGGTGAACAGTACCAATTAATGAAACTTTCATATTGGCAATCATACGCCCGTATTTTTCTCTGAAAACCCTAAGGCCCCGTTATATCTCTCTCGCCTCTCCTCTCTTGCCGTTTGAGAACTCTCCCCTTGAGCTCAATATGTCCCTCTCATCCCGTTGGAGCACTCTTCAATTTTTTCAGAGAAGTTGAAATGGGCATTTTGTATTTGATTTGGAATTCCTGGAAGTGATTTTTTCCTGGTCAGAGAAGTGATTTTTTCGGAGAAGCATATAAACTCATGACAAATGAAATGCCTGGAAGTGAATTTTTCCTGGTCAGAGACCACATATGATTTTATTAATTTTTTGAAAATAAGCTAGTTAGCTCATAAGGATTCATGTGGTTGCACACCTATCCCATTTTAATACTTACGTGTAGTTTGTGTGAATAGTGAAATACAGTAATTTCTTTGTATTTTCTTAGCTCTAATACTTGTGATGAACTACTCAAATGCATCATCTGAATCTAATGTAGAAAGTTGGGGATATATTGTCTTGTGGCCATCACTAAAATGCATTAATCTTTCGACTAATATATCATCTAATGTAGGTGGTTGCAAACATATTGTCTCAAGGCACGAAACTTTGGGAGCATACAAAGGGGGTTGAGAACAATATACAATAAGCTAAATTAATAATACATCCAACAACATGCATTTCTTGGTAATTTCACACAGTCACAACAGTTTTATATAAAAGTTTACCAAACACTCTAACACTGTTTTTTTTTGCTAAAAGCACTTTTACAACTACAATTTACCAAACACTTACCTGCTTTTTTTCACAGCTGTTTATTCTTACAACACAGCATAAGCAGTTTAAAAAAAAAACACAGCAACCCTAAACTAGCCCTAATTTGGTTCCAGCTATAAGCAAGCATCAAATGGCTACTGACTTAAGCAAACAACAATGATAACTGACTTAGAGCATCTCCTAGCTAGCTCCCTAAATGAGCTTCCATATGAAATTTTACAAAGAAGTTGGTCTGACCCGTTTATAGAATGAGTTGACATGAACACGACACAAAACACAATTATGCCAAATCCCAAATGTAAATAAGTTGGGCTGACCCATTGTACACTTCTATTTTAGTCTAATATAATCTTATTCAACTCCGCTTAATTAATGCCAACATTGTTAGAGAGCATGCAGAGAACCAAAAGACCCATGTTTGTAACTATATATCATTGATTCGGTGGCCATGTCCTTGTTGCAGCATAAGAATTAGAGTAGTTTACTAGCTTTTTCAAGGAACATGGATCATTTAAGTATCCTAACTTAAGTTGATGTGAAAATTATGCTAACACACAAATTAAACCTTCTTTTGACAATTGTAGTAAAGTATGTAAATAGGGATCGTTCTGGACCGGGGATTAGGAGGGATTGCTAAAACACCTAAAACTGACTTAAAAACACAAAACTAATTTTAGAACACTAATCTAGACTTAAAGAATGCAAAACTAGACTCTAATGACTCAAAACAACTAGAACAACTCAAAACAGCACAAAACAAGCAAAAGGACTTAAACTAGACACTAGAACTAAGTTTGGACGAAAATTGATTTGGACTTGACTCAAAATACTTAAAAACACAAATTAAGACAAATTCTAACTTATTTGACACACGAAAGTAAATGGGGGATTGGTTTTAACAAATTTGTAAACTAAACTAATTGAAAACAGATTGTAAACAAGGACACAATTTAAGGATGATTTAATGGATGGATGGATGACTAGCTAGAGGGTTCTTCTCCACACATGACATACTTGCATACAAATCAATCTCCAATTGTTCTTTTAATGACTCATGAACCTCAACACCCCAAGTTAATTAGGTATGCTTAAATTAACCATCAGATTTCTCTAAGTTTATTGAATTGGATGATTGCATGCGACAACCCAAAGTATTCCTCAATAGTCCCCTACATGAATTGCATAATAGAGATACATATCAAGAACCATTAAGTTCTATGGAAATCATAAATATTGACGAAGCAATTGTAACTATGAAAAGCATGATACTCCTGCCAAGAATTCACTTAACGCGGTCGTTTATAAGCGACCTTCACTACACATGAATATAAGTTCATAACGATTAGGTGAAATTCCCTTATATTCTAGCATCAAATTCATGCATGAAAACTAAGCGTGCACTCTCAATCAACATACAAGAATAAGTTATCAATTGAACAGTTAAGCAAATTGATTCACAATTCATGAAATCACAACTGGATGTAATTAATTCATAACACAAATATAGTCATAGTATTGAATAGCCCCCTAGCCAAAAGGGCTTAGTTCCTCATAATCACAAAACAAAGATAAACGGATTGATACATTGAAAACAAAAGAAAGAAAACACCTAAACGCTCCAGCGATCCAAACAGAACAGCAAGCAGGTCCAAGCACTCTCCTTCCCTTCCTTTGCTGCGACACAAGGAGTAGGTAGTGGTTTGATGGGTTGTTTGTATGACGGGATAGGTAAAAGGGTGTATGGTGGTGGTCAGAAACTGTAAAGATTGTGTATGGATGTGTAGAATGGTGAATGAATAATCCTAAGGTGCGGCTAAGCTGTTTACTTAAAGGCTTTAGGGTAAGTAAAACCTTAATTTATTTAGGGTGACAGAAATAAAGTCAAAATACTCCTAGAATAGGAAAAGAAAATCAGAATCCAAGGGAAAAAAGCTAAGATATTCAGCAAAGGGAAAGAATCAAAAGAGGGATGTAGTTTTAAGATAGGAAATAGGAATATAAGCTCTTCCTTGTGTGGCAAGGACAGAAAATAAAGGGAAAGGGATTTTCCTATGCGGCAAGGAAGGGTATTTTCCTGTTTCGACCTTCCGTTACGAAAACAGCGATAACTATTTGTAGAAATATCATAATTGTGTTCTGTAAAGTTCTGTGGAAACTAGACATCCAGAGCTTTCCAACAATATATGGCTCGACACATAATTCGCCCTGAGGAAATCTGGGTGCTTTGTCGAAGTTGGCAGTTATGCATAGCATAATCCCAAATTCACTCAGATTCCACTTTCTTACAATCTGCTTGTCTTCTGAACTTCTATCTTCACTCTTTAGCACATTCCTAGCCTCATATGAACTTCAAACACATCTAGCCATCATGCTCCAAACATGTGCTATCCATTCCAAGCCCACTTTGCTCCAAAATGCACCTTTATGCATACTTCATCCTTAGAACCTGAAATTGCATGAAAATAACTTAAAACACTATAATAAACAGAAACTAGCTCAATAAATACACGAAAAGAAACTAACAAAGTTGCATTAATATGCTCATATCATAAGTTCACATAAATTATCAGAGAACTTAGTAATAATTTATGTGAGCTACCATTTCTACAACCACACTTTCAAGTTATCAGGTATAATGAAAGTATCATACTTTTTAAAAAATCTGATATTGAAATTATTGTACTTTTTCTAATGTATGACAAGAGAATCCATGACTTAAATTCAATTATCATACTTTTTATGTAGCCACATAAATATGGTTTCCAGGCAAACAAAAGCAAATTGTAGAATTATCTTCCAACTACGTTGGCACACAAATCCTGATGTGATGCGGTGATCTTGGGATTGTTATGTTGCCTCTCTCCCAAATGAACAATGTGAACCTATTATTTAAGAAAAATATATTAGGACACTTTCAAGCTTTGCTCCATGTTAATTATAGAAATTCTTTTAAAAGAAACAAGGTGTCCCAGCCCACCACAGCACAGCACAAGCACAATTGTACTGTGGGTTCGGTTGGACTTAATGTTTTGAATAAACAGGTGAAATTATCTGACTTGTTTATAGAATAAGTTGGCATGAGCACGACACAAAATATGATTAGACCAAACATAAATAATTTGGGCCGACCAGTTGTACAGTTCTACTTTGGTCTAAGATAATCTTATTCACCAACTCTTAATTAATGCCAGCCTTTCTCGTGACAGTGTTCTCAATTCATCTAAGTCCTCAAATAGTCGGAGTGGTGGAAATTGTCATTTGGAAAGTATCTATTTTTATAGGACATATATAAAACGGATTTACCGTTATTGTGATGCTTCGGTCTAATAATAAATTGCCATATATAAGTTTCTTTATGACATTATATTATTAATTAAAATGCCACATGTTGATGGACCCATTTTCCTACTTTTGGTCAACCGATCCATACAATCCTCTCTTTTATCACACGACTCTTCTTATTGTGTGAGTGAGTGACATGATGAGAACGATATATCCAAGTTTGTTTCATTGAGGAGGCCCCAGTTCCATTCCATACTAATCCTCATGATTAAAACATAATAATTCTATATGCTACCATTGTTACTCAATACTCATCGTGTGGTGAAAACCATGCTTGGTGAGATAAGCAAGCACGTCAGCCATCATTAAATTGCTACAAAAGTTGGAAGTGGTCTGAAACAAGTCAAATTTAACATAGTCAAGATATTAAGGCTAACAAAGTGGACTGGCAACACTTCAATCAAAAAATAATCAGCAGCTCAATCATCACAACACAAAAGTCTAGCCTCTAGCCCAAGAAAATATCACAGAAGATATTCAGAAGCTGAGCAAGAAGATGGGAGGCTGTGACGTCGATGGGAATCTGAACCAGGACAAGTTCAGTGCTCCTATGCCTTGGATTGGCATCTATGTAGCAGCAGCATCCTTAGCCTGCCTAATTGCAATGGCTGCCGATGTCATCCATGGCTTTCGACACTGGAAACTTTGGTTCCCTTGCAAGTTCTTCTCTATCAATGCCACTTCTTTGACCTTGATCGGTGTTGCAATTAAACTGTCGGTGGATCTAAATACTCCGATGCCTAGCCGCCAGGATCAGCTCGCAAAGCTCAGCAGTTCTGTCTTAATCTGCACAGTAATGGGTAACACTATGCCTTCCCTAGGAGTCATGAATAATAAGGAAATCATGATGAATGCAATTGCTTTTGTAATACTGGTTATTACCCTCATCGTGAATATCTGCATTCAATTAGCTACAGGTGCAATCTTTGTTTTCTGCATGGAGCATGCCTTCATCATGTTCATCATGCTTGTTTTGCTTATCATGATGAACTTTTCTGCTTTAACCGTTCCCGTATGTAAACGATATTTAGAGCACAAGTACAATAAAAGGTACCAGTTAGCTCTGAAAGATGGCAGTAATGAAACAGGTCAAACAGTGGTTACCAAACTTAAAGAATGTCTGACGAAACATTGGATGATGGCTCATACCTCTAGTCCCCAGTTTGTGTTGGGGCGTTCAGCGACATGCACGGCTTCTGGAGCATTCTGTCTTTTGAGTGCCATGATTTTAGCAGAAAGCATGCTGCGGACTTACTTGATGCCCTGGTCATTTGCATTTTGCAACGGCAGGTCTGACTACCAGTGGTCAACCACTTTGGTTCTTGCTGTGCAGACAGCCGCAGTAGCAGTTGGTACAATTGGTCCTGCATCAAGATGGTTCATCGCCATAAATTTCAGATGCGCAAAGAGAGGAAAGAAAAGCTACAGAGAAGAATTCAAGGTCGAAAAGTACTGGACCCACGGACTGATAGAGTTGAAAGAATGTCCGTTAACATTGGGAGTCAGAAATAGGCACTGCAGGAAACTTGCTCACGGCACAAGAAACAAACTTTTAGACTTATGTATTGCAATGCAGACAGGGAATGTGATAGTGAGTAAGGCCATTCGGCTTATTTCCATCTTCTTTGTAAGTAGGATATTGTTATGCTGCGACTTTTGCAAACAGTGGAAGCAGAAATCCAAATTCAACAGTGTCTTTAACGAGTTGGGGACAGAGTCGCAGCCAAACCCAAAGCTAGATCTTAGCTGTTATGTTCTGCATCTTGAAGGTGAGGGTGCATTGGTGGAGCACATGATGAGAAGCAACTGTGATGCTACCGATCATTGGTTTCGAAGGGGAAAGAAAAGAGAGTCTAAATATGTCATGAAACTGTTGGAGAAATCAACACTTACACAAGGATTCAAAGGAGTTGCGAATTTCGACAGTGAACGAGTTCCCTGTCTAGACTTGGAAGAACCGCCAAATTGTTGGGCTCTACCTATTGTAACACTAACAAGTATTGCACTTGCACTTCCAAACATCAGCAGTAGTTCTATAAAAGAGTTGATAAGTGGTGTCAACAAAGGGCTCATGTACGTTAATTTTATTGAAAATTACCTGGATGGTAAAGCAGATGTCACCAACGTCAGACAGGCAGCAATTGCGGTGTGGCAAGGAGTTGATCTTTATCACAAATGGCTGGATGTGGATCTCCGTAAACTGTCATCTGAGGGGAAGAGCTCAAAGGAAATACTTGAAGGACTTGCTGAGACTGCAAAACTCAAATTTGAAGAGTCTACAAAGAAGCATATGACTACGAATGCATGTTTAAGAGATAACCCTTCAAAATGGCCTGTTAGCGAGCTGGCTGCTAATTCCATGTATAGGATAAGTCAAACTATTGTGATAGATTATGAAGGCAGCATCAACCAGACAGGTGAGCGATTATTCGAACAACTGACTGTCGTGATTTCGGACATACTGGCTGCCTGTCTCACTAATTTAAGCCTAGCTATAAAGATGAAGTGTCTGAGCGGCAGCATTGAAGAGAAGGAAGAAAGTGTGAGGCATGCAGTTCACATTCTTGGCAAAACGGAAAACGTTCTGAATATTCTAGACCATAGAATCCCCCCAAGTCTGGACCCTCACCGAATTTCATGCATTGATGAGTGGCGCTTGTTGCACAAAAATAAGACTCCCTTGCCCTTCCCTTCTTTATCTCCATCAAAGGGTGGCGGAGCCTCTTCTCTTTTAAGCGACTTTTACCTGATGATTGACTAGAATTCACAAAGGCCAAAGTTTTTTGTTAAATTTTTGCTTTGAGGAACCAAGGCTGCGTTGAATTGTTCTGGGTTTTTCTTGGATTTGGGATTGTGTACAGTAACTTCGAGTTGTTAATAGTTTCAAGACGTCTTTAAATTCAAACAAAATTGAATTAACACTTTGTATTGTTGCAATGTTGGTTCACGGGGAATCATCTCCATACCAATTTCTCCATCCTCTATATACTCACAGCCTATGAACTACTTTGGATCAGGATAATCTGTACACGCTCAAAGACCTTTCTCTAATGGGAGAAATAGAAACCACCAACGGTCGACGTCTCAGACCTAATTTTTCCGATCATGGCAACTGAGGATTGGCAAAGGCCTTTCTCAACGGCAGTCTTGTAATGGCAGTTCTGGCTTTAAATCCAGAATAATGTTCAAATATGCTGTAAAAGAGGTCACACAACTTGAAACCCACTTTCAATGACTCCATATTATAATTTTTTTGCATGAATGCGATTTGTAAAGGAATATGATTTAGCTAATGCCCATGCTGAAAACAAAGCGGTGTTCAAGGTATTGAGTGAAATTGGTTCTGCAGGAATTCTTTGGTTGACACGAATATGGTATAACAACAAGTTTTCTTCACACTATCCATTGTGTAACCCTCCCATCAATACGCCAATCCGTGACATTGATAATTGTTTGCTTGTGCCTTGAGAAATTCTCTTGGCACGTATGACCAGGTTATTCGTTATATATACATATTTAGTACTTAATGATGTACTAGACTACTCAACTATTTGGTCTATAACATACAAGGATAATACACTCATCTTAGCATCTATCAAAATTTTCACTACTTCAACTTTCTTAACCATATTAGAGAATGTTTCCATACGTGAAGGCTTCTTTTTCGTCTACATTCTACTCATAGAGACGTTGTATGCTCACATGTTGTATAGGGTTGTCAACGTACTTGTCAATAAGTTTATACTTACCTTTGTAAGGTTCATAACATATTATTTTGTAATCGATTGAAGAAGAAATAAACTTAGCATAGAAGAGAGGCAATGACACGCCCCAACACCGATATCCACGTGGACACCAAGATCAGGTTGTGCTGACCGACACCTATAAGGTGACGCAAGCCAAAACATACATAAAGGATATGAAACTATAAATTTGGCTACTAAGTTCATAGTAGGGCCTACTAAAAATTTGGCATAGTTGGATTTAAAATGTGATTAAAACCAACTTGCATAAAGAGTAGTCCACATTTAATTAACAACAGAACATCCCTGAAGGGCCACACCTAATGGGTCTCAGACCCTCCACCACATACATGTTCATAGTTCAGAGCATAAGTACAAATATGCATGCGGAAGCTAAAGTACTCAAGAAAGTCTAGATAATATTCTAATCCATACGCATATGGATTTATTACAAAGACTACATAAAGATAAGTCTCCCTACCCTTTCGAGAGTGCATCAGAGTTGCATGCTAGTCCTCGACGTCGACCCAATCACTGCTACTAAGTCCTAAAGGGGGCGCAAAACAAAAAAATGTGAGTGGACAAAAAGAAAGTTTTGTAAAACTCTTTCTCTTTTTGAACATACTAACCCTTGCTTTGAAAACTATAAATATACGGGAAAACATACTACACATATATTTACATAAATACATACTTGAAAATCCGTAGAAATCAACATGTATCTCAAATCCCATAAATCACAAGTAGTTCCAAATCCATAAAACATTGTCATCATAGAGAAACATCGTAGACATAATAATTCGAACACATAAATAATCACTAAGGTAATGCATCACACATGCCTAAGCCGAGACTCTAACCCAAGCATAGACAAGTTGCAGGTCACAAATAAATCCAAGTAATGAGTACCTCATGCAACGTGTAAGTTGTGTGCCAAAAGAATGACATGCCCCTGCTGAATAAGTCAAGACACAGACAAGCTGAGCACGGGGCGCATGACATGTCTATGAATTGGGACTCTAACCCCAAAACATAAACAAGCTGCACATTAGATTCGGCAACTAAGGACGAGATTACCATAGGCTTTTATGTCCCAAATGTTCCCCTTTAATAAGGTCGCCTTGATCGGGCTCTTCACCGTGTAGCCTTTTTCCTAAAAATTGGAGCACTAATAACATATGAATAAACTAGGAATAGGCTAAGTGTGGGCATGCGACATACACGTGCAAGCTGTGTCATACGGCCGTAGACAAAGGGTACTAAGACCTAGGGGTGAATGCATGTCACGCCCTGGACCCGGGGTCGGTAGAAAATCCGAATCCAGAACATGAGCTAAATTTGACCTCATGTTATAAAAACTAAATAGGATTAAAATATAATTCCAATAAAATTTCTCTTATAAAAACAATCAAGAAGTTTTACAAGAATACAAGAAATAATAAAACTCCTATTCTTACAATGAAACAAGAATAGTCCAAGCCTCTTATTGACCTCATCCTGTCTAACCTCTTGCATTGCCTAGTTCGTATATTTGCCAAATTTAATTAGGGTGAGCTTAAAAAGCTCAGTAGGGACCTATACCTTCATATATATATATATAATTGATAAAATTTAATTATCAAAGAAGTAGTTAAATACATATATAGCTTTGTTAACACAAGTCCTCTAAAGTTTTTAACGCATATTAATAAGCAATGAATTGATTTAATTACAAATGATTAACTCGTGTAGCATAGATATTATTTTAGTACAACTTATATTTCAAATAACAACACTAATATAAAGCAAAAGTAATTTAAAAAGAAACTGGGAGAAGAATTGAGTACTGTAGAAACAACACTCATCTTCTCCACAAGCTGCAGAAAAACTGCTTTGATCAACCAAGGTTAAGTTCACTTTTGAACACTCAAAACTGAACCAAATGGTACAAACTTAAATGGGTTTCGAAGCTTGTTTTGTCTACTTTAAAACAATATAAGATATGTAGAAAACGGAGCTCTAAATTAAAAGTTATGCCAAATATAAAATTGGAGTCTTGAAACTGAAAATGCAGAACTTGCTGCTGTCTGGCAGTTTCGTGACTCAACTTTTTGATTAATCAAAACTCAATGGAATTAAGTGAAATCAGATGGATTTTGATCATGGACATGTCTAGTTTCAAAACACATAATATTGGATCGAAAGAAATCCATAAGGACCTGGAAATCAAGAGCCAAAATAGGCTACTTGAAACATAGTTTTTCTCTGCAGAAAAATAAGTTTTTCTGCAATTTAGAACCCATACTCTTTTTATTCAAATTACAACTTCAGAAAACTTCCATACAATCCAAAAATCATGTTATAACTTCTATTTCAATTATACTCAACAATTAACAAGAATTGACCTTTTAATTCTATACTTTGGGGTGAGAAGTTATCATGTTTTGGATGTATTTGAAGAGGTATTGAAGATTTTGGTTCATTTTGGAAGACATTAGATGTTTTTGTAGCTATTTTGACAATAGTTTGTACATTAGATGTTTCGTACATTTGTTCTGAATTTTGGAGCCTTTGTAGTTCATTTTGAAGCATAAAGTAAGAAATGGTAATGAAATTGTTTATGTTTAGTTTTGGAGACTTTGAAGTTGTTACTTTTTGCTCTTAAAAATAATGTGAAGTGACACACCTCGACCCGAATATCCAGGTGGACACCGGATATCGAGACTTGCTGACCGTCACTCCGGGGGAGTGACGAAGTCATGACGTGTGAGAAGATAAATAAGAATGAATTTAAAACAAGGTTTTTGAGATAGATAGTAAAATCCGAGCGGAATATGCGTAGTGTGGGGTTTAACCCAGTATTACAAATTTATCAGAGCTAGGAATGCAATAAAGTAAGATAATATTCCCATCTCGAAGGATGGATATGAACACACAAGGAATTAAACCATACTTTAACAGAAAGCTGGTTTACGAACGTCAGCTGATGCCACAGGTACTCGTCTGCCCAAACTAATTTCTATGTCCTAGAGGGGAGAAAAACAAAGGTGAGTGGGCCAAATAATCGTTTAATAAAAACTTTCCAAAAAGTTTGGGAAGTAACCCCTCGCTGTAAAACCCGTAAGTTCTCAAAATATAAGTTTACTAACAATAATAGTAAAGTGTCTTGAATAATGAGAACTAAGCCCAAAAGGATACGGGTAAAAATCAGTAATAGCAGTAAAAACATAATTACTTATCACATAAAATACTAGCACACAAGTCATGCAGAAAGTAGCTACATGACAGGCTGGGTGTTTATAAGTTACGCTCAAGTACTACATACACATGAAGCTGGCGCTACGCGCGTCACAACGAGTTCTAGTCGCCAAGGCAACTAGAACAGGCTGGCACCTATGATGGATCCAAAGTGAGCGTGTCGGTGCGTGCGAACATACATGTGAAGCTAGTCCTGGCCCGGACAGTACTAACACCGTGCAGTATGCATGATAAGTAATAAATCCCAATTGTACAGACATGCCAATATTTAAATAATAAAACCAACCAAGATGATTAAATAAATCATAAGTAAACTAAACAGATCATTTAAATAATTTTAGTAAAACATGGCATGCTATACTAATCACAAATCACCATTTAAAACACATACTAAAATAGTATTTCATAAAGAAACCGGCCCACTCACTGGTATGTCGTCGGATCGTAGCCGTCGTACCTAGCTTGGCCACGAAGCTCCTCGGGATAGGTCTCACCTATATGGGAAATTACTATACTAATCATTAAACAAGTCTATTCCAAATTAAAGTAAGGAAAAGACTCGAAATCCCCTTTGTTTGCTCGACACGAAGGTCTAAAACACCTCGAAAAATACCATACGTATTGCCCCTAGGTAGTACGCGTTGTCACGAGTCGCCTCGCGAAGACGGAATTGGAAAATGTTGCTCCACGCGCCCCCACACGCGGCTAAAATGCGGCCAAGCAGTGGCTCCACGCACGGCTCACGCGCGCCGGTCAACGCTGACGTTAGCGCCGGTATGGATCGGTTGCTGACGTCAGCATTGGTCTGAACCGATTGCTGACGTCATCGCTGACGTCACCGGGGCCGGTTTGGACCGGTTTGCTGACATCATCACTGACGTTAGCGCCGGTCACCTCTGCTCTTTTTCCTGTCGCTGGCGCTGGAAACTGGGAAAATTCGCCAAAAAATTGGAAAAATTTTAAAGCTTCATATCTTCTTCATTTCTAGGCCAAATTCTACGTTCCACATATCAAAATGAAGCTATGAACGAGTAGAGTTCGATTTCACTTAACAACACCTCAAAAGGTGGCCGGAGATGGCCAGAAAATGGCTCGAAAGAACCGGCCAAAATGCAACGTCGCCGTTCTCGCCGTTTTCTTCACTTGCAGGCCCTGGGTTCGGTTCCCAAGGCTCTCAGAAGATGTTTGATGATGATTTTGGGTTGAATTGAGGTCCAAATCAGTGAGACTTGGCCGAGACAAAATCATGGAACTCGCCGAAAAATTTCTAAGATTTGAGCTCGAGTTTGGCTGAGCTTTCTGGGCTCACAGTGGCTTGGGTTTTGGTCACAGGATGGTGAGAATGGTGACTGAGGTTGAGTTTGATCGAAGAAGGACCGAGAATGGTGTGGTGTGGTGTGCTCGAGGTGTCCTGAGCAAATGGGGTGATTTTGTAAGGATTTCTGCAAGCAGAAATCACAGCACCAATTGGGGAAAAACAGGGGACAGACAGAGTAGAATAGGCAGTAGAGGTGTGGTGAATTCCACATAGAACGTCGTCCAATTTAAAGCGTGAAAAATTTCAACCATGCAACAGGCAGTCAAGGCGTGCAATTACGCAGTCAGAAAAATAGTAGAGGTGCAGAGCACCTTAGTTTAACTCAAAACCACGGGCAGGAATCCACAGATTCCAAATACCGCAAATTAGAAATTACCAATTTGCCCTTATTCGTAACTTGTCCGTTACAAGTTCGAAAAATGTCTCGTTCGCGCTTACGGGTTTGTGGTGAAGTGTACAATTCAAAAAAGTACAAGAAAAGTACGAGATTATGAAAATAGCAACAAATGTCCACGTAGGACTCACTAGACCCACCAAGGGTATTTTTGTCTTTTCACAACATCGAGGAATAAAATACATTAAATTTAGGGACGGGATGTAACATGAAGTGTCACCTGCTCGAGTTTAATTTGAGCCAAATCCTAGGCGTGACAGCCTTCTACAGTTGGTGCCATAAGTAGTGGTGCAAATGTTTTGCATCAATGAGCATTTATGTATGACTACGTAATGAGGGCTTTTAGATTTTACCCTAGTCAATACAACAATTTTTTTTATTAATTACTAGTGCAATTTTGGTCTTTCACGACAGTTTTAAACCGTCGTCTAGAGTGACAAAAAACCGACGTACAAGTGCTTGCCGTCTTATAACAAAAGAGATGACGGTTATTAACCGTCGTCCACAATTAAGCGAGACGATGGTTTCATCTTCAAAACCGTTGTTCAATCACTTAAAATTTTTTTTAAAGTAAGTTTTCCGTCGTTTTTGGTATTACCAAATGACGGTTTTATGTTCTAAACCGTCTTTGCTAGTGTTACTAAACGACAATTTTAAATGGAAAACGTCGTCCCATGTATTACCAGATGATGATTTATAATATATATTGTAGTATATATAGCTACTAGAGGACGGTTCTATCTTAGAAACCGTCGTCCAACACCTAATAATAACATTAAAAAAAAAAAAAGGTTTCCGTAGTGTCCTAACAAGAATATAAGACTTACGTAAATCTCATGCTAAAAATAGAGTAACTTAAGAAAAATGATGTGTTCGTAGACAATGTAACTTAACAACAATTCTTATTTATCTTTACAAAACTGCTTGGTGAAGTGGCTAGAAAAGCATATGTAAATCCAACTCTTGTTCTATTGAAGTTCAAGTTTGTAAGTTTAGCATTCAATGTCCCTAGTCTACCTTCCACTTAAATCATATCTACAAAAAAAATTAATAGAATCAGATGATAATTACTACTCAATTCTATCAATGCTCTCACAATTAAGGTTTTAAAAGACGTTAGCCGCTAGTCGGGTAGTTGGTTGGGGCCTAGCGCACCTACAAAACAAGAAAACACCTTTAATCAAGGCCAAGACCACGCGCACCACAGGTGGGGGGTTTGGCGAATGGATCTCCAATACTTAAGTTAATTTGAGTTTAGGTCTTGATTGCATAGCAAAAACTTACCAAAAGGATTGAGGTATTTATAGGAGGAGTTCGGCCAACCATGGGGAGTGGGATCTCACCACATGTCGGCTTCTAGTTGGTCAATGAATGTCATCCATAGGATGGATTGAGAGATAATTGCCAAAGATATATTTAATAAAATAATATCTTGAAATTATCCCTGAGAATCCTAATTAAATAGGATGTGGATTCTTTGAGTAAATAAATTAATCTTCAAATGGGAAACTAAGGAAGAGAATTTAATAATTAATTCCTCCTTAAGTTTCCCATAATTATATCATTGCCAATTGGTAGCGGAGCTTGGAGAAATCGTAGTTAGCAACTCAGAGTGTCTTCATGGTTGAGCAGCGTGGGAAAATAGATGTGAACTTTGCTATTTAATAAGGGCAGTCTCGACATTACTTGAGAAATTGTCCATGTGTCAGCTCCATGATTTTTGAAATTATTTTTGGCTCCACAAATGCTCCCACATCTGGTGTGCAATCATAGGCGGTGCGGCATGTGTCGGTTTCTTGAGATTGACTTGTCAAAAATTCCTTCATTGTCTGCATTGAATTATGAGCTTTGACTTGAAGCAAAAGTCTAGAGGGTGATGGAATCCAAAAGCAACTAGGATTTTATTTTTCTCTATAAATAGAAGGTTAAATAAACCTTGACGTACTTTGTTTTTACACACAAGAAAGAGAGAAAATCAAAAGATATTTTGAAACCCCTCCCTCAATTTTCTTCTTTGCTTGCTCCTTTGGACAATCGATCGTCGTCTTCGTCTTCGTTGAAATTTACGCCAAGGTAAGAAAAATTCCAAAACTTTTCTTCTTTCTTTTTGCTACTACTGTCGTGGCAGCTGAGATTAGGTGGACAATGGGTCCATGTGGGGATGAGGCTTGGCTTAGGGGAGCTGAGGCCTGGATGGCGCGGCTGGGAGCCGCGGAGCTGGGTTGCATGGGCAGGTAGCGCAGCTGGAATCGTTGAGGAGGAGCAGCAGGATCAGGCATGCGTGCCTAGCTTGGTGCACTGGAGTGTTAGGCTACGGCCTGACATATGTTTTGGGGGGGGGGGGGGGTTGGCCTAGTGCCATGCCCACCTACACACATGCATATATTTTTTGTTTCCTTCAAACAATTTTCTGAACTCTTCTGCATTGCTGCCACTAGGCAGCTTGGAATGAATGGGTTGGGGCCCATATTGGTGACATGACAACAAGGGGTTCATACTGCTTACTAGTGGAGGTCGGTAAGGCTGGGAGCCGCGAAGCTGGGCCGATTGGCGTGAAGTGGCAGCTGGATTGCTGCTGAGCCATGCTGAGATTAATCAATCTGAGCAAGTTTTTTGACTTGGACCTAAGTATGGAAGAATTCTAATACTTCTTTGAAATTGGTCACTCTGGCAACATTGGGCAGCTAAGAACGCTCCATAGGCTATTTGATATCATGAGCAGCAGGGACCATGACTGGCCTAAAGATACATTGGAAATCAGTGGTAAGTGGGAGTCTAACACTTCACATGAGTTGCGCGTTCTACTGGAGTTTGTTGATGGTAAGTAAATTGCTCCAACTCCATTCTGCCTGAAAATTCGATTATGATTTGTCTTGACTTCAGTCTTGTTAAATGTCTCATTTCTCTTGAAGAAACCGAGTTTGGTTCTACTCCGAAGAGCAATGTGGACATGAAGAAGGTGCATATTGCAATAGGCATCCCAACAGAATACCGAGAATGGTGCTGGCTGCTTAACCCACCTCGCAGGGAGAAGGATGGGTTGCCTCCAAAAGATGTGGTTAGGCGTATTAAGGAGGATGCACTTGCTCGCCCTGTCGCTGTAAACGAGCATGTTGCTCGTAAGAGTGGAAAGAAGAGGTATGCTTCGCTTGCCAAGGAGGCGTCGGTGGAGAAGAAATCAAAGGTCTCTTCTTGAAAAAGCTTTGCTACTCCACAAAGGCTTGTGATTGATCTTTCTTCCTCAAGGAATAAGAAAGATGTTGCTGAAGTCATCAAGGACAAGAAGAATGTCGAAGCTGCCAAGTCCGTCATTATTCTGTCACATCCCAGACCGACTCCGCCGTAACACGATATTATCCACTTTGGGCCACGCCCTCACGGTTTTGTTTCTAGGAACTCACAAGCAACTTCCCAGTGGGTTACCCATCCTGGGATTGCTCTAGCCCAAACTCGCTTAACTTCAGAGTTCCAATGGAATTCGAAGCCAGTGAGCTCCCAAAATGCCTCGTGCTAATTGGAGGTGGGCATGTACATATAAGGCACATTACCCCCTCTTCGTTGGTTGATGTGGAATTTCACAATCCACCCCACTTAAGGGGAACCCGGCGTCCTCGCCGGCACATCCGTACCGAACGGCAGAGTGGCTCTAATACCATTCTGTCACATCCCAAACCAGCTCTGCCGTAGCACGATATTGTCCGCTTTGGGCCACGCCCACACGGTTTTGTTTCTGGGAACTCACGAGCAACTTCCCAGTGGGTCACCCATCATGGGATTGCTCTAGCCCAAACTCGCTTAACTTCGGAGTTCCAATGGAATCCGAAGCCAGTGAGCTCCCAAAAGGCCTCGTGCTAAATGGAGGTGGGCATGTACATATAAGGCACATCACCCCCTCTCCGTTGGTCGATGTAGGATATCACAATCCACCCCACTTAAGGGGAACCCAGCATCCTCGCCGACACATCCGTACCAAACAGCAGAGTGGCTTTGATGCCATTCTGTCACATCCCAGACCGACTCCGCCATAGCACGATATTGTCCGCTTTAGGCCACACCCTCACGGTTTTGTTTCTAGGAACTCACGAGCAACTTCCCAGTGGGTCACCCATCATGGGATTGCTCTAGCCCAACATGGGATTGCTCTAGCCCAAACTCGCTTAACTTCGAAGTTTCAATGGAATCCGAAGCCAGTGAGCTCTCAAAAGGCTTCATGCTAATTAGAGGTGGGTATGTACATATAAGGCACATCAACCCCTCTCCGTTGGTCGATGTAGGATATCACAATCCACCCCACTTAAAGGGAACCTGGCGCCCTTGCCGGCACATCTGTACCGAACGACAGAGTGGCTCTAATACCATTCTGCCACATCTCGGACCGGCTCCACCGTAAGTTTCCTAGCTAGATTAAAAGACTATTATTTAGGGTTTGTGTGATGGCATAGTAGCATATATTGCTTTGCCGTTCACAATCTTATTTTTATTCAAGTTTGGAGACAGAGAGAACTTTGCTAGGGTTCTTGGAGACTTTCTACCTTGAGGCGTTTTCATTCTTTTTCTTCTTAATAATATTTTCTATGATTTCAATTATGAATATGCGTAACTAATTTCCATTGGCTAGGGCGAAACCTTAAGCCTTAGCATGAATATGTAATTTTTATTTAATTGCTTATGATTGAATGCATGCACGCTTTGAATTATTGATCACTGTTTTAAACTATCTAATTGTTTTGATGACTGGCCACCATTAGGATGTTTAGACAAGTAATTGGATGCAATTTGGTCGGAATATCACCAGAGGATTGAGTATTGCTTCTTGTGATTGATAATTGTAATTCCACTTAAGGCGAATATCACGCTCTTAGGGGTTGCATGGTTTTTCAAAAGGTTTTCATAGAACTTAATGAGTTTTGCATGTTTATATTTGATCTGAATATTACAGACGGATTGCATGTTATATATACGTTCTTACTTGAATATCACGAGGAGAATATATATTAGGAAAACCTAACCTTCAAAGTGGCATGTGTAGATCATAAGTAATTGGTAGAAATTCATAAGATTGCTAGGTGATGGTGGAACCCTAGTGCTTTTATAAACTGGTATTTAAAATTCTTTTCTTTTATCATATTTGTTTTTAATTAAAATTCATTTTTTTTTTACATTATCTAAAATCAAAATCTCTTTTCTCAATTTTCAATTCTAAGTAGTTAATTAAGAATTGTTTCTACATAAATTTTTTCAAATAGTCCTTGAGGAGAATGACCTTGCATGAGCATCTATACTATAACATCCTTGTATTCCTGCAAGTATTTCATGTGATTTTGAGCTTATTTGCATAGACATTAAAATTATATCAGTGCCCACACGCAGACACTGGAATGATGTTAAAGACATTCTTCGTTACCTTAAGGGTACTACAGATTTGGTTTATTCTATCCCTATGCATCTCAGAATAGATCACACCCCCTTGGTCTTCGGAATGATACTTACCTTGTTGGTTATGCTGACGCAGGTTACTTATCTGACCCGCACAAGGCACGTTCTCAAACGGGTTATGTCTTTACCGTTGGAGACACCGCAATATCTTGGAGGTCAACCAAACAGAACTTAGTTGCCACCTCTTTGAACCATGCTGAGATTCTCGCCCTTCACGAAGCTACTCGTGAGTGTTTTTGGTTGAGAGCTGTTGTTGAGCATATTCGAAGCAATTGCGGACTTTCTTCTGTCGTTGATGTCCGTACAATGATCTTTGAAGATAATGCTGCATGTATTGACTAGATCAAGAAATGATATATCAAAGGAGACAACACCAAGCATGTTGCGCCGAAGTTCTTCTTCTCACATCAGCAGCAAGAGCATCAGAACATTGAAGTCAAGCAAATACGTTCCCAAGACAACCTTGCCGACCTCTTCACCAAGTCACTACCGAAGTTTACTTTTCAAAAGCTTGTCCAAGGAATTTGTATGCGTAAATTGTCTGATTTGCAACATTGTTAGTTTCTCATTCGGAATTTCGTCAAACTCAGGGGGAGTATCTTGAAGAATACTCACTTGACCTTAATGTACTCTTTTTCCCTACGATTAGGATCATTTTTCCCATTGGGTTTTTGGTGCCTGACTAGGTTTTAATGAGGCACCCATTATGGGCTGCTTATACCCTTGTGTGCATCCTATTGACATCCGGTAGATGTTTAGTATTGACATTGCATTAACTCACTTTTCTCCTTAGACTATGGGTTTTGTCTCGCCTTGGGTTTTACCATAGCCAAGTTTTGTGAGAGTTTTTACTTCTTTTTATATGCAAGTTTCGTACTTGAGACTAGCATGTTCTCTATCGTGCCTACGAGACGACTTCATCAACTATCTCTACATCATCTTGAAGATCTGATGAAATATTTACTTGAGTATTTGCACACTCAAGGGGGAGTGTTGTAGATATTATAAACATGTGTTAAATGTGATTATGTAAATCCTAGGTAGATATGGATTGGGATATTCTGAAATCCTAAATATTACATTCTTATTACAACTGTACTTGTTTCACTATAAATAAAGGTACTTGGCATGGGGAATATGTACTACAATACACCACAATTCCTCAAGCCCTTCTCTATTTCTCTCTCTCTCTTCTTTGCCGCACCCCCTTAAGAAAATAGGCCACAACACTTTTTACCTTTAAAAACGTTGTGCATGTCGGTTGGAATTATAGACAATAGAAAGTTTGATTTGGACTGAAATTGATAACATAACTGTAAAAATATAACTAAGAAATTTTTTGGATGAAAATACTTTTAAAATAACTAAAATCGTTTTTAGATAAGAGCTTATGTTCATGTTTAGTAGAAAAAGTTAGAAATTCTTTATGGAAGAAATACTTGTTACATGCTCCTTTCAAACTTCAAGTGCTCGAAAAGGCACTTGCACTTCTGTTAAAAAAAATAAATGTACAGCTGTTTCACTAAAAGTGTTTCTTACCAAAATTGCTGATTTGTCCTTCCAAACAGCCCATCTAAAGGCCCATATCTTACTGACCCAACACCTCCTTATTCTTCTTCTTCTTCGTTAAACTACGCCTTCCTTCCATGTGCTTAGTCTGCAAAACACAGAGAGCTAGAAAATGTCGACGAGGTCAAATTTGTACAAGAACCCTTCTATTTCTTACAAGAAGGACCTCAGTCTCTCCTCCGTTCTTCAAAACCTCCAAGGTAATCTCAGTAATATTATTACCATTTCGTTCCAACCGCCTTTCTTTTTCTCTCCAAACGCTGCGTTTTGTTCCTTTTAACTCAATTCCGTCTACTTCCAGCTTACAATGTCGCCACCGGCAATGCTCCGCCGCTTCAAAAACAACAGCCGTCGGCCGGTGACGGCCAAACGGCATGTCGCAAACGGCAGCGTGATCCGAAACCGAAACCGCCTCCGCCTCGTCGTCAAAACCGTGAAATCAAAGAGAATGACGAAGCTATGTCGCACCAGGAGTACATAGACAAGAGAAGGCAAGTGCTGATTTCGAATTTCAATCATCAAAGCATAATTGTTTTTTATTTTAATAAATTGCGATATTATTTTTGTGAAATGTATGAGCAGAAAAGAAGTTTGTACATCGCCGGATTACGAGGAATTAACTTGTGATGTTTTGGTAATTGAAATTGTTGCTGTTAATTTGTTTTGTATTTTTAGTTTTTTAAATTATATAGGTCAGCATTTTGAGGTTTGGTTTCTTGTTGTGGTAGGGAAAGCCGGGAACTTCGAATTCGTGTTTAAGTTTGGTGCAGTATGAAAGTAAGTAAGCTTTCTTTTGGGCGCTGTTGGAATTTGATTAATATGCAACACTTGCTTGACATTTCATTGTTTGCTAAGTAAGTTATTGTAGAGTGATATTCTACAGTTGAAATTTTGTTTGCAGTTCTGTTTTAGTTTACTAGTTCAAGGGAGGGTAATTTCCTAACTTATTGAAACCAAAATAAAAAAAGGTTAATAGGTGATCGCTAATCAGTATTGCTCGAACTGATAACAGGATTGGATGTTATTGATTAAAGGTGTACTTCATTTAAGTAGACCCGGCAAAGGTTTTGGATTCAAATGTTAAACATGAATAAAAATTTTGAAACTTGATGTTTTGATTGGTAAAGTTGTACTGGTTAGTTCACTGTTTGACAAATAAGACACCCCGATAACACGACTCACTTTCTAAATTTGAGATACTGTTTATTGTGGAGACAACTTATCTGCTCAGAGTACTGCCATCTTTATATTATGCGGTGACCATGAAGTCATCCTATGGGTTACTCTGGCAACTTTTCTCCTTTTCTGCTTCTCGCTCCTCATTCTCTGATATTAGTCAGTGGCTTTTGCTTTTTACTAGTAGAAGTTTCTCAGTTGCTATGATTTTAAGATTTTCAGCTAATACATGGTAATTTGAAAAATATAGGTGATGAAAGTACGTCTTCAGAATGTGAAGAGAAGCAGGATCTTCCAAATCCTGGTTAGTTATTCTGTACAAAGAAATACTTCATTAATTTAAGGTGGCGAGCTACCATTTGCCCTTGTTAATGCTATTTTCTCTTGCTTTGCTACCATCAGGTCACTTAAATGAATCTGATCATGTAAAGAGAAAAATTGAACAGCGTTTCCCTCATCCAGGAGAACCTATTTGTGTCATGTGTGGTAAATACGGAGAATATATATGCGACGAGGTAGGTTATGATGTTGTGAGCTGCATTAACAAAAATTTTTAAAGTTCCACTCACTTAGTCTCCATTTCACCCCTGCATATCTCTAGACTCTAACTAGTGTTTGTTTGCTTTGATAGACCGATGATGACATATGCAGCATCGAGTGCAAAGCTGATCTATTGCAAGCTCTTAATGTTGTTAAGGTATTTAGCATTACAGGTCTTTTGTGGTGTTTAATTAAATTTATTGCTTCGATTTGTCTGAAGCACTCCTGCATATTATTTTCTTAGGAGCCCTTAAGCAATCAAAAACCAGATGTCTCATCTGGACGCAAATGTACCTTGCCGATGCATGATTTTGGGGAGGACATTTGGGATTATGAACGCCATCGCTGGTCCAAGAAGAGTTCCATTTTTTCTACTTATGAGTGGTATATATTTTGTTAAACATATTTTTGCCGTCTAAGTTTCTCTAGTGTAAAAGCTGACAGTAAAGTTGAGTCCATGCACCAGAGAGAGGCGACCACTGTTATATTTTCTTTGCAAATCATTTCTCTTCATAAGTGTACTTATTCCAATATAATACAATACATTCTGATCATTTTAGCTCTTTATTCATAAGTGATTGTGAACTTGTTTGTGTAGTTGGAAATGTGGAAGGCCTGGACACCTTGCTGAAGATTGTTTGGTGATAACAAGTAACGAGGTTCACTTCTATTCTTTTTTACTATATTTATTTTAAACACCCTCCTTATTGGTTCCGTAATTAGCCTTTGTAATGTATGAAACAGAAGGGGAACATAGATGGTATAACTCGTCGATGACTAATATTTTTTTTTTTTCCAGGTGACATTGGGCCACAGAAAAGCCAGTTCAATACCGCCAGACCTTCTTGCATTGTACAGAAGGTTTGGAGTTTCTTTTTAAATAATTGTCCCAATACATTCTTTTTTTTTTTATTCATCTTATCTTGGCAAAAGATGTATGTGGGTTTTAAGGGTTCAGGGATCCCCTTTTCTCCAGATTACTGGATTGGGCCTTACCTCCATTTGTTGTTGAGTCTAGTGAAAGCTGGTATGCATGATGAGGACATCGTTAAGAAACCCTTAAGGGTTTACCAACGGAAGAGATGGAGGAATAAGCCATCTAGTTCAATTACATCTTTGTGGTTGGATTGAATCGTTTGGGACAGATTTCTGTTTCCCATTCAGTTTTGGAATTAAGTTATGTTATTTCCTGTTTTAAAAAGGATTGAGTTTAGTTTAGTTTCTTGGTTTTATTTAATTTAGGAAAGTGTTTTCCAAATGCCATTAGGAATAGGCTATCCTTTTACTAGTTGGATTGGGAATTCTTTCCTGATTGTTTTATGTATTGGTTCCCTTTAAATACCCCCTATGCCTATGTAATTCAGATTAAATAATGAATTTATGAATAAGAATTAAAGAATTATTTTTCCTGTGAAAGGAATTCTTTGGTGCGAAACCAAACTTTGGTGTGAAGCCAATTTTCGGGTGCGAAGCCCCTGGAGCGATTCCAGACCCTTTTTTTTCTATTTTATCTGCTACCTTTATCTGTTTTGCTTCCACTAAGCTGCCTATTATCTTAATCTAGTTATATTCTACATCAGTGCATGAGAAGTTTAAGTAATCATTGCCATAAAAAGTGGAAGTGATAACTCACCAGGAATCGGTTATCTCATCGGCAGCTTCATTTTTATCTAAGATTGAATCTGATATCTGTAGGTGTATATAGGTTAAATCGATTGTTAAGATGGCAATTTAATCACTTCTCAACATCTGATATCTCCATTTTTAATCACTTCTCAACGGACGATATCTCCACTCCCAGTTCTGGATTTTTACTGACTTGAAATGAATAGATTCTAGGCGTCTCATTTAGCAAAATGAGCAGTGGATATTGCAAACTCATTTTTCTGGCATTCACAACAATATGGGCACTTTTGTTAGCAATATAGTGCTTAGCTTAAAGTTAGAATGTTATCCAGTTGTATTGAATTTGTTCGACTATCCACTATTCCATTTATAGTTCATTTGATATTTTTAATTAGTGAGCTACTGTGCTGTGTCCTTTAGATTTGTGTTGGTATGCTATAACTTGACTGGAAAACATTATCTCTGTTCTATTTATCGCATGACATGAGAATCAAAGTGGACTCAGCATCCCTTTTGTGCCCTTTCTGTGTTAGCAGATGCAAAAACATATCGGCTACAAAGTGCAATGAATGCTACAGCTCCCTAAGTTTGGCCACATGCCTTCATTGTAGCATTGCCCTCTGTGACAAGTAAGCATTATAATTCCACTTTGTGGAATGATATTAAGTTGACTTATGGAATAATATAAGGTTGTCTCATGGTTGAACATTTCTACATTTTTTAACAGCTAGCATTATTTTTGCCTTTGTGAAATTTTGACTTCTCGCTGTTCAGTTAACCAGACTGATTACTGTTGCAATTTTTCTGGCATGTCACTAAAAAATATTTGTATATTAATTTCATTAACCTATTTTCTAGGGAAATGGATTTTGTGAGTTCTGGTTAGAGATGGCATTTTTAATTTGTTTTTTCGGTTGAAAATTGTAGGGTAGAGTTAATAATTTCTCTACCATTATTTGGTTTAAACAATTAGCCTCTACCATTCATTGGTTTCTATTTTGTTATGTTTTTCAACACAATTTTGATGAGGCTTAGTTGAAGTCAGAAGATGAGTTATTATGCTTGGAAAAGATGAGTTATTATGCTTGGAAAAAAGGACATCTCATTATTGTAAAAAAGAGAGTAAACAGTGATTGAATATTGTTGTTCATGGACGGCCTGCTGTTTAATCTTGATATTTTGTCAGTGAGCATCTTAATTCAAGTTTAAATTCCATATGTGAGCACCCAGAGCATTGGAACTGATAATCCTAATTTACAGTGCAGGTCATTTGAATGAGCATATACAGACACATCCATCCCATCGGCAATACTATTCTCATAAACTCTCTCGCCTGGTGGGTACTGACTTTGCCTCACTGTTCACCCAAGATTTATAGAAAATGAAGAGATGTTGTACCAGTTTGTATAACATCTCTTTGTTTCAGTTTACCTTAGTGCAGATATTGACTCAGCTCGAGACTAAAGTCAATAGATTCTAAATATTTAGAATCTAGCAATTCTAAAACAAGTGTGGGGCCCAAATGTAACACCCTTCTGCTTACAAAAGTAGCATTGGTTATCATTTATTTACTTATTGAATTTTGCTTCCATGTTCGGTGTGAAAAGATAGAGCCACAATGCAACTCCAAATCATGATTCATGATATATGTATTTACACGGAGACTATAAATCTTGGTACATGATGGGACCTTTGGCTCCTATCATTTAGTGGATATTTCCTGGGATGCTTAATAATTTCGATTTGAATTGTGTAGGTGAAATGCTGTAAATCGACATGCAAGGTGACTGACATCAAGGATCTTTTGGCGTGCCAGTACTGTTTCGATAAGGCTTTTGATAAGTTGTATGACATGTATACTGCAACTTGGTATGTAATTAGTATGAATAAAATTGTTACTTATTCTTCACTTATATTTCGGATTAGTTCCATTTTGCTGCCTGTAGTTTGACCTGAACTCAGAATTATTGACGACTTCTGTTCCTTTTGATTTGTTTGAACTTAGCTTCAATCTGTCAATTCTAAGGTGGCTGTGGGGGTCAAACCTCACATGATCTTTGAATTGGCATTGTAACCCACCCAAATCTAGTGATTGAGTTTCTATGTCAAGAATATTAAAAGATTAAACAAAACGATCACAGAATATTGTGATGCCTATGTTTCTTTTTGACTGTCCTGCAATAAAATTATTGTGCACGTGTATTGCAGGAAAGGTACTGGGATTTCAATCATCTCGGGGTCTATTTGCTGCGAAGATCACTTTGATTGGTAAGCATATCAGTACTGTTACCTTCCGCCCTTTACCTATGCCTTTCGATATCAGGTCTTGTAATGGCTTGTTAATTCTACAGGCATAGGATGAACTGTATGAATGCTAATGTGGAAGAGAGCGCATATATTATCAGTAGGAATTCGCAGAAAGGCAAGCGTATTCAGCTTAGCGACTTTATTTTCTGAAGGGAGTAATACTTGTAAAACTGGGCCACCAGTGAGGAGAAAGTCCACATTCTAATTGTTGCATGCCTGTATGTCTGTTTTCGGATACATATGCTGTGACAAGTGTTAAGAGGGCCATTATCTACAAGAGAGAACCTTACACTAACCGCAAGGTAAGCGTCTCAACTTCAATGAGCAGCACAACTTCGTGCATGCAGAACCCTACTGATATAGTGATATGGAAGGAAGGTTGAGATTGTTGTGATGCAGAGACGCTTGTTGGGCCTTGCAAGTATATAATGTCATTTTTGTATCCATGTTACATGAGTACCTATACACATTTCCGGTATGTCGGATGTGCGTTAGTATGTTCATGTAGCCATCTGATTCTTGTATGAACTAAAGATTCACATTTTATTGTGCATGAGTAAAAACGAATTCATCAAATTGCTGAATTCGTGAAGGTTCTAATTGATTGTAGGTATGGTTATCACAACAATGGTAGAGGCATATTTTGTAGAACTGTAAAGCGTCAGACGAATGTTTATGTCGATTGCTTAAACTAGTTTGGGCTTTGTAAAGATAATCATTATACAGGGCTTTATATGCAAGTAAGAATGTGATGACCATTAGCACACCTTTTGCATGAAAAGTAGTAACAAAATGACCATTAGCTAGCACACTTGTAAGTGAAAATAAAGATAAAGTATTTAGAGAGATGAGAGACTTCGCAAAGAAAAAAAAAGTTTAACGATACATTATTCAATAACTTTTGTAATTACATAAAATGAGACATTGGAGGAAACTAATAATATGTAATGAGATGAATTGAACTGAAAGATCATTAGATCTAGTATTATGCTTATTTCCGTCGAATTACATACACGTGCGCAATTTTAGGTGACTTTACCTGTGAAACCAAAAGGTATAAATAACGCAAAGCCCAACCCCGCTGGACCAGACGAGGGAGAGAGACGAACCTTTCCCTTTTGAGCTCCTGATTTGGGATTCCCCGTTTGAAGTCGAAACAGTAAATAATTATCGTCTCTGGTTTACCTTTTTGTTTTGTATAGTGTTTTGTTTTCTTATCATATTCCTATTGTATCGATTCGCAGCTCAATTCCCCAATTCGTTAACCCTAATTTTATAGCTGCCCCCCAATTGTATTTAATTTGGATTTTCCAATTTTGTATGAAATTTCCTGCATTTTCCTTGAAATCGTTCTTCTTTTTGCATAACTTATCTTTAATTTGAAATTGAAAGACTCCAATTTTATGCAGCCATTTATATAGCCTCTCAAAACCCTAAATTTTGATTCCTTTTCTTCGCGAAAGCCCGAATGATGGTTTTACATTTCTATGCAGGTGAGAGTATAATTTGAGATTAAAATTAGTGATGGGAGGTCATGGAGGTCTGAATATTCTGCCTCAGAAACGATGGAATGTGTACAACTTTGATAACAGAGAGAAGGTGCGGCAGGACGAAGAAGCTGCCGCCAAAGAGGAGCAGCTCAAGCGCGAACAGTCGCGAAAGCGGGATGCGGAGTTCCGTCTTGAACAGCTCCGAACTACCCGTGGCTTGGCTCCGGTGCGCCCAGGGAAGGAGCCTGCTGCAGTGGAATCGAACCATGCCGTAGTGGAATCGAACCCCGCTGTAGTGGAATCGAAGTATGCTGCAGTGGAATCAAAGCCTGGCCATATTAATCTCTTTGAAGGGATTGAGATTTTTGACCCTATTAAGGGGTTGGAGAATGAGGGAGGTGATGGTAAAGATGGGTTTAAGAAAAATAAGAAGATGAAGAAAGAGGAGGTGAAGCTGAGGGTTGTGACAGCAGAAGATGAGAAGTATAGGTTGGGTTATGGAGTTGCTGGCAAAGGAGTTAAGTTGCCATGGTACCTTGACAGGTTGAGTGCGGATGCAAATAAAGAGAGTGCCGAAGATGATGAATCGTCAAGAGCGGATAAAGAGAAGAAGAACAAGAGTGGGAAGAAGACATTGGAGGAAATGAGAGAGGAACGGTTGAAAAGGGAGAAGCGAGAGAAGGAAAGGGAACGGGCTCTGATACTGAACAAGAGCCGAAAAGATGGAGCTGCTTTTAAGGATAGAGGGTTTACGAGGAGGTGAGTTTACAGCAGTGTTGTTAGTAGACATGAAGTCTGAATTTTCGATTCCAATTGTATTCTGTACTCGGTATAATGAATTTTTGGCGATGCTATGTACCATTGTATCTACTGTGGTTATGGTTGGAATTGATAAGATGATGTTATGGTTGTGTCTATGATGGTGTTACAATGATGTTAATTTACAATGGAATGATATCCCGCAAATGGAAGTAATGTAGAGTATAGTTGAGAAAAACCCAAGAATCTTCCTAGAATGGTTTTCGCTTTTTCCCGGTTGCACCTTGTTCGTGTGCGTTTCTTTATCCAAGGGTTTTAAGTTGAGGTAGAGATTGCTGCCCGACGTTATTTGCTGCCCGACGTTGCCACGTATAAGAAACAAAGCGGAAATTAACACATAACAACTTAGCTCCTCAATTAAAAAACCTTAAGGCTCGAAACTCTCCTCATCCCGATTGATGCTATCCACCACACCTTGCGCATCCAATTCCAAAATCACATGCTGGAAACTTAAATCTTTGGCGAATTGCAGCCCCACTTTGGCCGTCACCACCTCTGCAGCACTCGCGGTGAGTGAATCCTGCACCTGTACAGCACAGCGTGCCATAAACAATCCCGGATCATTACGGATTACCACGCCCACCCCTCTTCGCACCCCATCCTTTTCGATCTCCATCAACATTAATTTTATACCGTCCTTCTGGGGGGGGGCACCACGGAACCGTCACACAAGTTTTGAGCGGCGTTTGCTTCTTGTTACATATCTCATGAAATTCTCTCAAGAAGCTCATAGCAGAATTGAACAAAAATTCAGTAGCAAAAATCCTGCCTTGAAACAACCCTCTATTCCCATCATTCCAAATTGTCCAACACATCATTGCAAACGTCTCAACTTCCTCCTTTTTCGAGGCCAAAATTACAGTCCGCCATAGTTCCTTGAAATTTGGAACCAGCCATATCTGTTGCAAACCATCACATTCCTAGAGAGCATGCATCACACTCTCCCAATTCTTACCACATCGCACACAAATAGGCAATTCAACCATTTTTCTTTTCGCTAGAACTTGGCGGCATGGCATGAAATTCCAAACACAACGCTACACAAAATGTTTAACTTTGTTAGGCACATTCATGCTCCAAAGCTTTGTCCACACTAAACTATCATCGCCACCTGACGAACCCTCCATTCCACGACCTTGCAATTTCGTTGTACGTGCCAATCGATATCCGCTTCGCACCGAATATCTTCCATTTTGCTCATGGTGCCAAATCAACATGTCATCATTCACTGTAGAGCTTAACGGAATTTGTTCAATGGCTAGCCTCTCCTCTTCCCAAAACCAATTTTTAACATATCAACATTCCAGTTCCGTGACGCCGTAATCAAATCACACACCAGTAGCTCATGATAAAACCCCGGGGTTGATGAGATTTTAAGCCCCCGTAAAACTTGGAACCCAATTATCATGATAAACCCGGATAGACTCTCCATTCCCAGCCATCGTAGCCCCATCTTCAGTAGCTTGTTACCCCAAACAAGTAATTGCCAAATGAAAGAACACTAGTACAAAAAAGGCTTTAGTCGACGGTGGAAAATCGTCGTCTCCACATACACAAAACCGTCGCACAAGTGAGTGTCGTCCAAAGTAGCAAATTTTACGACGGAAGAAAACCGTCGCTTGGTCTGGTGTACTCTCAAATGATGGTTACAGCCCAAAACCGTCGTCCTGTCTCTCAAAAAAAAGGAAAAAACAAAGAGTTTCCGTCGTTCGAGCATGTTGTAGACGACGGTTCAAATAGCTACCAGACGATGGTTTTTCTTAAACTGTTGTTTCAATAATCCCTAGACGACAGTTAATAATGAAAACCGTCATCCGTATAGCTACTAGATGACAGTTCAACTCTATACCGTCGTCCCATTTAAATAACAAAAGTGTTTTTGCTATTTTGTGCTCATGTATGGTACGACAATTTCTGAAACAAACTGTAGTTTTGATTGCTTTCGTTAGTTCGTTTTTGGATAATTTGCATTTGATCCACAGATTTCAGTTTGATGATTTAGTTATGCACACATTTCAGTTTTTGGATAATTTGTATTTTGATGCACAGATTACAACATTCATTCTAATTACCATTGGTGCCAAAATACACAGATTGCAACTTTATATATTAAGAAATATGAGGGTACAAAAAGGTTGGATATAGTACCACCTCAATCAACATATATTCCAAAATAATCAAGAGCATTAAATCCTACCCCTACTGTATAAGATAACCAAGAGCCTTAAATCCTACACAAAAGATGGCTCTAGACTAGTTTATATCCATGTACCTTTTTCTAGATAACCAAAAATACCATGAGCACATATACACACATACATGAATAAACCTTGTCCTATATTTGATTTATGTTCACTCAAAAAAGTGAGCCATAATGTCTATGCATACCCCGCATGATCCAAAATTATGAGCTCAATCATCTTAGAGGTAATTTTGTAGGAAATCGGCCCATTCACCACGCACTTCATCAATAAAATATTAAGGGCAATCTAACGACTATGAAACACATCTAATTAACAAAAGAATACTTCCTCAATATAACTACCTAAAGTTTCCATAAAATATGAAAAGGGTCACATATGGCAAGCTTTCAATTAAGTTAAAGCTAAACTAAGTTTTACCTTTGTCATAACTGTGGAGCATCTATATTCAACTATTTCCTTCATATAACGTATAACAAAATAGCCACACTCCTTGTTAGTTGGTTGTTGAGGAACACCCTAAACAAGATAAAAGATTAATACAATCCACAACCACACGTAAATTGCAATAAGTTTGCAATCTCATGATATATAGACAAAGGTAACATACCGCCAAATATTTCCACTGAACTAATTTATGCATTTGCTTATTCCTTTGAGTGTTGAATATTTTTAATCCACTTCATCAAAACAACAATCATTCATCAATATTCTATCAACCACATATGGATAACTAAAGCACTAATTTATTCATGGAACAAATACTTATCAACTACCGATTTCCAATCATCTCCAATCGAGTGGCGCTTCAATGGGTCCAAGAAATAAACAATTCCTTTGCATGGATTGATAACCGTAAATGTCCAATGTTTGCTGGTCATGAGAATATCCTTATCAATGTACCAAGTACACATTAAAAATTAATGAACTAGTTTTGAATCACAAGCTTACCTAGAATTACAAGGTATAAAAAAGATTTGATCATCACAAGCGTCTAAGATACCAGTAGCAATTTTACGTGATTGGTCTTCCACACTACCACACGCATTTGCACTAATTAAAGCAGGGTCAACAAAACCAACCATGCTGAACATGTTTGTTTTTTTTCAGCACATCAGATAGGTACCTAATTAATAAAATGAATTAGCTTTTCTATTCAAAACTTGAAAAATTAATAAAAGACGCAGAAAACAACCAAATATTTTGCATAGATTGAACTAAAGATGTTGATTTTGATATGGAAGACGTGATGTTTTTTAATATAGATACCTCATGTACAGTACAATGCAGTGGGCTGAAATCTCTGTCATGGCACACAAGCTCATTATATCATTGCGGAAGATACAAGGTTTACGAACATAGCCAAACACTTCCTCCAATCTAATGAATCTCTTGCATAAAAGTAAGACATTTTCAATGCCTTCGGCAGTAAGTGCACATCTATGACTAGGTGTTCATCTGTTGCCTTCCTATCTTCTTTCTTCTGCGATTTCTAGGATAAGGCAATCAATTCTCTCATATGAAAGCAAAAAAAAAATCTACTAATTATAAAGCATCCATAGATTGAGAATAATAAGTTGATGAATAGTTAGAATATTTGTACCTCTTTCTTTCCTAATACAACAAGATTCTTTTGTCCTTGATACAACAAGATGTTTTGGCCAAGATACTATAAAATCAATAGAAGAAGTTGACTGCCTAACATTTCTCTATTGATAGTCATTAGCATGCATGTTTGTCATTAGCATTACGATCTAACGATATTCCTTACCACTTGTATTTAGAGGTACCAACTCTTTTAAGTGACGAATTTGACACCAAATTATAGCTTACCTACTGTATATTACATATATTGTGGCTTAGATGAATCGATCTACACCCCAATATGATTGTATCTCAAAAAAGAATAAAAAAAAAACAATGCGTGCTTGCGATATTCGAAAACCTGTTAGAAGTAAGTGTTTTTCTTACTTTGTTCTATATTTTCTTACTTAGTTCTAACTTCTTGAACTCTAATGGAGTATGGTTACGATGATAGTATGCTTCTGGGCTACAAGTTTTGCCCCCTAGAAGAAGTTGACTGTGTTACAGACCGTCCCAAAATTTCTAGTATTTTATTTTCCGAAGGTGTGAAATGACCAAAATGCCCTTGGTTGGGCAATGGTTGACTTTCTTTGACCTTCGTGTCATGACATGTACGACCTTTTCTCTTAGCTTTTTCTCGTTGTGCTCGTCATTACGAATGCTTGGAAGCGAAAGACACGGAATTCGAAGTTGAAACGAAGATTATGCAGAACTTTAAGTTGAAAGGCAGTCTCGTAATTTCACAAGAATTGTATTGTTGTTTGGGGTTTTGGGTCTAGTGGGATCCACCCACTCTCTTCTCCCATGCAAATCCTATGTGTCTTCATCCTTTCATTCCTCTCCCTCTCCCTTCTTCCTTCCCTAACCAAACACAAGAACCCTAGAGGCAGAGATGCTTTTCTCCGACGAACCAAGTCCCCAAACCACCACCACCGTGACCCCCTAGACTTGGAGAATCTATCCCCAATCTTTGCTCCAGCAAGAAGAAAATTCCCAACTAGTTTCTCGTCGATTTGGGACTCGATCGCCCTCGTTATCACCACTAATCGACTTCTCGTGAGTCTTAGACTACTATCCAAGCCATGCATGCTTGGATCTGCCCTTGAGCTTGAAGTTTTGAAATGGCCACTTTTTGAGTTGAGGCTTTCGAGCTGTTTTCAGGCCATCTCCGGTCACCATTTGACCTCGAGCTAGGTAAATTCGTATCCCTCTCTTCCTAAGCTTCATTTTGACATAAAATACGTGTTAAGTGGTTGTGATTTGACCTGATCTTGACGTCATCAAACCCAGTCCAGATCTGGTTGGACTGGAAATATTCCAAAGGTATATTCCTTTCTTTGACTAATGGTGTTAACAGAATATTCTCTAACGCCGTTAGAATATTCTATTAAATCCTTAGAGTTTTCTATTAAAGTTAACCGCACGCCATTAACTTTAACGGCGCATGTAACAGGCACTTGACCGACACATGTGGGCTCGTGCAGGCTCATGACCGACCATGGTGGCCATCCGCCCATGCGTGGGACCTCACGGCAACACTTGGCTGTGTACTTTTGATTTCGGACAACGAAACTCTTAATTTGAGTTCTGTTTTTTTGTATTCTTCGTAGTTTTCGATTAGTTAGCTAAGATTATTTGTTCTTCAGACTGATTTTATATTGTGGTTTTATTGTTATTTACTCGTCTTAGAAAATGATTGACCTTCCACTTTTATGTTGGTTTTTATACTTACTATGTAGTATGATTTTGTAAGTTACGTGCTTTTTACAGCAAGGGGTTATTACTTTCGAAAAAGCAAAGGTTTTAGAAAACTATTGTTTTTGCCCACTAACACTTTTATGTTGTGCGCCCCTCCAGGTTTTAGTAGGTTTTGGAGCTCTTGACGTCGGCATGAGGTGGCATGGTTCCTTATTCAGTGTCGGGATTTATTCTTAGTAACTGTAATTACCACCTTCGGGTGACACTCTGATATTCTTTTATTGGTTCACACACACTTCTGCGCACTCAACCCTTTTTTTTTAATCAAACTTCTTTTTCTTACTTTAAATTACACATCTTCCTTCAAATGACTTTCGTCACTCTACAGGATTGTTGGCCAGCACACCTCGATTTGCGGTGTCCACCTGGATATCTAGGTTTGGGAGTGTTAGACTACTTAACTTTTCTCTATTGATAGTCTCTAGCATGCATGTTTGTCATTAGCATTACGATCTAATGATATTCCTTACCACTTGTAAATAAGAGGTACCAACTCTTTTAAGTGACGAGTTTGACACCAAATTATGGCTTACCTACTGTATATTACGTATACTGTGGCTTAGACAAATCCATTGACACCCCAGTATCATTGTATCTCAAAAAAGAACAAAAAATAATAATGCATGCTTGCGATATTCCAAAACCTGTTAGAAGTACGCTTTTTTCTTACTTTTTTCTATATTCTCAAGAAATAAGTAACTTCTTGAATTCTAATGGAGCATGGTTACGATGATCGTATGCTTCCGGGCTACAAGTTTTGCCCCTTAGAAGAAGTTGATTGCCTAACATAGGACTGGGTTCGATTCGGGAACCAAACCGAAACCCCAATACCAAATACCGAATCGAAATTTTCGGGGAGGGAAACTGAGATACCGAAACTAAACCAAAATTTTTGGTATACAGAAATTCGGTATTACCGAATGAGTCGGGGCCATTTCGGTATTACCTAATTGTAGAACTTGAAATGTTGCCTAAGAATCACACTCTGCTTCCAATAAGTTTGAATCCCCTGTGTCTATTAGGATAATTAGAGAAAAACACACACGCACACACACATGCTTCATAGCCCATGAATCCCAGCAAAAAGGAAACAACTTTCGAAGAATTTAAGGAACAGCAACAACATGGGAAGAATCAAACTCACCTCATGGCTTCCAAACTTCTGAGAAAACAAGAATTTGACTGAGACAAAGTATAAGATGATGAGAATCTGATTAATGCCCGATTAAGGCCCTTAAACATAATTAATTAAGAACCCACGAGCCCAAACTCCAAAGAAACCGGAAGGACAAGTCCTCTGCATCTATGGCGGATCTGAGACGCACACCAACTTTCCGTAAACAATCTGACCTCCCACGAACTCATCACCAAATTTCCAAACGAATATTCAAATTTCCATAAACAATTTACAGTTTACAAATTTCTGTAGATGTGGTGGTTTGCGTGGCTGAGATTGAGAGAGAAACGGACAGAGAGAACAGAAGAAGCACGGAGAGAACAGAAGTCTGAGAAGAAGAACGGCAGAAGTGTTGACACGGCTGGGAATTTTGAGTCGATGATTTGAACGAATTAGACTCAGTTGGGACTTGGGAGAATTCAATCTCAAACCAACGGTTGAGATTAAATCTCAACCCAATCACACCAATCCTACGGACGAAGAAATTAATAGGAGATATATATATATATATATATATAATTAAAATATACTATATATATATATATATTTCGGTTCGGTTCGGTATTACCGAAATAATGGTAATGCGGTCCCGATCCCCGTACAAAAAATTCGGTATTCTTTCGGTATCGGTAACCGAACAATTCGGGGAATTTCGGTATCGGATTTTTCGGTATTATGTTCGGTTTTTTCCGGTACGGTTTCGGTATTTCAGTACAAAATTTCCAGCCCTAGCCTAACATTTCTCTATTGATAGTCATTAGCATGCATGTTTGTCATTAGTATTATGATCTAATGATATTGCTTACCACTTGTAAATAAGAGGTACCAACTCTTTTAAGTGACAAGTTTGATACCAAATTATGGATTACCTATTGTATATTACGTATACTCTGGCTTAGACTAATCGATCTACACCCAATATCGTTGTATCTCAAAAAAGAACAAAAAAAAGTAAAGCATGCTTGCAATATTTCGAAACCTGTTAGAAGTAAGCTCTTTTCTTACTTTGTTCTATATTCGCAAGAAATAAGTAACTTCTTGAATTCTAATGGAGTATGGTTACGATGATCATATGCTTCCGGGCTACAAGTTTTGCCCTTTAGAAGAAGTTGACTGCCTAACATTTCTCTATTGATAGTCATTAGCATGCATGTTCTTCATTAATATTATGATCTTATGATATTCCTTACCACTTGTAAATAAGAGGTACAAGCTCTTTTAAGTGACGAGTTTGATACCAAATTATGACTTACCTACTGTATATTACATATATTGTGGCTTAGGCAAATTGATCCACGCCCCAATATCGTTGTATCTCAAAAAAGAACAAAACAAAAAATAATGCATGCTTGCGATATTCCAAAACTTGTTAGAAGTAAGCTCTTTTCTTCTTTTGGGAGTAGGCTACGGTGCTCGCAAGCATTAGATGCTCACACCGATCTCACCGTTAAAAGGAGGGAGGAGGGAGGAGAGAGGGGGAGAAGGAGGGTGAAATCGGTGTGAGCATCTAATGCTTGCGAGCACTGTAGCCAGTCCCCTTACTTTGTTCTATATTCTCAAGAAATAAGTAACTTCTTGAATTTTAAATATTAAATAATTTAAATAATAAATATATATATAATTAAATTTAAATAATAAAAAAAAATATATAATTATTAGATATAAATATATATATATATAATTATATATATAATTGTTGTAGATAATTTATAACATGTGTTAAATGTGATTGTGTAAATCCTAGGTAGATATGGATTAGGCTATTCCGTTCTGTAAGGGATTAGTATCCTATTGTACTTGTACTTGTATTACTATAAATAAAGGCACCTGGTATGTGAAATATATGAATTACATATTCCACATACACTACAGTTTCACCAAATTCTCTCTATTCTTCTCTTGCCGCACCCTTCACTAAAATCTGTCCACAACAATAATAAATATATTTTATATTCTAATATATTCTAAAAATTTTAGTTTATATAAAGATATTATAAATTATAAAATATGAATTTTATTGCAGCATGGTTACGATGATCGTATGCTTCCGGGCTACAAGTTTTGCCCTGGGAAGAAGTTGACTGCCTAACATTTCTCTATGGATAGTATTACGACCTTATAATATTTCTTACCACTTGTAAATAAGAGGTACCAACTGTTTTAAATATTATGGTTTACCTATTGTATATTATGTATACTGTGACTTAGACGAATCGATCTACACCCCACTATGGTTGTATCTCGAAAAAGAACAAAAAAAAATTAATGCATGCTTGCGACATTCCAAAACCTTTTAGAAGTAAATTATAGATCGTTGTGGGTGATCAGCCTCTAATGTAGCTGAGAAATGTATTTCTAGGGGTAGTTTCCACTTTGAAGAGAGAGAAATGCTCATCACCATGTCTTTTAATCTAATACAGAAATATGCTTAATCTAATACACAATATTCACAGAGACAAACCCAACTCACTATTTTTTGTCACTACACAACCTTAACCTCAAAAACCTCCTTTCTCTCATCCTCCTTCACCTTCGGAATCGCCAGCTTCAGAACTCCATTTTTCATCTCAGCCCTAATCGAATCGATTTTGTACAGATTCGGAGGCAGATCCAGTCTGCTGGAAAACCTCCTCGCTTCGCCGTCTTCGTCCTCCGAGTCCTTCCCCTCCCCTTTCACTACCAGGGTGTTCTGCTCCACCGAAATCTTCACGTCTTGCTTGTCCAGTCCCGGCATGTCCATTCGCAGATACAGAGCCTCCTCGTCCTCCTTCACGTCCCACCCCCTTCTCGATCTTGCCAGAAATGGGTTGTCCATGAACTGGTTCAGAACCTGACTCAAGCTCGTCGTCGGAGAAAACGGATCGAACACATCTGCAACTCACAAAATAAACAAATCCCTATTGAGATTTCTGATCAAAAGGAGAGCCCAATTGAGAAATTAAATTAAAAACAAAACCCAGTTCAGAATTACAGAATTTTGACCGGGAAAAAAAAACCCAATTGGAGAAATCTGAGTGCAACTCACAAAATAAACAAAACCCAGATCAGATATCTGACCAAAACGAAACCCCAATTGAGATACGTGATCGAAAACCAAACCCAGTTGAGAATTTCAAATATTTGATCAGGAAAAAAATGAAACCATTTTAGAATTGGGGAAAGGAAAGAGAACCCAGATAGCAACTACCTGAGAAGAATGAAGAACCGAGGTCAAGGCGGCGAGAGGGAGACCTGTCGGCGGTGCCACGACCTACAGGGACTGAACTTTCATTCTGATCGTAGCTGGTGACTTGGGCGTCGGTGTTGAAGGATCGAGAAACGAGAGGAGATACAGAAGCAGAACGGATGGGGTTGGAGAGCTTGGAGAGGAGGGTTGGGGCCGCGGCCCTTTTGAGAAGGATTGAGATTGACGATGCCATTTTTGTGCTGCAAGAAAAGAGATTAGAGTGGCTTTGAATTGGGGTTTTTGATCGGTTTGTGAATGGAAATTTGGATTTGTACTTGGGTTTAAAGGGGGTTTAAAGGGAAGGGGTTTTATATAGAGCAGACACGTGATGTGATAATCGTGGAGGAGGGGAAAAACAGAGGCTTGGAGAATGTTCGAGAGCATGTAGATAGATAGTGAAGATTCTAGAAACAAAAGATACTATTTATATTTTTTTTATCGGTATTTATCTATGACTTGGGATGATAGGATAAATATTTTGACAAATTTTTGAGGCTAGCATCCAATTGTTCAAATTAAGAGTGATGAAGAAGCTTTTAAATCTAATGACATGGTGGCTGATGTGGCACTATAATTAATTAAGAAAAAAATCAAAAATAAGAAAAAAATAGAAATCATTGCCGCTGTAAAACCCTAATCCATTGCTACTGCAGGCTGCTTCCTCAAATTTTGGCAAGAACCAAAGTTCCAGATTTGATATGGGACGACCGAATTAGTATTTCTTTGGTTGATCCGCATCTCCTTTTAGAATTAATAGACATTATGATCAACATTGAATTCGTATGTGGTGGACAATCACCAAGTTTAATCTACCTAGATCTAGTTAGTTCTCCTTTCCCCAATCAATGAAAAACATAATAAGGCATTAAATTAATGCTAGCATCTAAATCAATTAAAGCATGTTTAAAATCATAATTTCTAATAGTGCAAGAGATAATGAAACTCCTAGGATCTTTCTTCTTTGCCGGCAGTTTATGTAACAAAATTTCCCTGCATTGTTCGGTTAGGATCACTTTCTCGGACTCCAAAAATTTGGCATAAGATGGGATGTTCTTGATGGCATCAATCGAGCTACTTGAGGGCTTACAACACCAGTTGTGCTACTTTTAATTGTGGGCAACTTAGTGAGGCTTTTGCCAATGTCTTTCAGACAACCACTCGTCAGCTCAGAAAAAATACTTTTGAGATTGCCTCTAACTAGCATACCAAACCTTTTATGGGTGCAGAGATGCTCGAAACAACCGTTTCTAGCTGGAACATGTCGGCATGATGGTCAATGCTATGTTGAAGCAAGGAAACTTTTTAGTAGAGTAGTGAGTCTCTACAACAATGTGGTTTTAAGATAGATAGCAAACTCGTGGTGAGCCAATGAGGAGAACTAGATTCTAATGAATCTAAATGAAGATCACAACTGCAGGGTACCATAGGAAGTTCACTGATCTGTCTCATTATATTTCCTGCGTTGTTGCTAGCCTGAAGCTTTACTATGGGTTGAAGACTTTAGAACTGGAACAGATAATAGTGATAATGATGAAGGGGATGGTAAAACGTAGCAAAAGAATCAATCTTTCATTAGGAACTATTACATTTCAGGTGGATTTAACTCCAGTACACCTCGTGCTGGAGGTAAATTCATCGATAGTTTTCAATTCAGACTTCTAAGAAATTTCAATAACTCAGGCACACAGTTCGACCACCGTTGTAACCCTCACCATTTCGGTGAGTGCACATTTGGAGACTATTGGATATTACAGATGTGGTCAACTGGGACACAAAGTCAACATGTGTTTCCAGCGACGGTAAAATTTACTTGGAACCCGGCCACTAATAGCAGCCAGAGTACGAAGATACTATCCACTACCTAGGCGATGCTTATCAATGTCCAATTGTTGGTACTCAGTATTAGGGAGGCTATACTCAGTACCAAGCAAGTGTTCCTCAATTTTAGGGAGATTATCCACCATACTAGAGTGGCGGTGCACAATGGTATGACGGTGAATAATATCTGATTATCGATGTAACGCTCGGCAGTGGCGGACAAGTTAGACAACCAGCGTCGCGGTGATTAGAATCTAAGTCCCAAACCAATCTGAATTGGAAGACAACAAACTCACAGCTGAGTGAACAACCTCACTCATTAGGATGCTCAAAATAATCCCCACTTGATCCTGGGTACATTGAATATTCTTGGCAACTTTGCTAGAGGCTTAATTGATCTGGGTGACACTTACTCGGTGATATCCCATATATTTGCTTAAGCAACCCAATCATACTCTACTCCTCTTAGGTATGATTTGGGAATTCCAATGCCAAAAGGCAAAATCTGTTACTTCTAGTGGCATTATCAAGAATATCTTGTACTGACCTGTTCCTGTTGAAGATGGGGTGATTTCAGCTGATTGAATTCTTTTGGACATCAAGGACTTTGATGTGATTTTGGAGATGGATTGACTGCATTTTAATTATGCCATGGTGGATTATCATAAGAAAGAAGTTGCTTTCCACCTGGCAGGCCTACTGTAACTTTTTCCGTGAACGTAGTGGCCTGGGACATGGATTAATTTCTGCCAAGAAAACAAAGAGAGTATTAAGGAAAGGCTGTCAGGGCTACATAACGCATGTAGTGGTGAAGGGAGGTACTTTTACACGAGTTGAAGATGTACGGTTAGCCAACTAGTTTCCTGATGTTTTCCTAAACGATCTACTTGGTTTGCCACTAGATCTATAGATGGAGCTTACCATTGATCTAATCTTAGGTAAAAGCCCATTTTCTCTTACACTTTACTGCACGACTCCAATGGAATTGAGAGAATCGGAAGCCCAACCATAAGAACCTATAGACAAGGGAATTATCCATCTCAGCACTTCACCTTGGGGAGCTCCGGTTTTGTTTGTAAAGAAGAAGGGTGGAACTTTGAGGCCATGCATTGACTACAGACAATTGAATCGGGTGATGATTAAAAACTGTTACCCTTTGCCTCGTATCGGCGACCTCTTTAATCAACTCTGTGGTGCTAGGGTTTTCTTATAAATTGATATGAAGTCTAGTTATTATCAGCTAAAGATCAGAAGTGACGATGTTCTTAAAACTGCGTTTAGGACTCATTTGGGTCATTATGTTTTTCATGTGATGTCATTTGAGTTGATGCATGTTTCAACGGATTTCATGGACTTGTTGATTCGAGTATTCCATCCATACCACGACAAGTTTTTGATAGTCTTCAGTAACAAAATTTTGGTGTACTCTAAAGACGAGGCCGAGCATGCAAACACCTGCATAGGATCTTGAAGAAGTTAAGGGAGAATCAACTCTACGCCAAATTTTGGTAAATGTCAGTTCTGGTTGAATCAAGTGCCTTTCTCGGGATATGTCATCTCATCTGAAGGCATTTTGTCGATTCTCATAAAATAGTTGCGGTTGAGAACTGGGAACGTCTGCAGACTGTTACTGCGATACGAAGTTTTCTTGGTTTTGCCAGCTATTATCGGTACTTTGTGAAGGATTTTTCAGCCATAACTTTACCTCTCACAAGGTAGGTCAGAAAAGGAATCAAATTCGAGCGAGATGATGAGTGCGAGAGAAGTTTCCAACAGTTGAAGTATCGTCTCACTCATGCACCTATCTTGTCATTCCCCAATGACAATAGTAAATTGAAGTGTACCATGGCGTCTCACTGTAGTATCGAGGTTGCGTGTCTTTGCAACATGGATGGGTGATTGCTTATGCATTTTCTACAATTGAAACTACATAAGATGAATTACTCTACCCACGACCTAGAGTTGACAACTATTGGCTTTACTCTAAAAATCTGGCAACACTATCTATGTGGGACACGTGCCGAACCTTTCTAGATCCTAACAGTCTCAAATATCTTCTTATCCTGAAAGATCTTAACTTAAGACAGTGGAGAGGGAATGAGTTGATCAATGACTACAATCGCACCATCAAATATCATCTTGGTCGTGCACATGTAGTAGTTAATACCTTGACAGAAAATCTCTTGGTCGACTCAACGCTCCCTATGCTTATCATATTCCTCTCTTGTCAGATCTTAGGAGAACATGGTAGTCTTGGGATTTGATCACGAGGGAACTATTGTTAGCCAACTTTCAAGTCAGATCAGTCTTATCGGATCAGGTTAGCAATGCTCGGGTGAACGATCCAGAATGTTTGGAATGGTTGCAGCCAGTTCAAAACGACAAATGAAGGGACCTAAGAATACGGAAGATGGATGAATACATCTTACAGGGTAATCAGATGCACGTGCCGATTGTTCAGGAGTTGCAGAAGAAGATTCTTGGTAACACGCATCTCAGCCTATGCCATACATCAGGGTAGCACTAAGATGTTCCACAATTTTCGACCTGTCTACTACTGACTAGGGTTGAAAAAGGAAACTTTCGAGTACGTAAGCTGATACTTGTTTTTTCAGCAGGTCAAAGCAGAGAGAAAGAAGCTTTTCGAGTTGCAACCGTCATTCCCTATTCTCGAGAGAAAGTGGGAGATATCACCATGGACCTCGTGTACAAGCTATTCTCGAGAGAAAGTGGGAGCATATCACCATGGACCTCGTGAGAACTATTTTTTGAGATCGCTTGACACAATTTTCGTCACTGGAATTGTCAAATACAATGATGTTCTAGTCAGCTTATCTTTAATTATGACTCCAGGTTTACTTCTAAACTCTGGAAAGCATTTCATAAAACCTTTGGTTCATAGCTACTATACGGTATAACTTATCATCCTCGAACCAACGAACAGTCCGAGAGAACTATTCAAACCCTTGAAGATATGTTGAGGTCCCTGTTGGAAATGTGCCCTAAAACCAATCATATAATGATACTTTACGGACATTTCAACTGTTAAACTAATTTAGTTTAATATAAAGGGCAAAGGTTATTGTTTAAAGTAGTCTCATTTAAGTCGTCCTATACTTGAAGAAACAGCCCAATGAGTTTGGGCCCAATAAACCCGAAATGAACCTAAAGCTATAATTCTTTTTTATAGTCCCTTGTGTTTGAACCAAACAAAAGGAAAAATAACCTTAACTCTCCATGGCCAACCATATCAAAGCCTTTAGGCTTTTGGGCCTTTTGGTCCTTTAAGTTATAAGTTGTTAAACCATTCATCTTGTTAGGCTTTGTAAAGTCTAGATTTAAGTGTTTTTGGCTTTCCTTGTCAATCTTGTAATATTCATTCACACAAGCTCTTAGATGAATTTCAATTAGATTAGTCTTAGGATGGTACTGTTGAAGTCTGATCCTTTGAAGAACCAAGCATGTCCTCAAGAAAGGTTTGTACATGCATATGCATTTCACGTCATAGTTTTTATGCCTTTCTGACTAGTTATATCGTCTAATCAAATAGAGTATGTGTTTCACCCAGAAATCTGGCACACCAATTAAGAAAACCCACATGGGTTCTCTGACACTGATCAGACCACTGGTTTCTCACCGTTGATCTTTTGAGATTTGTTTTGCAAATGACAGGTGTCCCATGGGTGGCTTGCTATTTTAAGGAAGTCTAGGTTTTCATTGCAACCTGGTTAGAACAAAAAATCTTTGAAAAACTGAGAGTGCTTTATAGCCTTTTTGCTCCCTCTCGGTTCGTCTTTGAAAAACCCAGCTGCAACCATATTTTCTGTGCATTAAATTCTTGTGTCAACCCACACAAATTTTTGAAAACTTGTTTGCATTGTTCATGGTCTAAAACTTAATATTTCCAAATCTTCATATAGACATTTGTCTTGGATTCTCGTTGGTTTCTTCCTTCAACCATTTTGAGCAGGAGAAACTGACTGGTCACTTTTTGAATCCACAGTTGCATTTCATCTTTATATCATCACTTCATTTGCATAGTTCATGCTTGGATTCGGTGCCACAAGAAGATGAGCTCGTAGGAACAAGCTGCCCTTTCGTGAAGACCGAAGTGATTTCCATTTGGTGCTAAATAAGGTTGCACAAAGGTACAAGCTGCCCTTTGAATATGTCTAGGAATTGAGCTTGTTGTGTGTGACTTTGTATGAACCTTATTCATCACTAGTGGATAGGACTCCTTGGAGTCCCCCGGTTTTTTAACCCATTTAGGGGTTTTTCCGGGCACCAAATTGACGTGTGCTATCTGATATAACTTGCTTACTTATGTCACTAAGTATATTACATGCTCCTTCCATGTTATATGATCTGTGAAATATTTTGTGTGCATGTTTATTGTTATTAAACTTAATCTCTGTTGTATCTGACTAGTTGTTTTTCCTAGTCAATTAAGTTTAATTTTTATCTCTGGGTTTACTGTCAGTAACAGACTTGTATCTAGTTGACTAGTTATTTCAACTAGTCATATATACAAGAGTTTGTGTTTGTTGTAGATTATTCCGCCTGGTATCAATTTCAGGCTTGAAGGTTCAAGGCCCATTGGGCTTTGAAGCTCGGAACTAACTCAAGGCCCAATTCTAACTTATTCATTTTGATTAATTAACTTTTAATTAATTCTAGCCATAAAAAATTAAACCATTTAATTATCCTTACACAACGTTGTATTCTTCAATCTCTATCTTACACAGTGTATGATCCATTAGGTTCTAGTTAGCGAGGTAGTGGGCGATTAGAACTCTTTCTAATCGATTGTGAATTGATACTTACTTTCAATTCTCCCTTTAATGAAGATTAGTGATTATTAATCTCTAGGGATTCCACAAACCATGAGTGACACCTAGCAATATGTCATGGCTACCCAAGCTAAGCAGAAGAGGTGGTGAACCTATTTAGTTTAGGATTACAATGCAATACAGTCCTTCTCTATATAATTACTCTTGATCACATTGTTTTGTTGATAGTTTATTCACGTCTCCTATCCAACGTGATTCTCTTTTCTATATGATTACTTTGAATGTGAATTAAAACATACTGCCTAAATCGTATTCATGTGCTATGGCCATAGACTCTTAATCATATCATAGAGTATTCTCCTTCAACGGTTTGAAGATTAGAGATCCCTTGTTGTACGCTCACATGTCTCTATGAATAAATTGATGACCCCAAGAATGTCACGCCCTGGATTTGGCCCACACTAAACCCGAGCAGGTGATACTTCACGTTACTTTTAAGAGCAAAAAGTAGCTACTTCATAACTATTTCTTAATTTATGCCTCAAAATGAACTACAAAGGCTCCAAAATCCAGAACAAATGTACAAAACATCTAATGTACAAAGGTGTTGTCCAAACAGCTATAAAAACATTTCACGTTTTCCAAAATGAACCAAAATCTTCAAAAGCTCTTCAAATACATCCAAAACATGCCAACTTCTCACCCAAAGCTTATCTGAAAGGGAAGGGGAAAAGGGTGAGGTACAGCTCAGTAAGCAACAACATCTGAAACAAAGTGATTCAGATGCACAATCAAAGAAGTTGGATTCAAAGGTTGCAGTACAATGAACACATGAATTCAATGAATCAATAACAATACAAATAATTTATGTGATTCATCATTAGTGAAATCCAATAAGGCCTTATTCCCATGGTGGTCACATGGGCCTTATTACCACCTGATCAGAGGTCCAGACTCCTTCACAAGGAAGGCACAAACACTATGATTCAGACGAACTGAATCAACCACAAGTTCATATGCTATTCGATGTTCGAATACAAACACTTTGAGTAATGAAACGAATGCAATGTTATATGAATGAATAATCAAATGAGGTTCAAATATCAAAGGAGCCAAGTGAATACTGAAACAAAACTGAATAACAAAGTAGTTCAAAGATTCAGAAACATGGAAGCAAAGCTAACAACACAAAGATACGTACAGAACACTTACAGAATACTTACATGATTCAAAACACAGGGATACTTACATATTCACTAAGCTTTAGACCATGAAATCCAGCAAGTAACAATTACTCCATGTATTTTTTAACTTGGACAAGCTTCTCTCAAACTCCAATCTCTTAGTTTTGGTTCTGAAATATGTAAAAATGGACTGAGAGAAGCAAAAGTTGTCAATTACAAGGAGAAATAAATAAGAGGGAGGAGGCACGCAAGCCCCATTTAATTAAATCTGAAAGAAAATTTAAAATCGCACACAAAGCATTCAAGCGCCAAACCATACCCTCATATTATAGCGGCCAATCGCATAGCTCAATTCCATTGGTCTAGTCCATGATTATCCTAATATTTAAATTCAACTATTAAATTTAAATAAAACAAATTCTTATTCTAATTATGTATTTACTTAATTAGGTTTGAGTGATGCTAGAGAGACCATCTACTTGAACCATATTTTGTCGACCATATGATGTGACGATTGATGGTTGGACTTCTTCTTTAAATCATTAAATAAAGAATCCAACCATCAACCGCACATCATGTGGTCTACAAAATATAGTCTAAAAACATGGTCTCCCTAACATTTTCTATTACGTTTTAGGGATGCGTCATTGGGCCAAAATTCTACCACATATTTTGGCCCTGGTATCCCTAGGGTATGCCAAATTTTAAAGGGCTAGGATCCAATTCTAACTTGATCTCCATCTTAGCTCCCACTAATTAAAGGGATATTATCATCCCTGGTATTTTTAGAGTGTTTCGGACCTCCGTATTGAGCAAACCAAGGATAAATGTCGTGTATTAATTTATTTAGTAACTTTTATGAGTTTAATCATTATTATAGTGATATCTCATATAGGTGAGACTTACCACGAGGAGTACATGGATCAAGCAAGGCAAGGCGGCTACGACCCAACTACATATCAGTGAGTGGGCTTTGTTTTGAGAAACTAATATTATTTATATTATTTCCCACTATGGCTTTATGAATTATTTTTCTATCATGCCATGCTTTTACTTACAAGTGAAGTATAACGAAATTATATATTATGTTGAGTTTTGTGAAACTATAATGGCATGATCATGTGTATTTTATTTCTCATCATACATGCATTCACCAGGTGTCTAGTACTCGTCCGGGCCAAGACCAGCCTTCACGTGTATGTTCACATCCACACTGTTATGCTCACTTTGGATCCATTGTAGGTGTCAGCCTGTACTAGTCTGCATTAGGCAGCTAGGACTCGTATGTGACGCGATTATCACCAGCTTCACGTGATCGTAGTACTGAGCATATATCTATTACACCCAGCCTGTTCCATGTAGCTACTTTCTGCATGGACTTGTGTGTTTGCATATGTCGATGAGCAAATTGTATTATATATATATATATATATATATATATATATGTTGGTGAGCATATTATATATGTGGCGAGATATTGGTATTTACTTGTACCTTTGGCCATATTGCCTTTATACTGTTTTGGCGATGAGTACTATATATTATGTTGGGATAAATGTGTTTATCCATATCTTTGACAGTTTTCATACTATACGTAGTATGATTTTGAGAAATTATACAGGAATTTTCAAACAAGGGTTATTATGTTATGAAAAACAAAGGTTTTAGAAATTTTTATTTTCGCCCACTCACACTTTCTATTTTGCGCCCCTCCAGGACGTAGTAGCTGGACTTGTGGTGAGCATGATCATTCTAGTGTTTACGACTTCCGCACCACATAAATGTAGGATTTCTTCCTTGCACTAGTATGTTTTATCCATCCTGAATATTCAGGATGGGAATAATTTGTACTTTCTTTACTGCATTTTTATCTATGCTTTGAACATCTCATGTTATGTATTAAGGGTTCTACTCGTACTTCTGCGTACTTTGATGCATGGCTTTAATAATTCCATACTTTGGTTTTATTTTATTCAAAAATTCCACTTCATCTACATGACATGGCTTTGGTCACCCTCTGGGTGTCGGCCAGCATGCCTCGATCTTAGTATCCTTCGGAATATCCGGGTCATGGTGTATCATAATGGTATCAGAGCCACTCTGTCGTTCAGTACGGATGTGTCGGCCGGCTAGGACACCGGGTTCCTCTTAAGTGGGGTGGATTGTGACATCCCACATCGACCAACGGATAACGGGTGATGTGCCTTATATGTACATGTCCACCTCCAATTAGCACAAAGCCATCGAAACTCCGAATTTAAGCGAGTTTGGGCAATCCCAAGATGGGTGACCCATCTGGAAGCTGCTCGTCAGTTCCTAGAAACAAAACCATGAGGGCGTGGCCCAAAGCGGACAATATCGTGCTGCGACAGAGCCGGTCCGGAATGTGAAATGAATTCAAATTCATAATTATCTGAAAACAAAAAACAATTGAAGAATTGGATCAATGCCGAGACCCCAAGAGGCCCAAGGCCCTGTGTTGATTAGTTTAATTATGGGCTGTATTCAAGTAATCCATTCCAAACTCATTTAATCCATAATCAAATTTACTAAGTGTAATGGTGTAAGACTTATGAATTGAATCATAGAAAATCATCCCACCGATGTGGTTTAATTCCATTTAGCTTTTTCCATTCAAAACTTTAGCAAATCCAACCCTCTGAAAACTCTCCACCCTCCACCCTCCCCAATCAGCCACCTACAATCTTAGCCGATCTCATTATCTACCTTGTTTTTGTTTTGATTGGATTGGATAAACTCAAACAGGCCCGCCTTAAATTCTGCAACCTTGAATTTCCGCCACGAGCCATGAGACCTGGTGATCCTGCAGTTCAGGTTCAGCAACCTCAGAATTCACGGTTCATAATATAGCTGATCTCCCCGAGCTTTTGTTGGTCGAAATCCTTTGTCGACTTCCTAGCATTAAATTCGCTTTTCAATGCAAGTGTGTGTCCAAGCGTTGGTGTGAACTCATTTTTAGTCCCCATTTTGTTCGCCGTTTTCTAAGTCTGCAACGTGATTTGAAAAATCCCATTTTAGGTACTCTGGTTTGGGGAACTGGAACCGTCTTTCCGATCCTGCGGTCGGAAACTACAAGCAGAAGCGTTGCGGAGGAGGATCTGACTCCGACTTTGCAGCTACCCCTTATTTCGGAAGCATAGTCATTATATGTGGTAGGGGCATGCAATGACTTACTTTTGTGCTGCTCATGCAATAGTCATCAGCGTGAGTACTACATTTGCAATCCATACACCAAACAATGGGTTGCTCTTCCTCCACCACCTCGGGTCCTCAAGTTCGAAGGCTTAGGGTTCATTTGTGATCCCTACTGCAGCTACTCCTCTTCATCTTCTGAGAAAGACAAACGGCGGCGATCATCATTGCAAACAAGAAGAAAAACTAATAAGTTTTCATACTAATGCCATCCAGCTGAATAATGAGTATAGGTAGAGGGTAGTGCGAGATTACCAAGTGGACATCGAGAGAGTCGGCTAATGCAGTATGCTCAAGACCCTTTCTTTTATCAATTGTATTCTGATCGTTCAGTTGCACTAGTACTGCAGATGGTGATATTTTTGAAATTGCAGTATGTTATATGTGTCTTGGTAGAAGCCGAGGGTGTTGGGGAGTGGGAAGACGCGGTGGATGACTTGGTCATCGTAGCAAGTGGCAATTTGAAGTGGCGTTTGGTAGTTGATGACGTTTGCTTGCACCAGATGGCTTCCATTTCCAAACATCCTCTTATCAAGTTTAGAGGCTTCGGAAAGACTGCTAGGTTTCCACCCCAATAAGGAGGGAGGATATCATGTATTTAGATGACTTTAATCAAGTTCTCATGTGCATCCTCGGTGCAAGTTTCAGAGATTCAATGATTGGGATTACATTTGATTGAGTGGGGCATTGAGGTGTTGGAACATTGGCTCAGCATTAGTTGCCCGGGTTCAGCATTTCAAGCTAGGAGTTGAGTCATGTGGCCTGAGCGAATGCGTAAGGCTGGTCTCACAGAGCAAGCATTAGTTGCCCGGGTTCAGCATTTCAAGCTAGGAGTTGAGTCATGTGGCCTGAGCGAATGCGTAAGGCTGGTCTCACAGAGCAACAACTACCTCCCGCTCTTGGCAGTGCAAGGATAATCACATGTGAAGTCACGCTTGAATACCCGCCACTTGAAAAAATCTCTCCTTTTCCCCACTAAACTTGAGCACTAGGAATTTTTTTTATTACAAGCAATATTACTAATCTAAGCTATACAAAAGGGAAGGGGAGAGGGTTCGAACACATGGTGTAAAGAATTGAATAGGAAAGCCTTATTTACCAGACGTGTGGTTGCTGAAATGAGAAATCAAATATTGACAACATATCAATCATATATCGACGACACAATGATAACATAATGATGACATTCTAAAAACAAATCATTTCAGCAACCAAATATTAAAAGTTGATCATTTGAGCCAAAAGCCCTTATCTATTTGCACGCCCGCATATACATTAGGATACAAATCCAATTGTCTACCGGATTAATTGACATAGCTAGCTACTTACAAAATTGAACAAACACAAATAATATGAAACAATTGAACACGTATCTTACATCACACTGAGATGTATAAATTATTAACAACCATCAAAGATACAGTTAACCAAAATCTCTCAAGTCGAACCACAAAAAAAACAAAGTGAAAGTTATCCTCTTAAGTTACAAAAAGAATGTAAGCTTACCGAAAACCAGTCCCACAAGCTAATCTAGAATTCCAGCACCTAAGATCGACGACGACCCACCTAAACAAGTTTTGAAACTTTCGCAAGCTAACTAAAAACAAGCCACCCTCAAACTCCTTAATTTCTCCCTTTCACCATCATTCTTCAATGACTGAGAAGGGGGGAACAGTTTGACAACAGATTTGTAACAGAGTGCTTACGACTTCTTCATGAGATAACCCAAAAGTAATCCAATCAAGCCAATAATAACGACAAAAAGGATCGAAACGCCACCACGACTTTTGCTCCCTTGACGCTTCAAGAGTTCCTACACAATAAATTAGTAATTAAAACACAACAATATTTCTGAAGCAGGAGATTTAACAATCCAAAACAGTGAAATCCGAGGAAGAAACAAAGCCCTTTTTATTTTTAACATGAACATGATTAAGGTAGAAGAATAAAAACCCAAGAAATAACAACTGTCCTCACATTGCTTCAGAAACATCAATAATCTCCAAGAAAGTAACAATACCAAGGACCGCTCCCTTTTGTTTTTACTCCTAAATTTTAACATAATTTTTTGGTTTCCTTTTTAATGATGTGAAAAATCCAGAATCTGCACATGGCATGTAATTCGCAAAAGTAAATTACTTTAGTATGACGGGAAAACTACTATAGCATCTCTGCCAAAGGCCTACCTTCATTTTGGACCTATATACAGAACCTGAGAGTAATAAATGTTCCGTAAAGAGGAACTCTACCACATTAACGAGCTCAGCTAAAATAAGCCAATCTACCCTCAGACTAGTACATATACTAGGGAGTGACTAATTCATTTACTCTTGGTGCGCGTTTTATCAAATAAAAACAGACCAGAAATCATATCGGAATCTGTCAAAAACTAAAATTGAGGAATTTCTGTACGGCATAAAATTGAAAAGGAAAAGGAGAGAGAATGACAGTGAATTTGTAGAGCTGCTAGATTTTCTATTGATATCGTTAGAATATACAACAAAACTTTTGGGAATTGGGGTACACCAATAGACTTTAACATCTATCAAAGAGGATCCTGAGGTTCAAATCATTGTAATTTAAACCCCCCAACTTTAAGTCAAATTCTACATATTGGGCTCTAGTGGTGGGGAGAGACACACATATGAGGGTTAGTGTTCGAATAAATCATTATTGGATCACATCCTAACAGCTTAAGCTTCTGGGAACCATCAACAGGTATGAACTTTCAGTAAAACCATAATCACATCCAACTCTATGATAGACCAATTATGACTGTTGCAAATTGGAACTATACAATCAATATAGCATATGTTTTCGAGGATAAATATGCATGCACAAGGGTAGAAGGAAAATAAAAGGGGTAAAGAAGAGGACAAATATAATTCCATTGACGTGCATACTAAGCCCTCACCAGCTCTTGACGAAGCCTGTTACTTTGTTGAATTGCTTTATTCTTTTCCTCTGTCAGTTTCAAAATAAGTGATCTCGCCTGCAATAATAAAAGTAAACGTATATAAGAACGAGCACTGCAAGCACCACTAGTTATGTGGTAGAGAGCTACTACTGAGGGCACAAGGAATATTACAACGACATAAGTGAGTTTGTGTTATATCCGGTGTAGATTATGCATTGTGATATTGGTAGAAACAACTTAGGGAAAAAGGTAAAACGCAAAAGAAGCTGTCTGAATGAAAAAACGACATACGCTCTTTCATTTGCAAGAAACAGTAGAGTTTCTACCCCCATTAAAAGCATAAAATATTTATGATTTCTGATATGTTTATGATGCTTTAAGATCCCACAACCAGATCTCTTGGGTAGTCAAAAAGCAAGAAAACACTAGTCATCCAAGGAACAATCAGTATAAACCAAAAGGTGGGAGTCTGGAAACTTTCCATCATTTCCGGACAAGCCTAAATTCAGGGAAGGCTAAACCATGGAAGGTGACAGAACGAGGAACAAAAACCATGATATTTCAAGTCCTTTCCCAAAGGATGGGCTAATCCTAATCAAGAATATGTAAAACATAATTTTCTTTGTAATATTGTACATATACTTGTGGGAAAGAAACAAAGTTACCAAAAAGAATGCTATTGAACCGTGAACACTTAACTCATGAACACTTAACTGCAACTTTCAAGGTAAACAAAAACAAACCAAAAGCCTGTTATTTTTATTCATTGCTTAAGGCATTATTCTGATTTGTAGAATAATATAAGCGATTAAGTACATAAAAAACTTTAAAGAGCACATGCCATACTAAACTTCCATAAGCATACGCATGCAAAACCCAATAAAAAGAAAGAGAAAATACCTTGGTACAACATGCAATTTAATATCATACAAACGAACTCAAATTCCACAGAGAACCAACATTTGACCAACATTCACAGTATAAACACATTGTAAAAGGATTGCACTTAGGATATAATTGTAGTATAATAAAGCACAAAAAGAAATGAACAAAAAGGTTCACCATTGTATGGATGCTTATGAGAGCGTGGTTGTATGTGCAACAAATATCAGGCTAGACAAGTTGTGTTAGACTCTACATCAAACCAATTAGCAAAAAGATACAAGGATACTAAGCAGGGTCCCATGAAGCTTATCGCCACGCTTACTAAACCAACTTTCAATTTTTGTAACAAATTCTTATATGGTTCTTGGTCATAATAATAAAAGTTAAATGATAGGACATTAATGTAACAGAGATCTGGCCTAACAACATACGTATCAGACTTTCTGAAAAAACAAATAAGCAAAATTCAGAAACTGGATAAGGTATAAGACATATATACTCAGACATGTTGTCTGTAGGTAGTAATTTACCTCTGCAGATCTCTCCTGAGGTTCAAGCTCAGTAAATGCTTTTGCAGCCTGTAATCACCAACAAACAGCATGCCAATCAATATCTTTTCGCTGACAGAAGACAAAAAAAAATCATCAAATAGTCACATAACTCTCAAGTACTCACATTGGAAAACTCAGAACCATTCATGTTTCCATTCTCCGTAGCAGAAACCCTCGGTGAAGACCCTTCTTCTGACCCTTCTGGAACCGGAGAAGGGGGTTGAGGTGGAGAAACATATACCACTCTCAATTTGCACTCCTCAACCACATGTCCCGCCTCTTTATTGAACTACACAGAGCCAATTCCACAATGAATAAAACTGAAAAAGTACACAAAACATCAGAACTAACAACATTGTGTAAAATATCTACCACTTCTGGAGTAATATCCTTCGTAGTTGCACCATCGTTAGTTTTAACACTCTGGAGGAGGAACTTGTCCTTGCATTGCATGTCCGGAGGAGCCTCTTTTTGGGCTTGCATTGTAACTATATCACAACAAACAATTAAAACTTATAAAACCCATAATACATACAATATATATGTATGTATCATAGAAAAGCATAATTACTATGCACCTATAACATCACATGTAGATCGAGGCAACACAATTCCGGTGTTCGGACGAACACAATACTTCTTGGGATTTGTAGTTTTGACCTGAAGATAATCAAATAAATATCAAACCTCCAAAACAAACCTATAAACTTCACAAATCTAAATTTCAATTCTACCACCCTCCTGGCATTATCAAAACATAGACAAAATTTAAAACCCCAAATCTTACGAACATCAGATTCGAATAATACATATTTCATGCTGTCTGATTTACAAAAAAAAAACGTAAATATTTACAAAAATTCAAGCACAACGGAGTAGAACAGTAATTTTTCAGGTTCCAAATAAAAAAAATTCAAATTATTGAATGATCACATTCTTAGTGCTCTCCTTTTTCCTACATTTTTCCCAACAACCAAACAGAGTGTGTATATACACACACATATATACATGTATATATATACACATATACATATAAACAAAAGGAAAAACAAAAGAGGCAGACCTTGAAAGCGACATAGCTATCCGTCTTATTCGAGAGCTGGAGCGAACAGGAGATCTGCTTCTTCAATTCGACTGGAGAAATTCGAAAACAAAAACAAAAATGCAAATTGAAACACAGAAACGAAACAGCAAAATGCAAATTTTTGAAAACGAAAACAGATCGAAAGAGAAAGAGAGCGTGTTAACTGACAGGGGAACTTGAGCTCCAGAGGCTCGATGCTGAGAAGCTCGCCCGTGCTCATCGGATTCGATCGATTCGAAAAATGGTGGGATTCGAATTGAAATGGAAACAAAAACGAAAACAGAGATTAGACGGAGAGATCGAGAGGGAGGGAGGGAGGGAGAGAGAGGAAGATTGGGAAATCGGAAGAAAATTATTGTGATTTGTGAATTTTATGAGTAGGGGAAGTGTTTTTTTTTTCTGAAAGAAATTACTTTTGTTTTTATTTTTTATTTTTAATCTGGATTTTGTCAAAATAATAACACTACAAATTTTAGACGGCTGATATTACAAATTGAGACAAATAAGAATTCTCAATTTGTAATTTGAGCCACTCAAAACTCATAAAGTTAAACACTACGAAGTAACAAAGTAATACCCACCTTGAATTTTGATGAGAGTTATGTGAGAGTAAATGAGTAATTACCAATTACTAATTTTGATTTTGTTTTTATCAACGTGAGTTGAACAGCTCTCTCTCTCATTCTTTATTTTGGCGTATAATCGGACTGGCTTCAATGCTACTTAACACTGTATGTTAGAAGTGTTAGTGTTACAGGTGTTTTAGTTATTAAATTTAATTTTTTATAATTGTTAAATTATCTATTTTTAGTCTGATTAATTATTTTTCGTAGTACTAAATTAAATTAGGTAACATTAAAGAAAATTGCATATAACCATACCGTCTATCTCCATTTCTTTTTCTTTTATTCTTTTTTGATGATCCATTTTTTTTATTTTTTTATGAGATGAGTTGATACTTTAATGAGTTGATACTTTAATTTTATGGTTGTTTGTTTGCTGTCCGTCTATATTATTTGATGTGGGAAAAAAACTTTAGTGAGATCCCAAAAAACCGATAAACACTATAGAAGAAAAGAGTCATTCATGGACCACCCCAAATGGAAAGTGGGCCCTATTTGGTACAAAAACAAAGATAAATCACTTGAAATGGTCAAACTTCAATAATACGTATCATTCAATAGTACGTATTTTGAATGATTTAAAATTCATTTGAAGTCCACCGCAAATTAATCAGAGACCATTCAATGGTTGTACCATTGAATGATACGTACCACCCAAGATTTTTCCCACTTGAAAGAGTGAAAAAAAAGTCTAATTCATATATTTCCTTAGAGGATGAAACGGTTGATTAGTTATTGTTTGTACTATATTATATTGACCCGAAACTACCGAGTACCTGTCAACTAGGAAGTCTCGATAACCCTCTGAAGGATCCCTGCTGATGCACCCTTGCCGAAGCACATGAACCAACCTCAAATAAATGGACTCTCCATTCCTCTAACTTGGAGCTCACTTGCTCAAAGACACGTGGCAACTTTACAACAACGTTCCTAGAGTCCCACATCAACCGCGGACAAGAATGGGGGAATCTCCTCACATATAAAAGGAGACTTCTCTCCCACAATTAAGGGTTTTTGGATCTTAGGATCCCTAATTCAAGCTTAATCCTCTACTTATGCTTAAACCATTGTATTATGTAAACACTACATTATTAATGAGAACTCCTCTAACCTGGTGGACGTAGCCCAACTTAGGGTGAATCACGTACATCTCGTGTTTTTTTTTATCTATCCTTATCTCTTTATATATCATCATCACTTAGTGACCGAAGCACCCTCATGAAGGTCACTACACCACACTTTTAAGTTGGTCCAAGATCGATCCAAGTTTGTGCATCAACATTTGGCACTGTCTGTGGGAATCGACACTTTGATTCCTACACTCTCTCCGACTCAGTCAAGCTGAGTATCAATCTTTATCAAACCCTCACCTTCAATTCAACATCCTTCCCTAACATGGGGAGCAAAGAAGGTCCAAACGTGGATCATACGAAGAGCGTTGTGGTTTCCTCCTTATTTATGAGTCATAGATCTGCTCATAACTTTGCATGATCGATATCACTTGACATCTTGCCACATAGCTTATCTTCAATGGAATGCCCTTCGGCACCTCGCCACCATGCTTGATCATGGGTATGGGAGTCAATGGGCAAATCATCAAACAAATTGATCGATTGGAAGGTTGAGAAGTACATTATCGGTCATTTCCGCTTCACCAAGTATCATGCAACATCCTCAACAAGAGGGAAATGCACATGCCTGGGACGATCAACGCGTTAGAAAATTAAATGGTCATTGGCTTTACCCAATTGTCATGACACATTTTTCTCTAGAGAGAATGGGGGACTAAAAGTGATCAACACATTCTCATCAGCCACTATTGCACAAAGCATGATGATCCTGAAGCTGCTAATCCTAAACTCATTAATCTAGGAGCATCAACTCCCCCTAAAAATCAACTTTATCAACAATTTGCCTTACATAACTTATTGGTCGAAGAGTATTCTATTGCGAAAATTAGATAACCAAAACTAACCTCATTAAGTCTCAAATTTTAGTGCTCGCAAGTATACGAATCAGATGATAGTATAGCAAATAAGCACGAATATTGTCCCACAGAGATCGAATTGATTCTAAAAACCCTTACTAATTAAATTGAAACAAATTATAATTGACAAGCTTTAACGGAAAAGATAGGAGATTTTGAATTAATTGAAAATTAAATAAACTTGAAATAAAATGCATGAAAATAATAAATTGAAAGCATAAGAAAACAAGACCTAGGGTATCCGAATTTACCGTAACCAATTCTACTTAATCCCTTTATTATGTTATGAACAAGTAATCCTCTAATATTGATGATTGATTTTCCCTAAATTATTCAATGGCCATGGCATCTAGTTGCACCAAAAGTATCCTTACATGTTAATCCTCTATGGCATCTAGACGAATTTAAACAAGTAAGAACCCATTAAGCTCTATGGAAATCGTTGAAAAATCACACAAGCCCTAATTCTACAAATAGCAGTTTATGGTATCGATTGCTAGAAGCTAAACCCAAGTTAAGTATGACATCTACTCTAACCTGCATCAAATCAACTTAATTAAAACTTAGATGGTGATCAAGCATCAAAATAAAAATCAAGCGCATTACGAATAGCAAAAGATACTCAATATGATGAAAAACTTGATAACAACAAAGCCAAAAGGAAATTAAGTATTCATGATCAGGTTACATCATAGCCCTAGTAAAGAAAAACTATAGAAAAACTCTCCTTTTGCCACATCCTTCTGTAAAATATGATGAACTGTTTGGTGGCTGACTGAATAATTAAGGAGAATGAATCTCCTTATATATTATGAAACTCACGACAAGGGTAGAAAAAGCTAACCAAAAGCCCACTAAATTCCCAACCTAATGGACTTAGGTCATTATTAAAAATAAAAAGAAAAAGTAAAATAATAAATCCTAAGTCTTAGATAGCTTTCCACATTGATTAGCTCTTCAAATCGGGTTCAAACTCCAAATCTCTTGCCTTGCACGATAACATTTCTTCAGGCACTCCAAAAGCTCATTTTTCTCTTCTTTTTCGTGTAACTCCAATATTGAATGCCTAGAAATTAAAACAATATAATTTAGTGCATTTAACCCATTCGATAAAGCAAAATTTACAAGAAATATTCATTGAAAAGATATTAAAATATGGACACATCATATTCCCTCCCCTTTATATCAATCCATGAGTTGTTGACTCACAACACTTTACTGAAGCTATTCAATTTGAAAAGGGTCAGCCTGATTACTTCAGCAACTTCGAGCCCAAGCAATTTACTAAAGCAACACATCCATTTGCTTCAACCCCCTTTAGTAGTGTCCACTCAACGACACCTTGGGGCTTAAGGAAGAAAGCAATCTCCGAAAATGCGAGTAACGTACATTCGCCAACTACAAATCTTTACACATCGACATAAAAGGAGGAAGGCCACATAAGCATATCTGCAAGTGGGAGGACTACTCAAACTTCATTTTGAAACCTTCAAGCCTACCAAAGTGTGACGATTAAATTTTTTCTTGGTGAACCTTACCACTTGAGTAAATAAGACATCCCAGAAACCATGCGGTCCTCATTAAGTCCACAACAGTCGGGCTATTTTCTTAAACGGAACGCCCATTCAACACTTCATGCTTCATACACATCCCGCATGTCACTCAAACATTAACATCATATCATTCAAGACATAAGCAACACACATGCCTGAGCAAAGCACATGTCATAAGCATCACTCATGCCAATCAGCACAAACATGCATAAGCCAACTGAGCTTCATAAGGGTGTCAATAAATATTTTTGCCCTTCAACATGTGCTATAGTGCGCCTCGGCAACTCGCCATTACTCTCACCAACTAGGCGATGAAGGAACTCACCTTCGTATCACTAACTAAGTGATAAAGGGTACAACCAGTAGTCTAATAAACATTTTTGTCCTTTGGCAACTCGCCACTCTTCCCACCAACTAGGTGATGAAGGAACTCACCTTCGTATCACCAACTAAGTGACGAATAGTACAACCAATACTCTAATAAACATTTTTGTCCTTCGACAACCCGCCAACCTTTCCACCAACCAGGTGATGAAGGAACGTACCTTTTTCCCACCAACTAAGTGAGGAATGGTACAACTCGTACCTATGGGAAAACTCTCAAGCCCTACAACTTACAAGGGCATAAACAAGCCCAACTCAACCCAACTTGGGGAGCACTTAAGCCCAACAAGGGTAATAGTCAACCACAAAAAGTACTATATCAAGCCAACAAGAGATTTAGAGCATGTACAATGCTTCAACAAGCCAATAACAGCTTCAGTACATGTGCAATGCTTCAACAAACCATCATGAGTTTCAGTGCATGGGTGATGCTTCAACCTAATATTATCTACAAGTCCCTTAGACAAGTCAGAAGCTGTTCTAACCTAGAAATCTACACATGGTATACACGGGTCGAATTTTTACAAGACTACTTCCATGAACATGTCAATCACCATATCATGGTACTCACTTGCCAAAGCTCTTTAACTCTTTTGTATCTTCTTTAAAGCATTCAACAAGTCCTTTAGTCTGAAGACTCTCAGGTACTTTTTGCAACCGGCAAATGAAATCACATCAACACCTTCCTCCTTCGACTACATAAACAAACCAGAAGACAAACATGGGAGGCAAAATCCTCGACCTTCGTATTAGTCTTGCACGAGACCAATGAAGTGCAAATTAATTTATGTGGTCTATCAGGAACTTTAGACATTTTTCTGTTTCAAGCAAGGCAAAAGCTTCAGAGCCACATGCCTCAACTGCATTCGACGAGTCCTTCAAAACTGCAAAGTTCCAACCTTTGTATAGGTCTTGTACAAGACCAATAGAAGCAAAGCCAATTTATAGTCTCACACCACGATATAAACTTACTTTAAGCTTCGGACAATCAACAAGCTTCAATACAAAAAAAAAAGAAAAAAAGAAGAGAACAAATGTGCTTGGTTTGCTACTCAACAAAGACCAAGGTGAAACATATTACAGAAAAGTGAAGGAATGAAATTTTGGCATCGGTGACTAAGCAAAAATCAAGACACCTCCTTCAACAATCCTCCTCAATCGGAGACTTGGGAGGACTCCCACCATGTGCCATTATGCTTCGGTACTCGGAAGTTTCGTGATCACTTATCTATTTGGATTTTGTAAGTCCCCAACCGAGAAGTTCTCCCTCACTTGAAAACTTAAGGGAGCACTGTTTGTACCATATCATATCTGTTGGAAATGTGCCCTAAAACCAATCATATGATGATACTTTACGGACATTTCAAATGTTAAACTAATTTAGTTTAATATAAAGGGCAATGATTATTGTTTAAAGTAGTCTCATATAAATGTTATATGCTTAAACAATAAGTCCAAGGAATATGTGCTTAGTAGAATGTAATCTAAACAAGTTAGGTTCATGAGACCATTCTCGATCATAGACATATCCTAAACGTTCCTGATCATAGGATTACCAATTGGGCATTGACAGTCCGTTAAGATCAGTACATGTTATGTCTTCTCTCAGGGAGAGTGACTAGTCTCGAGTCATTGGTGTAATTGACACCAAGACAAGCATGTAGGTGCTCAATATAGAGTGAGTCCACTGAACACGACCAACGATGAGTTTTCATGATCATGTCACATGAGAACTCATAGTTGGGATAATGCAAATTAGTCCTTTGACCTGAGGCATCACAGTTGTCTTGTGGTGAGGTCCTTGATCTTTGATTATGTCAAAGTCACCCCATCCGACGGTGTCCACGGCATAGTTGGGGTTAAGCTACTTAGCCATGGAGGCAAGTGAACGCGCAACAAGGGATCTCTAACCTTCAAACCGTTTGAGGGAGAATACTCTATGATATGATTAAGAATCTCTGGCCAGAGTATGAATAAGATTTAGGAAGTCGTTCCAAATCATATTCAAGGTAATCATATAAGTAAAGGAATCACATTGGATAGTAGACATGAATAAACTATCAAACCAAACAATGTGGTCGAGAGTATTATATTAGAGAAGGATCGTATTGCATTGCAATCCTAACTGAATAGGTTCTCCACCTCTTCTGATTAGCTTGGGTAGCCATGACATGCTGCTAGGTGTCACTCATGGTTTGTGGATGCCCTATAAGTGTATAATCACTTAAGGGAGAATTGAAAGTATGTTTCAATTCAGAATTGATTTGAAAGAGTTCTAATCCTCCACTGCCTCGCTAAAAGGAACATAATGGATCGTACACCGTGTAAGGTAGAGTTTGATGCAAAGAATGGAGATGAGTAAGAATAATTAAATGGTTTAATTATTTATGGCAAGGATTAATTAATATGTTAATTAATCAAACGAATAAGTTCGTTATAGACCTCGGGTTAGTTTTGGGCCTCAAGGCCCAATGGGCTTCGAACGTCAAGCCCATTGACTTAAGTTGTATGACAACTTAATGACTAATAATACATTAGGGCCCAAAAGCCCAATGAACCCAAGATGGCCGGCCATTTGGTGTATGTGTAGCAAACTTGCTTTAATCGCAAGTTTGCCACTACATTGTGAAAAGGTTATAAAGGAAACTTTGTAACATTTCATACTTAGTGGTTTTCTTTTGGGAGAATGGTTAAGCATGAAAATGCTCTCTTCTCTCAAAGAGGCCGGCTCCCTAGAGGAGAATAGCTAGCAATCTCTCTTCCTCTAGGGCACTCATCTTCTCATCAAGGCTCTCCTTGGTGTGGAGACTTAGAGGTTCCCTACTTTGGGAACTTGGAGAATCCGATTCATCCATCATCATCCAAGCAAGGAATGAAGGCCCTCTCCATGGGTGATTAGCCTTTGCTTAGGCAAAGAGGAATCTACAAAGGTATAAGATTTCTCAACTCAAAATTGTTTTGATTTGAGTCTTGGTTCACCATATCTACTAGGCTTTGAATTTTCTTGAGTAAAGTTTCGTTTTAAGTGCATAGAAGCATGTTTCCGCCTTTAATTGTTAAATGCATGCTTAATGATGTTGCTTAATGAACTTGGTTAATCCACAAATTTCCCTTCAATATCGACCCCGAAACCACCGAGTACAAGTCAACTAGGAAGCCTCAGTAACCCTCCGAAGGATCCTCGCTTCGGCATCCTTGCCGAAGCACACGAATCAACCTCAAATGAATGGGCTCTCCATTCCTCTAACTTGGAGCTCACTTGCTCAAAGACACATGGCAATGTTACAACAACGTTCCTAGAGTCCCACATTGACTACGGACAAGAAATGGGGACTCTCCTCACATATAAAAGGAGACTTCTCTCCCACAATTAAGGGCTTTTGGATCTTAGGAACTCTAATCCAGGCTTAGTCCTCTACTTATGCTTTAACCATTGTATTATGTAAACACTACATTATTAATTAGAACTCCTCTAACCCCGTGGACATAGCCCAACTTAGGGTGAACCACGTACATCTTGTGCTTACTTGTATACCCTTATCTCTTTAATATCACCATCACTTAGTGACCGAAGCACCCTCGTGAAGGTCACTACACCACACTTTAAATTGGTTCAAGATCGAATGACACGTTAAAATTGCGAAGGACACATTAAGTTATTAATGTGGTTTTCTTCGTATTGAGCATTCCTCATCCGTTATTAATGAGTCATGCTTGAATGACACGTTAAAATTGCGAGTCGTGTTCAGATGACATGCTAAACATTCAACTCATGGAAAATACAGAAGGCATGAACTTGGATGAAGTAGTGCTTTCGCTCTGTGGAAACGTCATTAGACTTTTGTAGGTACTTAATTCCCTTAATGATTCTCTATAGGGTGGTTATATTACGATCCCACAATCTGTTTGAAGATACTCGCTAAAAATTCAATATGAAAAGATTTGTTTTCTCTAACAAGAAATTATTATTAAGGATGTCCGGTGTAAAAAGACTGAAAAATGTAACAATGCAATAGCCACCAACCGGAAATCTTCAAAATATTTGGTTGCTTTTTGCCGAATATTGGAAGTTCATCATTACTCCTAGTATTTGGTAGCAATCAACCGAAATATGTGCACATTTTCAGTACCTAACAATAAAAAATCATCACATTATTTAGTTGTTTTATGTTGAATGCTAGAAGTCCATTATGAGTCCTAGTATTGAGTAACAACCAGCCAAAAATTATGAACATATCCAGTAGCTAGAAATCAAAAATTCTCAACAACAACAAAAAAGGGTTGTTTTCCTCCTAATACAAGCTAATTAACTAGCATATTTCTCTCCATAAAATCATCGTGTGTTCTCCAGCGTCACTCACGACAAAGCTTTGATCAAAGTAGTTGAATAACAAATCTGTGAAGATTTTCAACAATAAGACTTCAACCAACGAAGCTAGTTTCATTTTATGCTTTTCTTTGATGATTTATTTTAAGAAAAGCACCTAGACAAGTGAGTTCATTTGCTTCTTGTTCAGTCTCTTGGTTGTATGTTATTATTATTATTTTGGCGAATTTGATTGATTATTTTATAAAAAAAAATAACTTCATTGTAACGACATCAGCAATAATAGGTTCCAAATGTACGTGTCCTGCAATAGAATGCTCATAATCAATAATGACATCAACATCAAAATGTGTCTTTGTACTGTAGTACTAAAATGACGTTAAAATGACAAAAATACAGCATTGATCCACGATCATGGCCCTCCAAAACTAATCCATGAGACAAAAAAAATGACAAAACATATTCAACATCATTAGTTGATTTCTCCATGATCATTACTTAAACGAGATGCATGCCATCTATACCCAAATGATTGAAGAATTTCTCATCTGAAATTCTAGTTGCATGTATCCTTTATACATGAAATTATTGCAACAATTATCAGCCACATCTTGTTGAGACGATGCGAAATGACAACACAATTCAGTCGTACCAAAGTTAAATCATATCATTGGCTTCTTTTTTTAAAGTTGCTTTGTCTTATACGTTGGGACGACATTGCCTCCAAAATGTTGGGGGAGATTTTGCAGAATTAAAGTAGGAGTCCATCTTAATCCAACTAAATAGATCATGGACCATTTAATCTATTATATATATAACATGCCATGCTTTGCTTGACCGATTATTTCCTGTCCGGTCCCAATCTCGACCATTTAACCCCGTTACAATGTGACATGATTTGCCAACCATCACTAATTAAGAAGTTATAGGGGAGAAGAAAGTATGTTTGAATGACTCACATGAAACGAATTCATCGTCATCGTGACATTTCAGTTCAATAATATAATGTCACATGTAAGTTTCTGTTCACGTAACATTGCATTATTGGATCGAAATGTCACGTAACGGTGAACTCATGCTATACAAGTTGCGACCAACTCACAGAAAACCCCACCCTATTCCAACCCATGCTTCATGCCCCACCCACCCCAAATTGGGCCCACTCATTGTATCTTATGCTGCATACATCTAAACTTTCGCAATAACCTCTCCTACAAAAGAGGGGTCCAAGTTCTAAATAAAAAATAATACTTATTTTTATTAAAAATTTACTTTAATTTATAAATAAAACTATTTGTCCCGTCTCAACAGACACTGTAAAAGACAAACTTTTAAGTGAGGACAAACTAGGGTTGGATGGAAAAACTAGAAAGGCGAACTTGGGAGGGGAGAAGGGCCCTCCGGACCCTCCTTGCCCTTATGTTGCTCCGCCCGTGCCAACTAATCATCTTATATATCATTTCTCTAATAGTATGCACAAGATTAAATTTGAATCGTTGCACAATGCAGAACGGATTTTGACACAAGCATGAGCGAATAAATGTCCTTAAAAGTACAATTTTATTAATTTTTGGAAGGAAAAAAAAAAGAGCGTTATCGGTCACTACTAGAAATTTGATCTATAGCCTCTGATTTGGAGGCCACGGCAAAGGAAATGATCACATTTTGCTTCAAAAGGCACTGTTACTGTAGTAACGGTGGCTATTGATGAGCAAGCCACGAACATGCACTGGCGTCTTTTGTGAAAGCACTAGTGCTTCCCTATCCAACTTCTCTGCGTTCTTACGAGAGTGTATTTGCAGGAGTGCGAGAGGTTAAACATATAGCTTGTATGAGCACGGATGGATAGCGATCCCCTAAATGATACACATTTATTTGCTAATTAGAGGTTGATTGTAGTTCCTAAGAAGTTGATCTCAACTGTTCTACATTCTTCCCGAGTTCTTTCAAGATCTGTCAAGATAAAAGAGCGAAAGGCTCGCTAATTAAACATGTTTGTTTTAGGTTAGTACCTTAGTACCAAGCAGAATAAAAATTATTGTTTTAGGACTCACTGTCTTGGTTTCTTCAAGTGCAGCTTCTAATGCTTCGATCTTCTGCAAACATACAACAAGAATTAGCATAATTTCCGCATAATGTGTTGAATTGTACCCGGAAATAAGAGCGTAATTGTTAGTCCAAACTCGCCTTCTTGGCGTCTCTAAGTGCTGCTTCCAAAGCCTGGATTTTCTGTGATGCAATGCCACACAAAATGAAAGTACATTAGGCAACCTATCAGTTGTTCAAAGTATATGGTTCTTAAGAAATTGAGTAGAACTATGCAAGACTGGTTATAGGAGCAGCTTAATTAATTACCCTATCCCGCACCAATGCCTCTTCTGATCCCAGAGTACCGTTTTCTTCGTAGTTGTTTAACTCATTACCCGCAGAAATCGCCTGAAAGATATAGACGAAACATTTTTTTCTCCACTATATTACTGCGTAAACAAGGTACCTTCAAAGTCTAAGCTCAAAAAGTTGCATTAAAATTACACTTGGGAAGGAAAGCTTTCAGAATTAACAGAAAACAGAAAGCTGATGACCTGAAGCAGTTCTGTAATTTCAGGATTGTTCCAGGGTCCTCTATCACTTAAAAAGCATCCCCCGTAATCGGAACAGGTGCAGCTTCCACCCAGGAAAGTTGGCAAATTACTGCAGAGAATTGAATTTTAACCAAATAATTGTAAGGTTAACATTTTGTGTGCACCAATAAAAGTTGGCAAATATAATTGCTGAATTGGTGTTCCTTTTTTTTGAATTTGTACTAGATTATATGTTTACCTTTGATCAACAACGGCAAACAGTTCACTGTGATAATTGTACCCCAGCACCTGAAATAGTGATCTCGTAGATTTCGAAAACAATTAGTCCACCATCTGAATTTAATGATGGTGCAATGCACTGTCTGACTACAAATTTACTCTACCCTAGAGAAAAAGAATGCTTACTTGAATCTTTGCTAATGTTCTTGCATCAAGGAAAGCCTTCACTACTTTCCAGAGCATTTTGAACCCGGATCCAGCGTTGACGATAAACAGGTGATTTAGAGTCTGCAAAATATCAGCTGCCTCAAAGTCATTAATTAATGTACATGTACATGAGCATATACACACACATGTCTGTTGAGGAAAATATAATGTCCTAAGCTCCAAACTGCCTGTCATCAATTTTTTAAATGAAAATATACTGCCTTTTAACATCTTCATCGTCAATGATGCTTAATCCCCCTGACTCAATCAACCATTCCAACAACTGTTCACATAGCATCAGTAGCATTGCAGGGACACTGACAATTGACGTACCTCTGGGTAGTAACTGCTATCAATCTTCTGAATTTCCATAAAGAGATATCTGGCAGGCTTTGAGAAATTAGCCATTCCCTAATCAAACACACAAAGTTCAAATATATTAGAACCCTAAACCCATAGCATTCTTGAAACCCTAACCAGCAAAATCAATCTTCGGGGAATACAGAAAAAATTTCAAACATGGATGACAGAGATATATATGACTTGAAAACTCCCTTCCGCTTGAGACATGCATCTTTCGAAAGATATTCTCTAGATGGAATATGAGAAAGAAATACTTACCACTCCATGCACATCCAAAATACTTGTTGTAGATGCTACATGCCTCTTAGCTGCAATCGAACACGCAGGGTATCTCAAATTTAATGTTTTCTCTTGTTCAGAAACGTGATACTTGGTGAATCTTTCGAGGGTAGTTACTTGCAGAAGTTTGTTAAGGTCCACCATCCCAAGCCTTTCGATGTATACTGGTCTACCATATCGGTCTACACCATGATATCCATGGGGATAGCATTTCTTTACTGTTTCATACTCCTCAAACTTAAACTCCTGCAATGAGGAATCCCACAATTAATTGTAGTTTTCATTAAGCAACATATATAGCGCTAATTGGGAAAAAGAGAACTATCATTTAATATGAGAATCGACTGTAATGGAAAACTCATGTTTAGAATCGTCTTAATAACCTTGCAATAACATCTTAAACAAGATTAATTAGAATATCATTTAAAAAGAAAAAAAAGAGTAGGCCTTTTGAGTACCTTGTGTTCCAAGCTTCTAGGTGATCAGTATTCTTATTAACCCAACTATCATATTTTTAATTATGCGAATCAGTTAAAAGTTTGCTTATCATGATCTAAAAGAGCCTGATATCGCATATATTTTGCGAAGAAATGGGGTTCCGAAAATCCAATAGGAAACCACCTTCCACATTTTGAACAAGTACATCAGAAAGCAACTGCAGTATTGTACTCTAAAGGAGGAATAAAAGAGAAACCTGCACTGGTGTGCTATAAACAAACCTAAACGAAAGCTTCTCAAATCCGTTTTTTGGCATCTACCTTTCCCAAATACCAAATTGATTCAATTACTTATTGGAATTGATGAGACGTCATGCTGTAAAACCAACGTGATAAAGTAATATCCACACTTTATCTAGCAAAAAGTAAAGTTTAGTTTGGAATATTTCACCTTTGGAATTGCATCAACCATATAATCCTCACGCCACTTAAGATAAATCAAGAACGCATCTTTTGCTTTCACAAAATCGAAGTCCCTCATTCTAAGAAACCTATATCACCACCAAATAGAAATATTAGAAACAGTTTATCCCAAATTAATAGTTGCCAATCATTTCTTATATTTGAGAACATGGTCCCATCAAATTACTATTACCTTAAAAGGGTATGATAATCATTGTGCTGTGGAGGAAGTTGTCCCTCAAGAAAAAGCAATTCTCTGAAAGAATCAACAAGTTTTTCATCTTTCGGATCATGAACTCCTCCGAGAACCAGTGTTAAGTTCCTACTACTCCCTCCGAGCTTCTTGAACGAGTTGCGAAACTTGAGCGGATATGACAGCATTGTCTTGAGGCCTAAGTTTGACATTGAAGATGAATTAGGCTTTTTTTTTTCTTGGGGAGGGAGCTGCCAATGGCTTTCAATGGGCGGATGAAATTTTTTTGTCTTCCCTGAACTCGACGCAATATCTCCGTCTCCGTCTCCAACACCTCTAGATATGTATATATCCCTATCTTCTTTTAGTTTATGCATAGGTAAAGACCATGGCCAAAAATATGCCCTTATGGAATCCAACTTTAAAGGGTAGAACATAAAAAATTAAAAAAAAAAGTATAATTGTATACTGTTTGAAGGAGAAGAAGCTTGATCTTATTCTTGCACCGATCACCCGAAGAAACTGTTTACAGAATTCGGGTGTAAGCAGTCGTCGAATTCGAAACCACTGCGCATCAAGTTTATGAAAAATGCGTTAGGAGAGGTCAGCAAGCAAACGAAGGTTGAGAGCTAACATAGGTAATTGAATAAATAAAAAGATATGGAAGGGAAAAAAATGAAAAAGGTGAAACTATGTTGGGTTGGGTATCCAATTCCATGCTTTGCTTTGCACTATCGAATGATTGAGCCTTAAGTAACCTCTGTACGTAATTCTGTTTTCTCATGCAGAGGAAACGGCCTGTTTGTTGCTTTTGAGCTAATTAATTCCACTAAAGGTGAGATCATATCTCTACTAATTAAGCAAAATGTGAACATATTGCAATGAGAGCTTGAGCTCAAACGAATTAATTAAAGTTGGAGGACTAATATTGAGCTTGACTAATAGACCTGCTAGAGCTGTGATCTCTCCGTGGTTTAAATTATAATCACCTTAAATCAATTGAAAGCTCTCTAACGATTGCAACACACATGTTTATTTTAATTAGCTACTACACCAAGCTTTTCTTCTTCTTTTTTATTTATTTATTTTTATATTCCGAATAATAGAATTTGTTAAAAAGATTTGCTACACCCATGGTAGAGAAGGAGGGAAATGTATTTAATACATCTAGAATCCACACTTTGTTTTTCACATAGTTTTCCTGCAATCCTTTGTTTTTCTTTCGTTTTAATGGAATCTCTCTATGCAAGTCCTAAAAGAATGAGACTCTAAGACCCGTTTGGTATTGTTTTTTTCATCAAAAACAGTTTCACTTTAAAGTTAAGTAGATAAAAAGTGTTTGCTAAAAATGAAATATACTACTCATTTTAAAGCAATGGTTTCTAGATAACAGCTTTTAAAACCAACATGGAGGTTGCTTTTAAATTCATGTATACCCTCTTTAGTTTTTAAAAATGACATTGTTTATTTTTCTAAACTCTATCCTGCAACCACCAACTTTACAACAACACCACTGCCTCTATTACTGCCACTACCACCTACACTATTACAGCCCGTCTCAGGATTTTTCGAAGGTGTGAAATGACCAAAATGCCCCTGGTTAGGCAATGGTTGACTTTTGTTGACCTTCGTGTTGTGAAACATACGACATTTTCTCTTGTTATTTTCTTATTGTGTTTGTCGTTACGAATGTGTGGACATGAACGGAATGGAATTTGGAGTTGGAATGAAGTTTCTGCGGAACGTTAATTTCAAAGGCATTCTCGTAATTTTACGAGAATCGTGTTTCCTAATTGGGCTTTGGATCCACTGAGACCCACCCACTCCCTTCACCATGCACCCTCACTCTATCTGCAATTCTCTCACTTTCTCTCCCTCTCCCGTGCGTCCTCCCCCGAGCTACACACACACACCCAATTGTTGCTGAGACCACCTAACCACCACCATCGTCGTCACCTCGACATTCTGATCACCACCATACTCGTTGTTTCACGAGATTTTCAACAGAGAGGCTATAATTTGGAAGTCCATAAACGAACATGTTTTCCGGTGAAGATTGCAGAAAAATATGACGGCCCTCTCGGCCTTATCTCCTCATGTTGGGCAAAATTGAAGTAAAAAATCAACTCCTCATCGTCCCAAGATCTAGATTCGAGCATTGCATACTCAAATCCACCACTGTTTCAAAGGAACTAAGAACCCACTTTTTGGACCGAGGCTTTCAAGCTATTTTCTGGCCATCTCCAGCCACCAATCGAACTTCTTTTAGGTAAATTAGAATTCTTCGTCTCTCTAGCTTTAATTTGACATATTATACATGTTAAATGGTTGAGATTTGACCCTGTTATGGCCTTGTGAAAATTTCTGCCAAAAAAAAAACCTAGAATCCGGCGAGATTTCGGCCGGCGGACGACGGCGGACGAAAGTTACAAGGGCGAGCCGGTTCAGACCCGGCCCTGACGTCATCAAACTTGGTCCAGATCCGGTTCGACTGAGAATATTGCAAAGGTATATTCCTTCTTCAAACTAATGGCGTTAACGAAATATTCTTTAACGGCGTGAGTGGAAGCGTGACCGCGCGTAGTGACCATTTGCCAGCGCGTGGAACCTCACGGTGACGCTTGGCTTTCCGCTGCGGCGTATTTGGATTTTCAAACACCGAAACCCTTAATTTGAGTTCCGTTTTTCGTATTATTCGTAGTGTTGGGTTAGGTTACTAAGTTTGGTTGTTTTACTTTTACTTTAGGAGTGACAACCTGAGGACTACAAAGAGCGCACAAGCAAAGGATTACGATTATGGTCATTGTGAGTGGGCTTTTCTTTATAAAATCATATCTTTATGTATGCTTGCGAAACGGGTTTTACGATATACATTGTTATCTTACTTTGTATTAGAAATTTAAATGTTTTAGCGAGTTACCGGTCTTTTGACTTACATTATTTGTGAACACCACTTTGGGAATGTTTTACTACTCATCTTACTTTAGAAATGCAACGCTTTCTGCAATACCCCATTTTGTGATACTAGATTTGAGATATTATCCATGGCATGTTTTTATATGTTTACCGCTCATTTAGGATTGCTTACATGGTGTCTAGTACTATCCGGGGCCAGGACCAACTTCACGTGTATATTCACATGCACCGATACGTTCACTTTGGATCCTTTGTAGGTAACAGCCTGTTCTAGTTGTTTTTACATCTAGAACTCGTTGTGATGCGCTTAGCGCCAGCTTTACGTGTAGGTAGTACTTGAGCGTAGATTAATACACCCAGCCTGTTCATGTCAGAATATCTCTGCATGAACTCGTGTGTCTGCATTATCTAATGAGCATACTCTATTTGTTTATCTGTGATTTTTATGATTTACCTGCTATCACTGATGACATGGAACTTCTTGCTACTTTTGGATTTCACTTGTTGATTTCCACGTATTGGTTTTTTCTGAAAGATTTTATATTGAAGTTTTATTGTTATTTACCTGTTTTGGAAAATAATTGACTTTATAATTTTACGCTAATTTTCATACTTACTACATAGTATGATTTTGAGATTATTACGGGTTTTTATAGCGAGGGGTTACTACTTTTGGAAAAACAAAGGTTTTAGAAAACTTTTGTCTTTGCCCACTCACACTTTTATGTTTTTGCTCCCCTCCAGGTTTTAGTAGGCTTTGGAGCTCTTGATGTCGGGACGCGGTGGCATAGTTCCCTCCTCGGTGTAAGGTCTCTTAGTAACTATATTTACGATCTTTGGGTGATCTGCTTTAGTGTACTTTCCACTCTGTAAAGTTAGATACTTTGCTATTCTTTTATTGGTTCACACACACTTCTGCACACTCAATCTTTATTTTATTCAAACTTCTTTTTCATACTTTAAATTACCCATCTTCCTTCAAATGGCTCTCGTCACTCCTTCGGAGTGTCGGCCAGCACACCTCGATTTTTGGGTGTCCACTTGGACATTTGGGTCGGGTGTGTCATACACCACCATAACTTCCACCACCACTACAACCACCACCGCCCCAACCATCATTGCTTTCCCTACACCCCTAATCACCAAACCCCACTCTTGCCACCAGCACTGTCATCGTTGCCACTGCTTTGCAACAACCAACCTTACACCACCGCCACAACCACTACCACAATTGCCACCACCCGTACCACCATTGGTACGTTTACACCCACACCCACCACACCCAGCTATAGGTGTTAGAAGCATGCCTTTAAAGCCACTTATATGATGTAATAGTTATTGGAATATTTATTATGTTAAACAATTTTTAGTTTAATGGAAGGGCAATGTTTGTTGTTATTCACTATTGAACGTATTATGTGTATAATCAATAATAGAATCCAATGAATGTAAATAACCTAAGAGATAAGTGATATAAGTAAGTTAGATCATTGAGACCTTTCTCTTATGTTCATTCTTACAACATTCCTAGCTATCCATAGGATTGTCAATTGGGCATTGACAATCTGCCAAAGCTAGTATGTGTTATGTCAACTCAATTGGGAGTATGACTTGTTGCAAGTCACTAGTGTTAGACACTAAGACAAACGCATAGGTGCTCAAAAGGTTGTTGAGTACACTAAACTATGATCAACAAAGAGTTCCAACATACATGTCATGTAAGAACTCATAAGTTGGAATAATGCAAAGTAGTCATTTGACCTGAGATACCACAGTTGCCTTGTGGGTACGTCTTTGATCATTTGACAATGTAACAAAGACCATGCCTCATCATAGGCATGTTACTAGCATTGTTGAGGTCATTGATTTATTCCTAGAGACATGTGAATGTACAACAAGGGATCTCTAACCTTCCCTGGCAGAAGGACAATACTCTAAAATATGTTTTGAGCTGGAGTCTTTGGCCAAAGCACATGAATTATGATTTAGAAAGTATGTTCTAAATCATATTCACTAGAATCATATAGAGAAAGATCACATTAAATAATAGACATGAAATAAAATATCAACAAAACAATGTGGTTGAGAGTATGGAATTAGACAAAGACCGTATTACATTATAGTTGTAATTGAATAGGTTCTCCAACTACTTCTATTTAGCTTGGGTAGCCATGACATACTGCTAGGTGTCACTCAAGGTTTGTAGAAGCCCTGAAAATTAGCAATAACAATCGATTAGTAAGAGTTACAATTGTCCACTGCTTTGCTAACTAGAACCTAATGGATCGTACACCATGTAATGATGAGTAATAAGAAATATAATTGAGATGGATATAAGCAATTAAATAGTTTAATTGAGTATGGTTTTTACAAGTTAATTAATCAAACGAAAAGGTTCGAATTGGTTTTATATTAGTTTCGGGTTTAGAGGCCCATTAAGGTTAAGTTGTATGACAACTTAAAACAAAATGGAACACAAGCCCAACAACCCAAGGGAACTGGCCATACTAGAAGAATGCTCACAATTTCAAGTTTGCCACTCAATTGTGAGTGGGTATAAAAGGAGAATTATAGCTCTAATCTCATTAGGGCTTTGTGAGAAGAAAACTTGGAGCGCACACTCACCATTTCTCTCTACATAGCCGGCAACCTAGAGAAGAATTACTAGCACTCCTTTATTTTCTAGGTCAATCCATCTCCTATTCACATCTCACCTTGGTGTGGAGACATAGAGGGTTTCAACTTTGGAAGTTTTGGAGATTCTATTCACCAAATCCTCAAGGAGCAAAGGAGCAAGCAAGGAGCAAAGATTCAAGGAGCAAATATCCAAGGAGCAAGGAGAGAACTTGAAGGCCCTCCACTTGGGTGATAACCTTGTGAACACAAGGGGTATGAAAGCTCAATCTTTCTTCGTAATTTTGTGAAGTGTCTTGGTTCACCATTCACTAGGCTTTGAATTTCATGGGTTATAGAATTGTTTTGTAGTGCATGCCTACTTTATTTGTTGATTATATGCATGTGTTGCTCAAATGTTCTTACTTTGACAAAAGTTTTTCTTCAATAGGTACCACCACCAGACCCCCACCATTGTTGTTGCCATCACCACCACTGTCATCGTCGTCGTCATCGCCAGTTACATTGCAACCACTAACCTTACACCACCACTGTTGCCGCCACTTTCCCTGCCACACCCTCCCCCGCTCCCCCAACCTCCACCGCCTACCTACCACCTCCCCCATCACCATTGCTAGCTCTACACCCTGCTATGGGCACCACCTACCAATGTTGCTACCCATACACTCCACTACTGGCACCACCACCATGCCCCCACCAATGCAGATGCCATCACTACCACCACTGTCGTCACACCACCCCCAACTACCATGTCTATATTTGTCATTATACACAACTATAACAGTTTTACATTATAATTTACCAAACACCTTTAGACAACTTACTACAATCACATTACTTTTAAAAATACAGTTTATCAAATAGTCAACTGCTTTATTTTACAGTTGATTATTATTAAAGAACAGTTAAAGGAATTTTTTTTTTAAAGTACATCAAGGTAAAAATGTAAAGAAGAGGAGTGATTTAAGAAGAGTGGAAGCTAGCACATTACGGCCTTGTGTAGTTATAATAGGGTGATAGTGTCTCCTATAATAGGGCGATAGTGTCTCCTATAATAGGGTGATAGTGCACTCTATCTCATCCCTCTAATCATGACTGATTTTGGTGTGGTTATAGCCCTGAGCTTTTGAATTTTAAGTTGTCATACAACTTAAATTAATTGACTCAATAAGTCAAGGTCCAATGGGCCTTAAAACCCTAAACCAATGAACCTTAAAACCTGAAAACAACTTTATGTCTATTAAGAACTTTTTATGTTCATTCGATGATTAACATTTTAATTAATCTGTGGTCTAATTAATCAAATTGTTTTAATTGATTTACTAGTTAGCGATAGTCAGCAAGTAGAACTCTTCTAATTGATAATGAATTAAAACACTCTTTCCATGTTAATGAAAACTAATTATAATCGATGGTGAAGACTTTTTCAAATCATGAGTTGGTGTCATGATTACCCAAGCAAAGTAGAAAAAGGAGAGAATTTTAGTTCAAATTACAACATTCTACTAGAAAACTAACATTCTTAATCACATCGTTTTCAGGTCTATATGATTCTAAACTACATTCATGTGGTCTTATCAGAGACTCATGAACAAAGCATGGTATTCTCTGGCTAGAGATCTTATTGTGCAATTATATCACTATGAATAAAATAATGCTCACAACGATACATGTAATCAATCGTAAGGTGAGTATGATCCATTGTATGGTAAATGAACAAATAAGTATCTATAAGATAGTTATGATCAAATAACTACTTTACATTATTGCAACAATAGTGCTCTTATTTGACATATTTATTCTTATTAATCGTGTTTAGTGAAGTCAATCACTGACACATCCCGATCCCGAAAGCGCCAGGTGTCGGGAAGTGCTGGCCGACACGCGTTAGGTGACGAAAGCCATTTAGAAAAATTAAGAATAAAGGATAGAATATTGAATTAAACAGTAGTCAGAGTGCACGGAAAGTGCGGGCGGAAGAATTAAAAGAATACACTGCGAGTAGAGTAAGGGATACAAAGTTACTACAAACGTAGAAAATCCCTACATTGTCATACCACCGCGCCATCGACGTCGCAAGCTCCCAGCCAACTAACCTGGAGGGGCGCAAAACATAAAACGGTGAGTGGGTCAAAAAGCAAAGTTTGATAAAACCGTTGTTTTCAAAAGTTGAGTAACCCCTCGTTTGAAAACAAGTATAATTGAGAAAATACGTCATGTCCGTAGGCATGAACCTCAAAATACTATCATTTAAAACATTCGGGTACTCCCCGATACATCATTTACTGTATTTGCTCGCTCGTATGTAAACACACATGTCCACGGGGCTAAATCCCACAATGAACAAGCTAGGTATAAATAATTACGCTAAGTACTCCAATGACGCGAGTCTATGATAGGAGCATAATTATGCGACTTTGTTAGCTTGTTTCCTTGCAATTATGTTGTAAATTTATGTTTTATTTTAGTATTTTAAGTCACTTTTGTGTAATTTCAGGTTTTAAGGACAAAGTATGCATAGAGGTGCATTTTGGTGCAGTTTTGAGTTAAAATGAGCTTAAATGGAGTGCATGCATATGGAGCACAAGGAATGGACGAATTTGAAGGCTAAAGATGGCTAGGAATCTGTTTTGAAGATGAAGAATTAAGTTGAAAGAGCAATCAATCAGAAAAGTCAATCCAAGATTTCCTATTTTGGTTTGATCTTTCCTGATTCCAAATTCCTTGCTGCCCAATTTTATTGCTGCCACAATCAGCGTGCAATTAATCCTTGCTGCCCAAATTCCTTGCAGCCCAATTAAATCAGATTGCATGCAATTAATCCTTGCCGCCCACATTCCTTGCTGCCCAATTTAATTACAGCTCAAAAGAATCAGATTTTATGCAATTAAAATCTGATTTCCTTATTTTCCTTGCCGCACAAGCACAGCCCAATTGAATCAGATTTTATGCAAATAAAATCTGATTCCATGACTTTAGAATCAGATTTCATGCAATTAAATCTTCTTTATTTTCCTTGCCGCATGGGACAAAAATCTGCTTGATTTGCTGATTGATTTAGGACAATTTTTAATTGCCTAAATGAGGGGGAACTTGATGGACCAATGGATTTTCCTTGCCGCACAAAAGGGGAGGGGGAAGGGACATTCAGAGATACATACGGACAGAAAAGAAAAAATCAGAAAAAAGAGAACTCTCTCTCCCTCTATCCATCCTCTAGGGCATTCCACAGATTTCAAGCAAGGAAGAAGAAGAGACGAAGGAGCCGTGATCAATTCATCCATCATCCACCATTGAAGACTTGCTTTCAAGCTTCAATAATCCAAACGAAAGCCGCCATCTCCATCTTCCATCCACGGTGTACTTTAATCTGCTTCTTTGTAACTTGTTTGATTTCTGTTGGAATTGTTCCTAGTTGACATTTATGTTTGAACAAATTTTAAATTCGAATTCTTATGATTGAATAAAGTTTGATTCTTATAATTGTGATTTTAAGTTGCTTATGTGAGTTTGTTCAATTGAATTTGCTTTACAGAAAACTTTTATATGTTTATGTTCTTTGGTGGCCAACTTAGGATATATGCATATAATTGGTGCTAGATTTAGGCAAACAATTCACCTAATAGTTTTGTGAACCTAAATCACAAGTAGTAAAGGCTTTGGACAAAGGTCGAATTCAATTGAAAAGGATTGCAAATAGATGAACTTATTCATACTAGGTTGTGCACTTAAGTTGATATCCTTTCTGTATGCTTATTGCATTGAACATGTTTTGATTAGCTAGCTTTCTAGACTTTGATTGCATGTTTAATAGGATTAATCTAGGTGCTTTCATTTAGATTAATTAATTAAGGAAAGTAAAATATGGGGAATCATTTGCTATGAATGTTTCACATGATCAACTTCTTTCTCATGACTTAGATGAACAATTTTAAGGTTGAACCGAATTTGATTATGGAATTGGTTTTGATCTTTGTTTCTTTCATTTCATTCTTGTACTTGTGTTTATATATTTTATTTTCTTTGGTTATTTTAATTTTTAAAACTCTAAAACAGAAAACCCCCCTTTATTATGTAAATATGTTTATACTTTATATTACTTTTGTGAATAATTTACCTTGTATTTTTATTGACAGGTGTACCCTCAATCCCCGGATTAGAACGATCCCTATTTACCATATACTAACGATGACATTTCCAGGGTTAAATTACGCGCTTACTTTGAGCGTGTCAGTCTAGTGCTAACCACTGTGCACAAATGTGCGTCACACAAGTCCGAGTTGCCTAGTGCAACCTAAGACAGGCTAGTACCTACATGGATCCAATGCTGCGTAGCGGTACTGATAGTGACAGCTCCTAACGTCAAGGCTAGTCCTGGCCACGAGACTGAGTACTATACCTGGGGTGTTATACAACTACTGAGGAGCAACAGTATAAAATCATGCATGACAATATAGTACGAGTGTTCTACCTCCAACACACGTAATGAATATGCATCTACGCTAACAATTTAAGAAAGCGTTTAAAAAGCCATACATATAGATATACATTTATCAAACAAAGACCCACTCACTCACCTGTAGGTAGCCGGGTCGAAGTACCCCGTCCTGGGTAGCCCCGGTAGTCCTCTGGATAGGCCCCACCTATATGAGAAATCACCGGTACAATGATTAACTCAAAAAGGTTACGAATTAACGAATTAATTACACCTATCCCTTGCTTTCTCAATTTGGAGGTCCAAAACACCTCAAAAATTAACATGCATACTACCCCGAGGTAGTACACGTCGTCACGAGTCGACACGTGAAAACAGATTCGAAAAAGGACCTCCCACGCTCCCTCACGCGCGGCTTGAAGGTCGGAGCCTATGGCTCCACGCGCAGCTCCACGCGCGGCTCACGCGCGAGCTGGTCAAATGAGCCGGTCAGCCGGTCAACTCGGCTCGGCTCAAGCCGGTCAACACGGCTCGGCTAAAGCCGTCAACGCGGCTCGGCTCAAGCCGGTTCGGTCAATGCTGAGGTCAGCAAGTCCGGTCTGAACCGGTCTGCTGACGTCAGCAAGGCCGGTCCAACCCGGTCCGATGACGTCAGCGCCGGTCATCCCTGCCAGGATTCCGGTCGCCGGCGTCGCCGTCGCCGGAATCTGGGAAATTTTGCCGGTTTCTGGGTAAAACTTCAGAGCTTCATAACTTCTTCGTTTTAAGTCCAAATTGGACGATTCAAGTACCAAAATGAAGCTATAGATGAGGAGAACAAGATTGTACCATTTTGGGGACCAAAAACTGGCCAGAAGTGGCCTGAAATTGAGGGAGAAGCCACGGTGCAAAAAGCCGATCACGGTCTCCTCGATTCTCGGCCAACCACCACCATCCAAGGCTCGAGCAAGGTACAATGGACATCCAGGAACACGATGGTGATTTGTTTGATGAGTTTTGGGCTCGATTTCAACGAGAAAAGGCCGAGGAAAAATCTCGGGCCTCGCCGGAAAATTTGGGAAAACAAGCCCGAGGCTTGAGCTGGGTTTGCAGGGTTCCAAACAGGGTATAATGAGGTTGATGAAGGTGGTGGTGATGTCTGTGATCTCACCTGGCCAAAGATTGGCTCAGTGAGATGGAAATTTGGGCACGGGGTGCCTTGAGTAGTTTTTGTGTGGTTTTGCTGAGAAGAAGAAGAAGATGAGGACTGGGAGACAAGGATCCAGAAAATCTGGATTGGCCACATGGCCTGCAGACATTTGGGCCCCAGCCCAAACAAGACAAAATTGCCCAAATTTGAATTACGGAAAACGTCGAAATTCAACGCCCGTAAAATATTCGTTCGAAGTCCGAACGACGTACGGCTCGCGTCTACGCGTTCGTATCGACGAGCACGTCAAGAAAACACAAGTGAATGCGTCGTACGAGTTAGGACGCAAAAGTCAACCGAAAAGTCAACCCAGGGGCAAAAACATCATTTCCCACTTCCGGGAATAAAATAATTTAAAACTTTGAACGGGCTGTTACAATCTACCCCCCTTATAAAAATTTCGTCCCCGAAATTTCCATAAGAAGCACAATGAGGTAGATTGGAGTACAAAACTGTTCACAACAACGTCTCCCAAGAAGAAAAGAGAAAAGGCGTAGGTGAAGAAAAACAATTGTCTGAGCCGAACTCTGGCTAACAGTGCTCCGACGTCACCACAACCCAAGGTGACACCAGTGCTTCGAAGTTTAATCAAAAGAGAGATATGATTAGCTGGAAGAGTAATCAGTCGTCCGAAGGACTTCTGACAGAGTCCAAACTTGTTAACCCAAATCTATCACTTTTTAATTACGAAAATGCCATTAAAACTTTTATTATATACAAATACGTCATTAACTCATTAATGTCTAAAGACCACAACGAAAAAATTATAATCAACCTAATGCTCCTGATTATAACATTTTTTATTGGGTTTTTCAAAAAATACAAAAACAAGCTATAATTATTACTAAACCTTATTATTCATGTATCAAATAATGAAGCGACATGAATAGCAAAATTTGAAAAAGCTAACAATTCAACAACAAAACACAAACTACATATCAAATTAAAATTACAAATAAAATCATTCAAATTACATAGTAGCAATATCCCATCCAATTAATTGTTTGTTAATTTTTTTAAAATAATACAATTTCTTAAATTATTTTTTTAGAAATAATGGTCACCATTTGTAGAAATAGTGTCACTTTTTTTAGAAATAGTGTCACCATTTCTAGAAATAATGTGACCATTTTTAGAAATAGTGCAGTTTCTTGAAATAGTGTCACTGTTTCTAGAAATAGTGTCACCGTTTCTCTAAATAGTGTCATTGTTTTTAGAAATAGTGTCACCGTTTCTCAAAATAGTGTCATAGTTTGTAGAAATAGTGACCACTATTTCTACAAATGGTGACACTCTTTCTAGAAATGGTGTCACTATTTAGAGAAATTGTGACACTATTTAGAAAAACGGTGACACTATTTCTAAATACAGTAACACTATTTCTAGAAATAGTTTATGCTGCCTTAGTTTGCGTTTGCATGTACCATCACAAAAATAATATCCTCAGTTTCCTAATAATTTACACGTATGCAATTGTCACTACATAATTTGAGAGTCAAATCTTGACCTCACTAACCAAACTTTTTCTAAATTCCAAATAACCAACATTTGTTGTGTCAAAGAAGTTAAAGAGAGTGTGGATTCTGAGCTCTCTCTGCTCCTTGGTCTCTCCCAAGGCCAACAGCACATGATCCATGGACACAGACCCGGGTTTCTTAATGGGATTGCAGGCATTTCTTCTTTGGTCTGGCTTTTGGTTGTTGCTTGGCATTGCGTACTCCTCCATTGGCATAATAACTTAATCAATCTCTCTCACTCTGTCTAATGGAAAGGAAACTTAACTTAGTTTAGTTACCCCATCCCCATGTGTGTGTGTGTGTGTGTATATTGTATACAGAGATCATAAAATGATATACAGATGTTGTATTTACTCAAATCAATTATTCCATTTTAATTTTCTGGAATTGAAGAATCAAAGTTTTACATTACAATTACATGCATACATTTAAGTATAATCAAACATAAATGGAGGATTAGAAACAAATCCAAGGCAAGGATTAGAAACAAATTATTGATTTGCTTGTGTAAAATGAAATTGGATTACATTACAATTACATGCATACATGCAAAAGAAAACTAGAAGAAAAACAGAGAGAGAAATAGAGAGAAGCTCATATTCAATTGAGATATATCTCACTATGAAGAGAAAAATTGAAGAAAAAACTAGATCACAGTAAGAAGCGAGCATATTCAAGTAAACTGATGAGAAAAATTGAACAAAAACAACAAATCGAATTTAAAAAATTACAGAAAAATCAACCAAACAACTTGTAAAAATTCAAAAATGGAGGAGAGAGAAAGAGAAGCTTGATGGAGTGGATCACCTTGAGATTAATCTGACGGCAAAGAGCAGCAAGCTCTACTATCCTGATCTTACGAGCTCGAATCTCATTCATTGAGATATCGTTGGTAGTGATCAACGAAGAGCAAGACTTGCTGGAATCGCCAGAAACCGAGCTTCCTCTACAACTCTCAATCTTGCTTCGCTCGCAATCATTGTCTAAACAGAACCTACAAAGTGCATGCAAATGAATCAAAAGATTGCAAAAACGATCAAAACGCATAAACGCACAAATTCAAACGAAGTGAATTGAAAGCGTTGATTAAACGGAAGGGGAGAGAGAGATTAGGCGGAGAGATCGAGAAAGGGAGAAAGAGGGATTAAACGAACCAAGGCTTGCCGTTAGGGGCAAAATTAGAAACTCGGTTTATTGTTTTGGTTGGACCAGTCTAATTGGGCTGGTGTGATGTTGAGTTTGTCTTAACCATTAAATAAAAGTTATTAGGGTGTTTTTGGTTAAGATTCAAAGTTTTTATGTCCTTTCTATTCGTTTTCTTTATTTTTAAAGCTTGTAATTTGAAATTTTTCTAATTGCCGTTTATACCCTTAGACTATTTTTGGACATTCAAATCATTGTATTTATGGGACGAATGTCAAAGATTTTATTTTTCCATATTTTTTATATCAGTTACATTGCAATAAATTTTGACTTTTTATGGTTTCTTAATCAGATTTCTCGTCATTATGATCAAATATTCAATATAATTTCTTCTTATTTCTTAATTAGGTCTTTTGAGTCATGACTTGTCCTATCATATATTCCGATTATACAGCAAAACTCAATCGTGCTTCATATCGGTGTCCAGGTGAGCATGGTTTCCATCTATTTTGGTCTATTGTTATTTTGGTTTTATATTTTGTTCATTGTTTTCGGATACTAATTTCATTACGTTGTTTCTATATAGGTTCATTGCTTTTTGCGGTGAAGCGAGTAGCAATACAAGGTGAGATAATTGTTGGTTTGTGAAACATTATATGCAGCATAGTCATGAATCGTAGTGATACTAGCATCTCACTTTTTTAGTTGAATTATTATTCTCAAGTTTTGGTAGTCCTTCAAAATGGGGTTTCTTATGTTTAGGTTCAACCATTGTGATTTGGAGTTACTGTTCTAGTTGGAACTTGGAGCATAGGGACAACTTTGGAATAAATTGGGGTTCACATTTGAGTTGACTTACTCTTTTGCTGATCATTCATCATGCTTCTTGCGATGTTACTGTGATGCATATGTTGTTGCCACGCGTGTCAAAAACCGAAGCAGACATCAATATTGTTCCCTGTGTGATGAATGATTACCAGAAAGATATCTGAATATTGCTCCCTATGCAAGTATGCCCTTGAGAAAGGGTTTCGGTTTGTATATGTCAAAAATGACGAGGAGCGCGTTACTGCTGAGTGTTATAAGAAACGTGAGGGGTGCAACTGGCGTGTGCATGCAATACTGAACCGGTTCTTTTATATCAAAAGTTGGGATTCACAAAGCCTCAACCATATATACCAATCTAATCAAATTCGTATGAAAACTCTATAAATTAACCATGACAAACAACAACCCGGCCAAATCTCAAGTCAGTATATTCAATCCTAATCGAAAAGATTGCTCATATAAAAAATTAATTAAAAAAAAAAACACAACGATTCATGAATGAAGACTTACCAAACTTTCGAGATGGACGAAGAGGTGATAGCTACTAATTTTTGAACATTGATATTCTTAACAAATTCAAATATTCGAATTCAACTCCAAATCATAACGTTTCCATAAATACAATAGGTAACCGTTTACAGTAGCCAGAGTTGATGCTCACAGTAAAGATCGACGAGTAATAAAAAGGAGAGAGACAATAGGCAACTATTTAGAAACAGTGGCACTTTCGTAAAATTTGACAACAAAGGACCTACTTACATAGTCTGTGGCATCCTAGTTTAGGAGGTTGGATTGCAACTTGTAATTATATGTATGGGACTAGACCCAATGTAATTTGGGTGAACTGGACCGGGATTGAAGAGCCACTTATTTTTGTAATTTTTGAGGAAGAAGAGACTATACACGTGGAGAAGCATCTAGAATAACACGTACGGCGACAGCATGAGCTAGCTGTATCCAGTCTCTAGACACCGTCTTCGGAAACGGCAAATACGTTGACGTCATCCCCAGGCTTTCAAACAAAAGTTGGTGGGACGTTGGCGGCTTCTTTTGTTATGACTCCACCACGTGTAAAGCCAAAGCATCAGAAAATAATATTATAGGGTCAGGCCTACGTTTATTAATCTACACCAGCAAAGAGGACTCGGATTGATCTAAAACAATGGCAAAGTTCACAAAGTGGGATCGGATTAAGAAAATATGTAGGATCAAGGGCCTAATAGAATCCACCAACTTTGTGCGTGTACAGCTGGCTTCAATGAGTGTGAGTTTTTGGCAGCCTTGGGGGCGCAGACACCTTTAAACCATGGGATTAGAATAAGAAATTTTTTTCACCAATGTTCAAGCATGCACTCTATGTGTTATAAAATAAGTAGAGAGATATAAAAAAAATATATCATTTCCTTTAGAGGCGGGCAAAAAAACCGAGAAACCGAACCAAACCGAAGCCTAAAAAATCGAAGAAAACCAGGTTGACCAAAACCGAGGAAAACCGAACTAAAAACTGAAGGAAACCGACAGTCGGTTTCGGTTTCGATTTTGGTGCCCAGGAAACTAGACCGAACTGAACCCACCCCTATTTTCCTCCACTTATTTTATGACATGTGGAGTATCGCTTGAATACTTGGTATTTTGAAAAATCTCTCTAACATCAGAGATTATACAATATACATGACAACAAATCGTCTTTCTTTTCCCTTTTTTTGTCTTTTTAGAATTTATACGCGTGTGAATGACCGTCAAACGTTAATTCTGACATGTATTTACATTAGGGACATATAACAACGCATATGTAATGGGGTGTAGCAATTTTCAGAAGAATTATACAAAAACGAAAACTATGTAAAATTGAACAAATCGCCAATGTACATATAACAACGGAATTGTTTATGCTACTTCAAAAACAAGCTTTACTTCATTTTATTATAGGGCTGGGTGCGGATCGAGTCGAGTCTATTTTTGGTGAATCCGAACTTGATTTGTTTATTTGTAAACGAATCCGAGCTGGTCCAGGTTTATGTATTTTTATTAGTGGAACCGGCTCATTTGGATCCGTTTGATATGGTCTAGTTCCTACGAATCGAACGGTTCCATTTTCAATCATATGTCATATAACAAAATAACAATATAAAACAATCTTTATGTGTTTTTGTTACAAAAGAATTATGTCTAACGAAGACAATACCAACAAATGTTCTAAAGGGATAGTTGTTTTATTTCTTCTTAGGGTTAGATATATATGAAATTATGGATCATAGGCTTCATTGTGGACCACTAATAAAATGACAAGTGTTAAGACAACCCTTAAACGGTCCGGGCTGAGTTACCCACACATAAGAAATTTGGACTCGATTTTGGACTTATTTTTACACAAGCCGAGTCCAACTTGGACCGTTTTGAAAATTAAAGGTAAGAACCAGATGATTTTACATCGAGTCGGGTAATTCGGTCCAAATCCACGGGTCTAAAAACCCGTATGCCCACCTCCTAATTTTATAACATTACGTAATAATTTATGTGTAATGTGTATAAGAGTGTTATGTAAATATAAATAAGTATTCTAAGTCCTTTACAGTTAACCAAGCTGGTAAAATAATGTGAGATAATGAGTTAAAATTAAGATGCATCTAGGTTGTTTTGATTCTCATAAAAAATTGGTTGTAAACATGAGAGCAAGTTGGTGTTTAGTAGGAGATGAATTTACACGAAATGGTTTCACCGCTACTTTTATATTGTATTAGTAGCTCGAGTCATGTGTAAAACTCTTTCCACATGACATTGTATTAGTAGTCTAGGTGTTGAGAGTATCAATCCTAAATTAGACAGAGAATGGACCTTGCACAGGTGTTTATAAGTAGTTGGGCTACTCCCCATATTGCCAATTGGTTTTATGGTGAAACTTCAACTTTCTTCATGGTATCAGAGCAGGTTGTCCCGCATGTAAAGCTAAACTGCCACACGTGCTCCACGTCACCCGATTTGTGTTGTCCACGTACTAGGCTTGAAAATTCGCCACACACACATGAGGGGGCATGATGAGATTATCAATCCCACATCAGGGAGAGAAGGGACCTTGTATGTGCTTATTAGTAGTTGGGCTACTCCCTATATTGTCAATAGTTTTGTAGTGGAACCTCAACTTTATTCACTAGGAGGTCGTAGTAGAAGTGAATGTATTCCATGTAAGTGTAGGACATTGGGGTTGGGCATTTTGGTAATCAAATTGGTTTAGATTCCAATTCTGAAAAATTGTGAACAGTTTCAATGCGAATTAGCTCCATTTTCATTTCTGATTCCTACTAGTAAGCAAACAGTTAAATGATGCCTAACTCTGATTTTTGCTTACTCTAATTCATGTTTACCCCAATTTCTACTTATTTCAATTTTTAATTAGTAAACACACCTCTATTACATAAGTTTGCATCAGCCATGTGTACACAAAGTTCTGCAGCATGCAGTCCCTCTTCCAAGGTAACCTTGAGGGCACGTTTGGTGGACCGGACATGATTGGATTTTGTATCTTGGATAGGTTAGGCTAGGATTGGACAAGATAGGATGGGAGTTTTGTAAGGTGTTTGGTGCAGACAACTACCATGGGTTGTACAACCCCTGCAACTCAACTGCAAAAATGTCCAAAAAATTGAAAATTTGCAATCAAATACTTGAAAATGTCCAAAAAATTGAAAACGTAGCTGTAATCAAATCATCATATTTGCAAGGAGTTTGCGAAACCCAGCTGCAAGAAATTCCAAAAAATTGAAAAATGCATATGAGAAATTCAATTATTGACAGAAAAATCAATATGAAAACAAGCCCCAATTCAACAATCAAATCACATTTGCAACAAAATCCAAAAAATTGTAAACGCAAATGAACACAAAAACATGGATTTGAAGAAAAAAAATGAAACTCAAATGATAAAAATCGAAGGAAAGAAACCCAAATTCTGCATTTCTCGTCTCGAACAAACGAAACCCAAATGAAAAGATGAACTAGAGAAGCAAATTAAGTGAGATGAGGGGAAGACGAGCTCACTGGAAAATGGTCGCTGAAATGAATAACTGTTGGAAATATGCCCTGAAAGTCAATCTTTGGAAGAAACTTTTCAGGACATTGACTGTATGTATGGATAACCCTAATTACAGTAAAAGGGCAAAGTCACTTATTAGGACTATCTCAATAGTTGATATATGTCCAAATAGTGAATCCATGGACAATGGATTGATGGAAGAAGTAATCTAATGATGTTAGACTGCAGAGACCTTCTTCTCATAACCATGATGTTCAAAATGTTCCTGGTCATGGGATTGTCAGAAGGATACTGACAATCCATAGACCAGTACGTACTGTGTCAGCTTCAAATTGGAAGGATGGAAAGTCTCAGCCATTCGTGTAGTGACACTATGACAAGTATGTAGGTGCTCATTAAGGGAACGAGTTCACTGAATACAATCGAAGGGAGTACTTGCATGGAGGTCTACTCACATGTCAAGCAAGTAACTCCATTGATTGGAATATGTAAGTAATCCTTTGACCTGAGACATCATAGTTGTCTTGTGGTTAGGTCCTTGATCTTTGATTATGTCAAAGTCACCCCAATCCTGAGGGTGTCCACGGCATAGTTGGGGTTAAGCTACTTAGCCATGGAGGCAAGTGAATGATCAACAAGGGATCTCTAATCCTCGTTACGAGAGGAAGAATACTCTAAGATATGATTCGGGAATCTTCGGGCGAAGTAGTGAGCGTAGTGATGGAAAGTGTTCCTTTATGACTCAATTGAATCATATAACATAGTATAATCACATTAGGGGTTTGACATTATGTATCCATACCCTAGTGATGTGATTGAGAGTATTGCGTTAGAGAAGGATCGAATTACATTGTAATTCCAATTGAATAGGTTCTCCGAACAAATTCTACATTAGCTTGGGTAGCCATGATATATGTTTAGATGTCACTCATGGCTTGTGGGATCTTATGGATGATTAAATAGTAATCATCGAAGAAGATAAAGAATTAAAATAAGTTTTAATTCACTAGATGATTGGATTAAAACTAATCAATTGGATTGATACCAATCACCTCACTGCCTTGCTAATTAGAACCTAAAATGATTGTACACCGAATACACTCATGTGGTGGAACAACATATGAATGATGGAAATAATTAATTGGATTAATTAAGTGTTATGATTAATTAGAAGGTCTAAAGAAATCATAGAAGCGATGAAAGATCGTTTTGGGCTTAATGAAAAGTTCGGGTTCATTCGGGCCCATTGGGCCCAAACCTTTTTTGGCCTTTTATTCAAGCATAAGATGACTTGAAATTATAAAAGCCCAAAAGCCCAACCTACACTCAATGGCCGGCCATGATTGAGAGAGAGAGAGAGAGGAGTCAAATGTTGACTCACTACTTTCACTTATATATGGAAAAGTTTAATGAAATTTTCTATTAAGTCTTTGGTGTGTGTTTTCAACCAAAAGTGTAAAACACTCTCCCTCTCTTCACACTCTACACAGCCGGCCATCCCTAGAGAAAGAGATAGCTACTCATCTCTCTTTCTTTTGGTGATCCATCATCCATTCCACTACTAGGGTGGGTGTGGATCTTTAGAGGTCTTCAATTTTGGAGGCTAGAGGAGAATCCATTCTAGGCAAATCGGTCAAGGTGGAGGAAGCAAGGAGGGAGGCTAGACTCAAGGAGTTCCAAGAACAAAGGGCTTGGAGGTGGTCCATCCTTGGTCTAAAGTGTAGATCAAGAGGTACAAAACTCAAACCCTCACTTTGTTCTTAATTTTGCTTTGATGCATCAAATATTAACCTATGCTTCTTGAAGGGGATTTGCATGACTATGGCTTTGATATTAATGCTTCCGTTGCTTATGCATTTGAATTTTGAATTGCTTATGCATGCTAGTCATTAGAAATCCCACATAAAATCTCATTATTTCCTTCAAGAACGCCGTGCAAAATGAAGAAGATGACTGCCCGAAAATAGTAGTTGAAAGTTGAAACGAAGAAGAATGTCGGGCAAACGAAGAAGAAGACCGCCGGAAAATCATAGAAGATCACCGACAAAATCGAAGAAGCAGATCAGCAGCAAATCGAAAAGAAGATCAAGGCCAAATCAAAGAAAAAAAATAGCATAACGAAGAAGAAGAAATTGCGGATCACGGAGACGGGACTTGTAACCCGTGTGTGAGGTTGGGTTACATAACCCATCCTATTTTTCCTATTTCGGATTTGCAACCAATCCAGTTCATGTTACAATTTTTCTCATCAAACATGGGTTGGGTTACAAGTCCAATTTAATTGGAAATAACCCATCCCATTCAGCCCACCAAAGTGCCCCGAAGGGATTCATTTACAAAGTTCTATGTTACTTTGAAGGGACTGGCTACAGTGCTCGCAAGCATTGAATGCTCACACCAATCTCACCCTCCTTTTCCCCCTCTCTCCTCTCTCCTCCCTCATTTTAATGGTGAGATTGATGTAAGCATTCAATGCTTGCGAGCATTGTAGCCTACTCCTACTTTGAAAGCTGCACTTAATTAGGGTTTCCAACAAATGCTGTATTATCACACATACTTTGCATTACCTGCATGTTTTGCTTTATGACACATTTTGTCACATCGACCTTGAGGGAAAGCTGAATGTGAGTCTTTTTATTTCTGGACAAAAGCTGAATGTGAGTCTGTGAAATGAAAGGAACAGACAATTTTATGGGGCATGCATTTGGACTTACAAAGGTTGAGTATGAATATGATGGACTGATGAACCACTACACCACGAAAGACCCTAATGAGTAAAAGTCACTATTTTTCTCTAATACACATTTTTGTTTATTTTTTGTCATTAAATTTAATGAATTAAAAAAAATTCAACGGACAGATATAAATAGTAGTGTAAAAAAAGAAAAAAAGTGTTTGAAAATCAATTTCATGTGAAAAAAGAGCAATTGTGATTAGTCGCTCACGTAATCGTAAGTGATTTCTAACCACCAGGGGCGAAGCCACATAGTGCTTAGGGGGGACAAGTGCCCCTTCTCAAATTTTGTTCTTCAGTTTGTTTTTTTAATGATCTTGCTATATTTGTACCAAGTTTTGACATATAATTAATTGTTCTCTCATTTTAAAATTTTCTTATTTGTATTCTTCCACACATAACAATAGCATCAGGGTTATCTTTGGGGTGTGCGAGTTGTGCCACCGCACAGGGCCCTGATTTTGGAAGGCCCCAATTATTGGTTTTGTATGTACTTTGTATATTAAACGGTGTCTCTTGCTCACAATAATTGCGTTTAGCGCAAGTGGTCTGGCATATAATAGGATTTAGGCATGTAATAGAGCTCGCACAGAAGACGGGTTCGTTCCTTGCAAGCGGTTCAGTTTTTTGCACATTTATTAAACAAAAATATTAAAAACATTCTTTGTACGAGTTGGAGATCCCAAGACCTTACATGAATAAACATTCTACCCCTGCTGCCTTGCTCATTTTGTGAAAAAAAACATTTATATTATTAATATTTATAGCAATCCAATTATTAATTTTTCTCTTTGGCTTTCTCAATCCTAAATCCAATTTTGCTAAGTTTTTCTTCCAAGTTACAGTTTTGTTTGGAAATTTTGAAATTCTAATTTATGATTTCTTTTGTATTTCAATTGATCTTGTTTAACATTGATGACAAATTTTGAGTAAAAAAATTGGATGGATGACATAATAAATTTTTTCCATTAAAATTGTGTTAGATCTTGCGAGGACCTTGGTTTAAGTTTTGTACTGGGCTGGCCTTGAGTAGCATTTCTCTTCATTATATAATAGACGAATCACCCAAACTATCCAATAATGGTAATAATACTCTTATATCTTTATTGTACGTATAGTTTTTAGAAACTTGATGCTCTCCGTGAATTATAATCTTAGCTTTGCCTCCTACTAACCACATAAGCGAACTTCAACTCATTAAAGAGTTGTTACAGTCAATCGCTTATGTGTATGTGCATAATTGATTTTCGTTAATAGATGCATGGAAATCCTATCTACAATGTGATTTACATCATCAAGGATTAAAATCGTGCACGAATACTCGCGATTGACTCTAGCATTCTCCTCAACTTCTATCCACATAAATGGCCAATAGGCAATATAGGGAAGTCCATGCCTTCGGTGGATGATTAAGACTCCGTCCAACTGTCCAAGCAGATAAACAGACTACAGACATATTGGCATATTGCATACGTCCATGAAATGTGGTTGTAAAGCCTATAACGTAATAATAAGTTGCAATTTAATCAAGAAATATACGATTCATGAGAGAGGTCTTGTCAGATAGAAAGATATTCAGATATCCATCTCTCTTGATGATGATTTCTATAAATGACTTTGGATTAATTGCATTGTCGTTTCGGTCTAATAACACAAAATTATGTAAAATAAGATTAATTAACACGAGTAATTATTTTGTTGAACCAAAATGACACGTGATGAAGTATCTGGTCTATGAAAATCTCTTTCTTGACCATGTTATGAAAAGCATGCATGTACAATTGTACTGAATGATACGTCTCCTTTCATTAGCAACTGCTGTAATGCTTCACCCTAAATAAAACCATGACATATTAGGGTGAATTTGTACACGGATTGAATGCTGGATGGGGCAAATAACCGCATAAGAAAATTAAGACCATAAATATGGTCTCAAGTCTCAATTAAAGCCTCAAAAATATCAAATCGGGGCACGGCCGACTAGCCAACTGCCAAAGGCCAAGCAATATAAGCCTTCAGCTCTCGATCTTATGATATTTTTTTTTATCCATGGATGAAATAGTGCAAATTAGAACCTCATTGTATAAGTAACTACCTCTCGTACTTTTGGTATTTTGGGTTTCAATGTATGAGTAGGTCGCAATTTCGAATCTCCTATATTCATTGGCCAAAAATTATATATATTTTTTTTGTCAAAGGTCAAAAATTATATTAAGTTAATTTTTATAACACCATTGTTTTAGTGGTCTGAGTTTTGATAAATGTGAGCTCTATCCATTAATTATGGAACCTATCTACTTTTATTTTTCTTTACCTTATTAGTAGTTGTTATCTTTTCTTACTCAAATGATTGGTCAATCATTTATTATAAGAGAACCAAACTTATGAGTCTAGTATATTGAACTCAATAATTAAAATACCATTTCAATTGTCAGGTTTTAGGTTTCATTTTTTCAAAAATTAAAAAATTTGTTAGGTAATTACTTTTAGTTTTTAATTTATTGAGAATGAAAACTAAAAGAGTTACCAACGTGTTTTAAATTTTTGTATAAATTGAAATCAAACTTGTATAAAGTGAAATCAAAATTCAAGCAAGTGGTGAATTGTCTTAGTAGTTAGGGTCTTCCTCTTTAACCTGATGCGTGTCGAGTTCAAACCCTCCCTCTCCCCTCTTCTCAGTGTAGATAAATGTAGAATATCACTTGTACTAAAAAAAAACTTCAAAATTGCGATCAACTATGGAAGACCCAAGATTCTATCTGGTATATTGTTCATATTAATCTTTTTTTTTTATATAAACGATATTCTATTTTAATTGAAGAAGGATATTCTCCTTTGAAGGGAATGGAGATTGGGTTAGACTATACAATGGGCAAGTTTTTAACAAGATATCAAATTCAACACAAATATAATACGTCTTATAATACGTCTTCGTCATTCATGTGAATTAAACTTGAAACTTTTGACTTACAAGTGAAATTGGTTATTGATCATATTAATCTTAACATTACAAACATTAATTAGCAACAATTATGGTGCGCCCACCTCTATGAACTTTGGTGGTGTCCTATTGCCTATGCCAATTTATTGAGAAATCAGACAAACCCTCCCAATATAAGCTTTCCTCTGCCCATATTTTCTGAACCAAGTCAAAATCCTTATTCATCATTATTGGGCACTGAGCAGCTTGCTTAATGCTTATGCAAAGTACATGCCAGCTCACATTGCACAAGTCAAAACTTCACTTAGATTTATAATACAATATTATTTAATCTCAAACTTTACAAACTTCTTTGATTTCTTTTTGTCTCTGTTTTTGCACTTCATCTTTTGCATCAAATCCAACTCATGAAAATAATAAAATATAAACAATTTAGATGTGCAATATTTAGAAGAAAATACAAAAGATGAAGTTTTGCACACGAGTACTTGTATGAAATAAATTTACCGCCGTCGTGTCGTTTTGATTGATTCAATAAATACCATGCGAAAGTTATTATTAAATCGAAACGGTGCAGCTGGACAACCCTATGTACTCAAAACCCACGGCCCACCATATTACTCAAGACACCCAGCCCATTTACGGAGACCCCTCCGTGCGGTCAAAGTCATACCCCCTTTGATCTCCATAAGAAAGTCAAACTACCGTTGACCACCGCCAGATTTTCAACTCCCATCCCTTCTACCGCTGGTTGAGACTATCCCAAAGTAATCCACATTGCCTCTTTGCAAACCCAACCCTATGCTTCTCCAAATCATAAACCACCTCAAACCCCTGCTGCTGGTAATTCCCAAAAACACCCCCGGGACCACCGCTCATCTCCTCCTCATCACCGCCGCTCATCATCATCCAACACCCCACCTTCTTCCTCTTCCTCCCCGCCCCATCACCGCCGTCCACAAACTCATAAAAATAGTTCCTCCTAGGCAGCGCCACACTGGATTTATTCCCCACAAAATGCAACGTCACGCCCGGAACCTCCACCACCTTGTCGTAATAGTAACATGGCCCGAGCCCGGTTTGTTCCTCAATCCGAGTCGCCCGCTTGTGAACTCGCCCGACTCGGCGGTCGAACTCGGCCACCAGCGAGTTGTAAAACCCCTGAGGCAACATAGTGAAAGTCGTCCCCGAGTCAACGACGATACCGCCGTTCCCGTTCTCGTCGATCCTTTTCAGAGTCTCCGGCGCCGGCAAAACCTTTTTTCCGACCGAAACTCCGGCGAGTCCAATGGAATAGAAATAAGGGTGTTTTGGGTTGTCGAGCATGGAGGTGTAGACGTACTCAACCGACCCACCGCCGACGCCGGCGTCACCGAGTCGCTTCTGTTTCTGGTCGTAGGGGCCGAGGATGAGTGGACTCGGTCTGCGGACTTGGTCCTGGTCAAAGGAGTGAGAGACTAAGCAATATGAAAATTGGGTGGCGAGGTGGGGGGAGGTGGTGGATAACTGGGCCGGCAGAGAAAGCAAGCCGCGGCCGAACCCGGCCACCCCAATCGGCTCGCCGAGGGAAGAATGGGAACACCCAAAAGTGAAGTTTCGAAGAACGAGAGAAGGAGACGACATGGGTATTGATAAGCTGTGCTTGTAGAGCTTGGCTATGAAGCTTCCGTCGGCGTAGGCGTAGTAGAATGGCGGGCAGGAAAAGGAGGAGCATTCGGAGATTTCAATGGAGTCGAGAGGGCAACTGGAGATGGCGCATAGGTCGGCGGAGGATAGGGAGGAGTGGGCGGCGGAGCAGGAGGTAGAGTCGCATGGGATAGCGGCAGTGGGGGGGATTTTGGGAGGGGGGGTTGTGGAGTTGGGTTTGCCTTCGCAGAGAATGCATTCGAAGGGGGAGCAGGGGAACCAGACGAGGTCGCTGCCGGTGTCCATATAGAGGGAGATGGGTTGGAAAGGGTTGGAGTTGAGAGTGAAGGAGAGAGTGTAGTCGCTGCCGGGAGAGAGTGGGAGGGAGACTTGGTTAGTTTTGCGGTGGTGGCGGTTGTGGCGGTGGTGGTGGAAGCGCCTGGCGGAGCGCGCGGAGGTGGACTTGAGGAGGTTTGGGGTACTGTTGAATTGGGTTTGGGAGAGGGTGTGGGTTAGTGGGAGAAAGAGTGGTTGTGAGGATGAAAGAGAGAAGTGCGTGATGAAACAGAGTATTAGAAACAGAGCAGAAGCCATTGAAAACAGAGTAGAGTGATGATGTTTTAGAGAGAGAGAGAGAGAGAGAGAGAGAGAGAGTAGCGAGGGGGTTTTATAAAGGGAAGTGAAACAGGAGGACGCTTCTGGTGGGGTGGGAGGGGTTTTGAGGAAAGGATTATCTTCTAATCATGCAAATGGAAACATGATAAAGGGACTAATCAGCTAAGTTTGCTTTGTTTAATCTTTGCTTAACTTGGTAAGATAAGTTTAACTAAAGAGAATTCACCAAAAACAGGGTCAATTAGTGAAAGGGTGTGACTAAAGTTTCTTGTACTTTGAACAATGAAATAATTTTTGCCTAAGAATAAGATTTCATCATATCCATAACATTTTTTATGAGCTGATGTGCTTTAACTCAAATGTTACGTGTTGTTTGTAGTCAAGCTAAATAAAGTAAAACTCAGACAAAAGGAGAGAGATCAAACTTTTAGTAAGTCTTCAACAGTTCGGATTGGTCGGCAGTCTGACTTTATATCTATTAAATTGACAAGTAAACAAAAATAATATTTCTTCAATTCAATCTTGACCGTTCATTATCAGCCATAAACTTCACAAGGTGATTGGCTTGAAACCCAGAAAAGACCTGCTGAAAAGAGTTGACAACTCGATTGTCTTTAAGACCTATATATGGGTTGAAACAAAATCATAATGTAAGACATTTATATTTAATGACAACAATACAAAGAATCATAACAATATGATTAACCAAAACAATTACAAACAAAAGGAAATCATACTAACCTGAAGAGGAAGATAGGTGAAGGAAGCCTTCTATTCTCAGCAAATCAAAAGTTTTTTCTGCTATTGAATAGGACTGAGCTCAATACGAAAACGTATATATGTGAGAGCAGGACCTATCATTTACGGTCTCTTAATTTATAATTGACTACCTATTAAAGTCAGAATAGGAATATTCATGGCTTAATTATCAACACTAAAGTCCAAGTATACCACTGCTTATCAAATTAATAGTCTTACTTAATAGAGGAGTTACAATACTAATCATAATATAATAACATGTTATATGTGATTAAACACACTCATAAATCTTACACATAAGACAAACATGAGTTGTCTTTGGTGTGAACTTTAAACTTGTCTTAGTCAACTGGCTTAATCTATGCATGTAACTTGTATAGAGTTTAAGTTTTCTAAAGCATCAGGATCAAATTTGAATGATACGTATTGTTAAATGATTTAATATTTATTTAGATACGTATTATTTAACGGTACATACTGTTGAATGATTTAACATTTATTTAGAATCCATTACAAATTAATTTGAGAACATTCAATAACCGTACAATTAAATGCTATATAACATCCAAAAATTTTCCAAAGTATTAATACGATTTCAAAAGACATCTTTGGGGCGTTAGGGAAACTTCTCAAAAAGCAAGTTGAGCAGCACAAGTCGACGAACAATACAAGCAAATGGCGGCGTCGAATTTGAACTTGAAGAGTGCCAGGTCACAGCTCAGTTCCTTTAAATCTTCCTGGCCTTGGACTTTTTGGTAAATTTGGTGGGGGACTACTTGCTGTTGGAGAACAATTCAGAAATAAATAAAATAACAGAATTTGAAAAATACTTTATTTATATAATACTTGCTTACTAAAATGAAATAACAAGAATAAATACAGAAAAAATTAAATGATACTAACTTGATTGATCACAGGTAGAGGCTAGCGTAAAAGCTATGTCCTTCGAACAGTATTTCCGTCCCACTCTTGTGCTTGTGGTTCTACAACGTCTGCTCGACCAAGATACAACTACCTAATTCTACAACCCGCACTAGATTATAGAATTCTAGCGAATTGTGTTTGTGTGTTTACTCTCTGGAAATTCCTACAGAAGTGAAGGAAGAAATGGAAAAAGATATCCAGATGAAACTGAGGACATGGATTATATATAGGCTCTTTCATACCTCTTCAAATACCTTTTGGATGTATCTGAAGCTATACAACTCTTTGAAGAGTTGTGTCTTTTAATTAAAATTTAATTCGGAAATTAAAAACTAATTGATCAGATTAGTTTTAATTAATATTAATTAATATTAATTAATCTAATTATTATGGTATAATCATCAAGCCTAATCCACATAATTTTGAGGCCCAAACCTCAATCCTCATTCCATTTGGCCCAAGCCCTAACTACTTTTGTAGAGGGAAGAAGATATATAAAGTGTGTTCAAAATTTGGTTTTCACCAATGTGGGACAAGGAGTCTCAAAACTCCAACACTTGCATGGGTTCGACCTTCTTCGTGTTCGTTGCTACTTGTTTTGTCGATGGAGGATAAGATGAGGACTTGTAGGAGTGAAAAAACTTTTAAGTTGAAATTTAAAAACAGGCTTTGCTTATCATGAATTTTGAGTTGGAAAAGTTTGGATACCAAATAGGTTTTAATCTGACGCTAAGCAAAAAAGGTCATATTTGGTGTTTATTGTTTTTGACTAGTAACACTTTTTATCCTTAGTTGATATTGATAACGATTAACTCCCTTAACAAATTAGTAAGATTTTTTTTAATTTGGTACTGTTATATTCTTTTTTGTTAAGTGAGAATTTGAACTTCATATCTCTTCCAAGCTGAAAAATAAATAGGAAAAATTATTAGTAACAGGTAGTTGGTCAAGTCAATAATTAAAACAAACAATGCAGTAAGTTTATTGAGACGAAATGTTAGTGGTGAATGGCTCTATTAAATAGAGTATTTTCTTCAACCGGCTGCGTCTCGGGTTCAAATTCTCCACCCTCCTCTTAGTTTAGATGAATTTTATGTAGATTATTTTATCGTTTCCTAAAAAAAAAAATTATTGAGACGAAATACATTGAAGCAACTTATGGAACCTTAAGTGATTAAAAAGAGAAATTTTCCATTAATTAATCCCATTTGGCATCTGATATCACAACACCAATCACAATTGTACTGAATTAATGAAAGCTTGAAGCAGTTAATTAAATTAGTCAAAAACGAGTTTTGGTTAGTTACATTTGGTTACTTAATGGTTATTAATCAAGCTTAATTAAGTAGTTGGTTATTTCCAGCTCAGGGTTTTGTTTTCCCAGCTACGTATAAATACATGCAAAAAACACGTACAATTGTGCATTAAACAGGAGAAAATTAATCAGCTTAATTCAACATAAAATTTTCTGTCTCTCAACATTTGAGCTATGCCAGTTTTTCTACAGCAGGCAGCGCAAGCTTGGGGGGAATCTTCAAATCATCAGAACAGCGAGCATTGCAACAACCAAAGTGTTCCCCTTCCCACGAATCGAAGCCGTTCCGATCCAATTCCGGTTGATGATCAGAAATCAAGAATCATTTATGCCAAGTATAAAACTGCAGCTTTGATTTCGAGTTGCAGACATAGATTCATGCAACTCAATAAGTTCATGCCAAAACAAAGGAAATTCACTACTATTGATGGCTTAACCTCTAAAGCATGAATGCACGTGGCATTTGGTCGATTGAATTGGAATTTCGAATACCTAATATTTTGAATCCACGTTTTCTAAAGGGCTTGCAGTTCAGATGGCCAGCTCCTTCGTGTTATCCGCGGACATGGCGTGGGTATATTCCTAGCTTTCACAAATTGTAAACCTTTTTTTTTTCTTGGTTGAATTTTTATTTTGTAAACTTTTTTATTTTTGAATTTTTAGCTTCACAAATTGTACAAAAAAATTTTTCTTCAAATTTTCATGGCAATACAGGCAGGGGAGAATGACATACCCCCGACCCGAATATCCATGGGGAAACCGAAAATCGACGCATGCTGATCGACACTCTGAAAGGGTGACGTGAGTCATGAGATGCAAATGATGTAAGAATTGGATCAATGAGTTAAAACAAAAGTTTGAAGTTGAAAAAACTAGAAAAAGAGTGAGCAGAGTGGGGTTGAACCCTTATTACAAGCATGCAGTGTCAGAGCACGATAAAAAGTGCAGTAAAAGAAGGTAAGTAATATTCCCATCCAGAAGGATGGATAATTATACAAATTAAAGGAAATCACTTCCTACATTATAGGAAGTAAAAGTCAGCTGGTGCCAACAATCCTCATATGCCAAGCTCAGCCCCTAAGTCTTGGAGGGGCGCAAAAACATAAAACGTTATTTCAAGGACGATAGTGATCGATTATGAAATTAAGTGACCAAAATGAGAAGTTAGGTCAATTTAAAGGATCATTTGTGATAAAAACCCTTTTTGTGAAAAGAAAATTGATCTAAATTTTAAGGACGATATTGATTGATTTTTGGGGAAGGAATGAATTGCATTTATGCTTAGCACATGTGGTATTTCATGGCCCAACTTTTACGTGAGGTTGTGGATTCAATACCCACTGGTCGCGTTAATTTTTGTGCAAATTTTTGAGAAAGAAAAAATTCAAAAGAGAACCAAAGGGTTTCGAACCCAAGTACTCTTAAGATGATTTGAAATCTATAGCCAAATCAACTAATAGCCAAATCAACTAATTGTATTTTACTATTATTTTTGGGTGCTAGAACAAATTTATATGAAATTGAAAAATTCAATTTGTAGCTTTAGTCTATGATGAAATTTTTTCTTATAAAAAATCTCAATTACAATATCGCATAGGGCCTTCGAAATTTCAGGGCCGGCCCTGATCCAAGCCAATCATCTTTAATGCAGTTTTATCCCTAAAAGCTACCCATCATCCCTGTAACATTCCCTCAAATTTTATTGTATATTAATTTATGAGGAGATATTTTGGACACGTGTATGCTAGACTTTTACTGAGTGTGCAGTGTAATTTTTATTGTTTTGGCGAATGCACAATACCCCCAAAACAAAATATCTTTCTCGTATCTATTTTCTCTTAGGTCTCTCCATCTCTCCTTCATTTTCCTCCTCTTTTTCTTGTAGATCACACCCACAGACAAATAGTGGCCACGCCACTTTCTTCGAATCGTCCGAACCACCACCACCATCTTGTTCGCCTCGACACCCTGAACTCAACAATACTAACCGTTTATCCAAACACCTAGTTGATTGACTGAAATGGCACACGAAAGAACTAAACCTTCTTGGTGAGATTCTTGCCAATCCAAGCCGAATCTGAGGTTTCTAACTACTACCATTAGATTCCTCTCATTGAGTAGAAGAATTTTCATATGTTATTTGCTTGATTTGGTGGAGATTTGATGCAGATCGAAGTGGGGGAAGTTTCTCTAGTTTTTCTGCGAGAAAACCGAAAGCCATCGAGGCATTTTCGGCAAAACAGTAAGACAACTTTCCTCGAAACCACTTTCATTGAGTTTGTGTCAACTCCACGAACCCATATATACCTTAAAAAATGGCGGCAGACTGACGACGGAGGTGCGGCGAGCTTGGGAAGACAACCGGCCAAAAACCCAATTTTCCGGCAAGTTGCAGTGGGCTAACGTCAATGGACCTAGTTCAGGCCGGTCGTGACGTCAACAAATTCGGTTCAAACTCGATCCAGACCAGAAATATTCTCAAGTATAATCTTGTAACGCCGTTAGGATCTGACGCCATTAGTTTGACCATCAACTTTGACTGGGGCGTGAGCGGTGCGTGGGGGCGCATAGGAGATCTTTTTTTACTTCCGTCGATACAAGGCGACTCGTGACGACGTGTACTACCTAGTGGCAGTACGTGTGGTATTTTTCGGAGCGTTTCTGACCTCCGTATTGATCAAACAAGGGATTATCACTAGTAGAAAAAACTACTTTCGCGACAAATATTTAGGTGACGACATCACTTTCGTCGCCTAAGAAGCATTTAGGAGACGAAAATTCTATTTCGTTGCCTAACATGTGCAGGGCCAAAAAAAAAATTAGAACCTTTAAGCGACAAATGATTTCGTCGCTTAAACAGTGTATGGGCGACGAATAATTGGATTCGTTGCTCAAGACACGAAAAAACTGGCGGTAAAATGAGGATTTGGTGCCAAATTGTGCACGACAAACTAAAGTATTGGGCGACGCCATGTTTTGTCTCCTGAGATAGCTTGCGTGATGAATGTGTTTCATCCTTCGTAGCTCAAAACGCTAAAAAGTTGCGACGAATTGAGTGACATTGGCGACGAACATCTTTGTCGTGCAAAATTCACCTCCTTTAATCCCTATCCTCGACCCAGAGAGGCAGTTTTTGCAGAATCTGCAAACTGCCTCTCGATCTCACTCTCGATCTCTCTCCCTATCTCACTCATCTCCATCTCTCTCTCCCTATCGCACTTCTCTCCCTCTTCCCTTCTCACTCTCTCTCTCTCTCTCCCCTTAGCTGCCATCTCCTCCTCCAGCACCACCACCGGGCCCGTTAATCGTTAACGGTAATTATGATTTTTTAATATTATTTTATTATTTTTGAAGTAAAAATAACAAAAATTAATTTATTTTTTATAGGTTTGTTGCATAGGATTGTTGTTGGAGGACCAATTTGAAGGTATTTTTTTGATCATTTTATGTTGTTGAGTTAATTTAATTTATTTTTATTTAATGGTAGTTTGATATATTAGATACAAAATTATTTTATATTTTTGTGTATGCAAATAATTTGTTTATCACGCATGACTTTATGTGGTGTTGTACGTACGAATTTAATAGTAATTAACTTCGTACAAATTTATTTTGTGTAGTACGTATGAAGTTAAGAATAATTAACTTCATACGCTTTTGTTGAAGAAAAACTTAGTTTCCCCTTTGAGAATTAGTTGGATTTTGCGCATGGATGCGAAAACATGACTACGATCCAATTGATTCTTGAATTGTCCCATTTTTGGACAGTTTGGGAGTGCACATTTGTGTGTCGTAGTTTGCGGTTCACGGATTAGGTTTCGATCGTGGGATTTTTGATAACATCTTCTTACGTTCTTCGAGTGCATACTAGGTATTTGATATCTACGTTGTGCACTTGGAGAACTGTAGGGAGATGCTGCCAAAATTTTTCCATGTCGAAATCTAATCTTGGTGGATCTGTAAACTACGAAACACAAATGTGCACTTTCGAATAGGATAAGGCCTTTACCAGAGGTATAAGGTGACGATAGATAGTTGAAGTTGTTCTAATGCTGCCCTTTCTATTTAATGTGTTAATAGACAAAATGGACAGACAGTGGATGCAAAATTCGAACAGATGTGCTACTGAATATTTGGATGGGACAGATGTAAAACCCCGTATTTTATTTTATTTTCCTAGTATATACAGGTTTTTTAGAGAGGGGTTATTTATGTTATGAAAAACAAAGGTTTTAGAAATGATTAATTTTGCCCACTCACACTTTCTGTTTTGCGCCCTTCCAGAACTTAGTAGCTGGACTTGTGGTGAGCGAGATAGTTCTGGTGTTTACGGGTTTCGCACCAGATAAATGTAGGATTTCCTTCTTCAGCTAATATATTTCATCCATCCTATTTAGGATGGGAATAATTCATATTTTCTTTACTGCACTCTAACTATGCTCTGAACATCTCATGTTGTGTATTAAGGGTTCTACCCATAATTCTGCGCACTATGGTTTCAATAATTCCAAACTTTGGTTTTATTTTATTCAGTAATTTCCACTTCATCTGCATGACATGGCTTTCGTCACCCTCTGGGGTGTCAGCCAACAAGCCTCGATTTTGGTATCGATCGGGATATCCGAGTCGGGGTGTGTCACTTGAGGTAGCTGGAAATCGATAAATTCCATTGACCTCAATGATCTGAGACGCTACGATCCACATGACGTCTCGCAGAACGAGGATAGTGATGAGGAGTCATATGCAAAGCGAAAATGATGATAGTGACGACTGTTATGTTTATTGTAATTTTGATTCAGATTAAGTTCGGATGTCGAGAAACTGTAAACTTGTAAAATTGAAAAATAAATGAAAGTTGAGATTGGTAATTCTTTTATTTTAGTTTAAAATCTGATTTGCTTAGAATTAATAACTTTATTCACAAATACAAAAAGTTATTTTGTAACCAGCTAAAAAAAAGAAATAATAAATAAACTTTTGAGCGACGGATCATTTTGTCGCCTAAACTTACCTGGACGACGGATAACTTCATTCGTCCTGCAAAACCTAAGAGAACTTGAGCGACAAATTTGTTAAGCATTTCGTTGCTCAAAACCCCATACTGTTGGGTGGGACAATAATGGCAGGTTATATTGGGCAACGAATTAGGCAGTTTAGGCAACGAAAATCTTCGCCGCGCAAGGGTTCACGAATTCTAGGTTAAAATCTTAGTGCCGCATTCAACCCTTCCTCATTTTCCTCCCAATTGTTCTCTCTTTTTCCTCCGAATTCTTCCTCTCTTTTTCCTCATTTCTCTCTTTTTCATTCTCTCATCTTATTTATTCCCAAAACTTCATTTTCTCCCTTCTTCATTCTCTCCTCATCCCCGTTCTTCTCAAATCCCAAATTTCTTTCTCTCCCAAACTCCAAAACTTCCTTTTTCCCACTCTCACCGTCGACAATCAAAGGTATCCACTATAAGTCTCTCCATCTTTCTCCCAATTATGAACAATTTTGTCTCAAATTTTGTGGGTTTGCACATTTATTGAAGTTATAATTTTGTAGATGTGGAGTTCTGGAAATTCATCGTGTGCGGGAGAAGGATCATAGACAGGTAATACCCAATTTGTATGAATTTTACAATTGTTTTTTGTTGGAAAATTAAATTGCATAATTAAAATAAATATTACGTTATTATACTTGGTTGGTTGTGAAAAACGTGTGTAGGATGTTAAAATAAATAAGCTATTTTTATGATGGGAAATGTTATATTTTTAGGGGAGGCTATGCCAAATTTTCAATAGAATTTTATGTTAGGCTTTGAACAAATTGGTTTTTTTCCTCAGGCAAGCAAAAAAACAGACGGTCTCATGTTATCAGAAGTATTAGGGAAAATGAGCGGATGCGCATCGAATATGATCCCATGCGGATCTCAGCTTCTTCAGTGGAGGTGGACAACAAGCTGGACTACAAGATAGCGTCCATAGTGCGGACCCATTGCCGAATGGAGTGGTCGTCTTGGATAAAAGTGCCAGAAGATAGAAAAAAGTCGTTATTCGAGTCCGTAAGTGTACCAATTACAAATTTTATAGTTCTTTTTTAATTAATACTATTATTACTTTTAAATTAATACTAATATTATTATTAATATTTTCATAATTTTGATAATTGCAGCTAGACTTTGATCCTGATGAGATCGATACCAACACGATCGAATACATTGATAACATCTTCAAGAAGCGTTATCGAGAGGCGAAGTATTGCAACGATCAAGTTACACATGCACCACCACTACAGTAGCTGCTTATTTGGATTAATGTAATTATATATTTTATTTGGTTTGTATGTAGGCTTTAAATATTTCAAAGGACGAATCTGCTTATAATTTGTATCCGAATTAAAATAAAATTATATATGTTTTAAATAAATAATTTGCGTAATTCTTTTTAGTATTATAATAATAAAAATTAAAAAAATAAAATATAAAAAAAATAAATGCGAAAAATGTTGGGAGACAAATAAAGTTTTCGTTGCCTAAGAAACTTTTGGGCGACGAAGAACCTGCACAAATTCGTTGGTCAAGGTGAATTAAAAATTTCAAACCAGCCAAAAACTTCGTGGGTTGCCCAAATTTGCAACTTTTGGGCAACGAAGAACCTATAGGAATTCGTTGCGTGAAGACACTTTAGGCGACGAAGGGTGTGGTCGTCGCCTAAACATTGGAAATTTATTATCAGGCGTTCTTCTTTTGAGCTGCTAAAGAATGACTTATTCATTTTTGAATGAAGTAATTGTTTTCAAGGATGATCTTGAAGAAGAGCTCTACATATTGAACGGTTAAGATTTAAAAATAATTATTAGCTATGTGTGTTTACACATTAACATTTGTAGGAAAAGTTAACTTACAATTGAAAATTCATAATAAATAATGCACAAGTGTGATTTTTTTTAACAAATATACAAACGCTCATAACGAGAAGCTCTACAACTTCTGTTAAGAGGCATCTTCAAAATTAGACACCAGAAACCTTGAACTCTAGATTATTTTTTAACTGTCGATTAAGGTTTACGTTTATCCTTCGTTTTTCTAACCGGATTTTTTTTTTTTTTCAAACTACTTCTTTTTTTAAAACATGATCTTTAATTGAATTCAAAAAGATGATCAGTTCAGATAGTTGATATCATGTCCCGATATTTACAGTTTCATGAAAATTGTGTCGATCTTATACAGTTTCTATAAACTTTATATACTCTAAGTTATATTTTCCCAAACTGTAAATATTGGGAGGTGATATCAACGATCCGAACCGTTAATCTTTTTGAATTCAATTAAAGATCATGTTTTCAAAAAAGAAGTCGTCTGAAAAAATGAAATTTAGTTAGAACAACAGAGCATAAACGTAAACCTTAATCAACGGTTAAAAAATAATCTAGGGTTCATGGTTTCTGGTGTCCGATTTTGGAGATGCCCCCCCTAAAGGAAGTTGTAAAGCTTCTTGTTACGAGTGTTTGTATATTTTTTTTTTTTAAATTTCACACTTGTGCATTAATTATTATGAATTTTCCAGTGTAAGTTAATTTTTCCTACAAATGTTAATGTGTCAACACACATAGCTAATAATTACTTTTAAATCTTAACCGTTAAATATGTAGAGCTCTTCTTCAAGATCATGCTTGAAAAAAATTACTTCATTAAAAAATGAGTAAGTCATTCTTTAGTAGCTCAAAAGAAGAATGTCTGACAATAAATTTCCAATGTTTAGGCGACGACCACACCCTTCGTCGCCTAAAGTGTCTTCGCGCGACGAATTCCTACAGGTTCTTTGTCGCCCAAAAGTTAAAAAATTTGGCGGCCAGCCCAAAAATTCGTGGGCCACCTAAATTTTTAGGTTTTCCGCGACAAAATTTTCTCACTTTGTGCGGCCCATGAATTTTTGGGCCTGGTTTGAAATTTTTAATTCACCTTGCGCGACGAAAGGTCCATCCGTCGCGCAAAGGTCTGTGTCTTAAATCAGACCCGAGCCTTTTCTTTTTCTTTCTTCTTCTTTCTCTTCTTCCCTTGAACCCAAAAAAGGTGCAGACTTTGTAGCTTGATCTGCAACTCTCCTTCTCCAGCCCTCTCTCTTTCACTCTACCTCCGTCCTTCTCTCTCACTCTCCCTCCCTCCATCTCTCCCTCAGTCAATGCAACCCTTCTTAGATCCTCCAAGCAGTAATCTTCAACTTCATCATTTTCTATTATTAATTTTTTATAATTGATCAGCTCCCTCCGATTTTCCTTCGGTTTGATTCGTATCGTCCGTAGAAAGTAAGTGGCGTTGATTTAATTTATATTATTGTGATTTTAGAAAATAAGAGGTTGAGTTTTTATATTACAGCCCGTCTCAGAATTTATAGTATTTTATTCTCGGAAGGTGTGAAATGACCAAAATGCCTCTGGTTGGGCAATAGTTGACTTTCGTGTTGTGACACGTACGACCCTTTTCTTAGCTCTTTCTTGTCATGCTCGTCGTTAGGAACGCGTGGCCGCGAACAGAGCGAAATTCGGAGTTCGAACGAAGATTCTGCTGGACGTTAATTTCAAGAGCATTATCGTATTTTTACGAGGATGGTATTTTGTAGTTTGGGTGTTGGATCCAGTGGGACCCACCCACTGCCTTCACACTTCACCTCGTGCTCTCTCCCTCACTATGTTTGTAACTTTCTCACTCTGTCTCTCTTTCCCTCTCTCCCTCTCTCCTTCTCTCCCGTTCTGTTCCCTCGAGCTACACCCAAATGTCACCGTGAACCACCACTACCACAATCTTCTCAACTCATCACTACCACACTCAAAACTGAGCCTGCAAGCTTCCCTAACCTCGAACCTTGATTGCATAGAACTCCAGCGAAGCCACAAAGCTTTCCCGACAAGATTCTCGTCGGATTTGACCACGATCGACGTCGTGGTGACCACCAATTGACTCCTAGTAAGTCCTAGAATGTTTCCCAAGTCATGCATGCTCAAATCTACCTTGGAATCAACATTTCCCCAAAGTTCATTTTTGGGCCGTGGCTTTCCTTCCATTTTCCAGCCACCTCCGACCACCAATCATACTTCTTGTAGGTAAAATCGGATTCCTCATCTTCCTAACTTCAATTTCATATATTGTACATTGAATTGAAAATGGTTGAGTTTTGACTGAGTTATGGAGTTTTGAAATATTCCGGCGAAAAACCCAGATTCAAACTAGATTCTAGCCGACGGACGACGGCGGCGGGCGGTGGTCGGAAATTGCAGCGACGATTGAAAGTTGACGTCAATAAACCCGGCCCTGACATCAGCCAACCCGATCCTGACATCAGCCAACCCGATTCAGACGTCAGCAAAACCCGATCCTAATCCGGTTGGACTGGAATATTCCAAAGGTATATTCCTTTCCCTAACTGACGACGCTAACAAAATATTCTTTAACATCGTTAGAATATTCCGTTAAACCCTGAAATATTCCATTAAAGTTAACATTACGCCGTTAAGTTTAACGACACGTGACTAAAAGTGGAGGCACGTGGGACCTCACTGCGGTGCGTGGGGGCACATGAGACCGTACGGTGGCGCATGGCGGCGTATTTGGTTTTTCGAACACCGAAACTCTTAATTTGAGTTTCATACTCTGTATTCTTCATAGTTTTCTATTAGTTTACTAAATGTTGTTGTTTTACTTTAGGAGTGACAACCTGAGGACTACGGAGAGCGTTCAAGCAAAGTAATTACAGCTACAGTTTGTGAGTGGGCCTTTCTTTCTAAAATTATATCTTACATATGTTTGTGAAATGAGATTTACGTTTATGCTTTGAAACGAATTTTAGACCTGCTTTGTTACCTTACTTAGTTTTAGAATTTCAAATGTTTTTGCATATTATCGGTATTTCGAATACGGTATTTGTGAATACCATTTGAGAACGTTTCACTACTGGCCTTACTTTAGAAACGATACGCTATATGCGTTAACCCATTTTAAGATACGAGATTTGAGATTTAAGTTATTACCCATGGCATGTTATCATACTATACCTGCTCAATTAGGATTGCTTACACGGTGTCTATAGTACTGTCTGGGGCCAGGACCAGCTTTACGTGTATGTTCACACTGCACAGACATGCTCACTTTGGATCCATCGTAGGTGGCGGCCTGTTCTAGTTGCCTTGGTATCTAGAACTCGTTGTGATGCGCTTAGCGCCAACTTCATGTGTATGCAGTACTCGAGCTCAGATTGTTACACCCAGCCTGTTCATGGCAGAATATCTTTGCATGAGCTCGTGAGTTTGCACTGCCTATTAGTGCACCCTGTTGTTATTTGTGATTTTTGTGATACACTGATTTTCACTGATGCCATGGAATTTCGTGTTATGTTTTGGATTTCACTTACTGATTTCCACGTGTTAGTTTCTTTTGAAGTATTTTATATTGAAGTTTATGGTTATTTAACCGTTTTGAGAATTAATTGCTTTTCCACTTTTTCGCTGATTTTCATACATACTGTGTAGTATGACTTTTAAGAACTATTACGGGTTTTTACAGCGAGGGGTTAGTACTTTTGGAAAAGCAAAGTTTTAGAAAATTATTATTTTTGCCCACTCACACCTTTCTATTTTGCGCCCCTCTAAGATTTAGTTGACTATGGAGCTCTTGACATCGGGACGCGGTGGCATGGTTCCCTCTTCAGTGTAGGGAATCTCTCTTAGTACTGTAGTTACTCTAGTACTTTCTATTGTGTAAAATTAGTTCCTCTGTTGTTATTCTTTGGTTCACACACACTTTTGCGCACTCACCTTTATTTTATTCAAATTTTCCTTTTATTACTTTAAATTACATTCATTCTTTCAAATGGCTTTCGTCACCTCACAGGGTATCGGCCAACACACCTCGATTAGGGTCGGGGCGTGTCATTTTAGCTGATTAGGGTTTATATTGTTTTGCCTACCAATTTGTACTGATTTATTTTGTTTTTTCCATTTTTAGTTTTAGAGAAAATGATTGGAATCATGAACATAACTAATTACAGTGCTTAAAAATTGGGGCAAAAGTGGAATTGCATGTTACCATATATAGGATTTTTGAAGCTGAACATGAGCGATTTGCGAAAATAGTTCGATGAGGAAAGATAATTATCTTACTTCTTAAGCCATTACATGTTGTTTATTAGGCCTAGTTTTTGTAGATTAATTTTTATAAATTTTGGCCATTATATTTGTTTTTAACTAATTTAAATACAAGAAAATACATGAAAGAAGAAAAAATTGTAAGTAGATTGAATGTTTACTTACAATTTATTCACTATTTATGTATTTATTTAACTAATTCGTAATTGGGTCAATTTACAGATGTCAGGTTTGATTTTTACACAAGACCACCTCATTTCATAGTGCAGCCCCCGCACAGCTAGTTACTTCTGAGAAGCTCACGTTGGTTGCTCCGATTACTTGTGAGGCACCGGCGACATCGTGCAGGGGATCATGCAGCTCAGATTCCCGTGACATCCACAGTCGAAGGAGAGGGCTCGCAGACAGGTAATAAACCTCTCTAGCCAATTTCTTTTTTTTTCCTGTTTACTAGCATATTGAAAATATTTTTTGATGTTTATAATTGATTGCATATATGTTGCAAATATTGGTACGATGTGGATAAAATATGAATATAATTGTTGAAAATGTTGTGTGGATGTGAATATGTGTTGTAAGATTGTTTGCAGGTTATGGGAAATGTTAGACTTTTAGGAGAGGTTTTGCCGATTTTTCTGTGGAATGATAAGTTAGTTTTAACCATGAATTTGTTATTTTTTTTTAGTAGGGAAGAAAAAGACCGGGGGCCCTTGCAAACAACTCAAGTCTACGAAGGTCACACGTGTGTCTTCTGACCGGATCACCATCACATATGATCCCTGACATTGTGCTGCTACTACGTCTGACCAACGCAACACCCTGGTCATAGGGTCCATACTGCGTGCCCATTGCCCTATGCAATGGGCAACATGGAAACAAGTGCCGGAGTAGACGAAGAAGCAAATGTTGCATGGGCTGTCTGTGAGTGTATTCAATATTTATTGGTACTTTTTATAATTAAGTCAAATATTATTTATATTTTAATATATTTTTTTTATATTTGGCAGGTGAACTACATACTAACAACCTTGATGCCGACCGCACAACGTACATTGAGGAGCTCTTCACAAGTCGGTACATTGAGTGGAAGAGCGACCTCAATCACCATTTTCTGTATTATCTGGACGCAGAGATTGCTCTAGCTGAAGGATGCCCTTAGGAATTGGTGACACGGCCTGAGGATTGGGAGTGGTTATGTAAACACTTTCAGGACCCTAACTTTTTGGTATGTATATTGATTTTTTTAAAATTTTATTCCAAATTAATATATGCACTAATAAATTTTGGGTTTAACAGAAGCGATTTTGAGCCAACAAGCTGAATAGGTTCAAAAAGAAACTTCTACACCACTCCAGTTCGAATCCCTTCTTTTATAGATTGGAGAACGACGAGAGGTAAAACTATATTATATTTTTAAATTTTATATAAATTTAAATTTGAACATTCTTTGATTATTTCTTTAACTTTTTTTTAAGAAGGTACAAAGTTTCTAGAGATCGACATGTTTGAGGATGAGATGGCTTAGCAACTCCATGTAAGTTTCTCTAAGTAGCTGATGCTTTTGTTTCATTTATAATTATTAAAAAAATTAATATTTATTTTCTTAATACAGGCTACTATGGTGGAGAAGAGCAATGCTCTTCTCTAAGAAGTGGCATCGCAGCTTCCCTCCGAGACCTCTATCGAGCATGTGACTTCGACCGAGGATTCTGGTCTTCAGATATTGACGGAGACGCTAGACCAGACCCCTGGTCGTAGGCCTGGTAAGGTTTACCGGGAGATGGGGAATGCACGACTCCTTGAGACGGGTGCCTCATCTTCTAGAAACAATTCGGAAGAGGTCACCTCATTGAAGGAGGAAGTTCAGGACCTGAGGCAGCAGCTCGTGGCTCAGGGCAATCAGATGAGCTAGATCTTACACACCCTCTAGTTGTTCGACATTACATTGAATATGCCCTTATCCGATTCTCAGTCATCAGGCTCCCAGTCGCCTCACTCAGTAGATTTCTAGCCGCCACCTCAATAGTTATTTTGTATTAGGATTGTATAATATTTTTTAATGTTAATTTGTACGTATATTTCTATATATAATATAATTAGTTTTTCTACATTGTTTATTATATATTTTTTTGTTTTAAATACCAATTCATCAAATTAAATCAAATATCTAATTTAATAAAAACTAATTCAATAATTCAATTTAATTGTAAAAGAATTAATAAATATTTTTTGAGATGAATTTCCTATTGTTGCCTAAAACTCATAGCTAGTACAACTTTCATTGCCTAAAAGTTAGGACAACGATTTATTCATAAATAAAATAAGGAAAAAAAAATCAAATATGGGAGGTTAATTTTCGTCGCCTAAACTCTAGGGCAATTAACTCTTTCATCGCTTAAACCTTAGGGCAATGAAGTCTTTTCGTCGCCTCAATGTTTGTGCGACAAACTCTTTTCGTCGCCTCAATGTTTGTGCGACAAACTCTCTTCGTCTCCTATAATTTAGAGCGACGAAGTATTTTGTCTCTATACCCTTAGACAGGCGGATTGTTTCGTCGATTTTCATGCACAAAATTCGTCGCTCAAAGAACATTGCGTGACGACTATATTTTATTCGTCGCCCAAATGCTTGCTTCACGAGCTTTAGGCGACTAAATTTTGGCGATGAATGTTTCGTTGCGCAACTATTTAAGCGATAAAATTTATCCTTGAGCAACAAATTATGTTTTATCGCGCAAATACTTTTTTGTACTAGTGTAAGTAACGTTTGTTAGTTTAGTTTGCAACCTTTATGAGTTTAATCATTACTGTGGTGATATCTCATATAGGTGAGACTTATCCAGAGAATTACCGGGACTATTTAGGACAAGGAGGCTACGACCGGCTACGTATTGGTGAGTGAGTGGGTCTTTATTTTGGTGTGTATATATATATATATATTGATACGTATGGTTTGTCAATGCTTTCATTAATTTGCTAGCATGACTTATATAATATATGACTGTTGGAGGTAGAACAACTATATTATAGTTGCCATACCTGTTTTTACTATTGCTCATCAATAAATGTAGAACACATGTATTGTACTCAGTCTCAGGGTCAGGACTAGCTTTGATGTTTGGAGGTTTATACCCAGTGCCACTACGCAACTTTGGATTCATTGTAGGTACTAGCCTGTTCTAGGTTGCACTAGGCAACTAGGATTTGTGTGTGAGGCGCTTTGGGCACAACGATTAGCGTTATGACTCATGTCACTGTAGTACTTGGCGTGTTCTTTTATATACCTAGCATGTCCACGTAGATTATCTACTTGGGCCTGTGTGTTTACATATGGACGAGCATTCAATCTTGTTTTACGAGCAATCCAATATTGTTTACCACTGTTTGCAGGGAGTACCTGTACTATTGTATAGTATTTTCGAGGATCATACCAGGTTGTATGGCATATTTTTCAGGACTATAGATGTTTTACACCGAGGGGTTATTACTATTTTGAAAACAAGGTTTTACCAAAGTTTACTTTTTTACCCACTCATCTTTAATGTTTTGTGCTGCCCCAGAACTTAGTGGCGGGCTTGAGTATCAGTGAAATGAGGGCATCCTTCAACTAGTTGGTGGTTCCAACAGCTTTTCCATAATAAGTAGGATTCGTTCCTACCTTTAGTTTTCTATTATGTAATATCAATCCACACGAGGGTGCGAATATTTATATTTCCTACACTTTTTATTATGCTTTGACAGTTATTTATCTGTAATAATGAGTTTACCCATCATTTTACGCTACTTCCGCTTCCAACTCTTAATTTATGCACTTTTCTCTATCACTTGCATAATTGACTTTCATCACTTAACACGTGTCGGCCAACACTTAACACCTGACTTCTCAGGATCAGGATGTGTCACTGCCAATCTTCACTCTGACATGCATCTTGTGTAAATTCACAAACTATCTCATATTAAAAATGAAAAAATTAAAACCCCCTTGCGTTATTGCACAGTTGGACAGAGAAACAATATGAATTGAAATTGTGAATTTAGTATATTTATCAAGCACTAATAAAAATTTTCAATGATAATTTCAGTTTAGTATTATTAAACATTGATGTTGTTGAACATTGTTTAACATTGTTTATGGTCGTCAAAGTATCCTACTCAATGCCTTCTACTATATATAAGTTTACGGTGGAATATTTGCCAACTCTGCTCCTACTTCTAGACAGGATGATTAATTATGACTAAACATATTTAAATATGATATGCGGCGTACCATCCACTTCCACTAACTAATCATTAACACTCATTGAGCAGACACTGAAGATCAGTTTAACAAATTAGACCTAATTATGGTGCTTTGTTAAAGCATTTTTTTAAAATTTTAGAAAGAGGTTCGTTCCTGCACAGATTAATTTGTATATAACAAATCAAACAAACATCCCTAGACTTTATTAGCATAAACAAAACATTACCATATCATATATATGTGCATATCGTCTGGTCACTGTAGTATCAGGCCTATAGCTAGCTGACGTCTGGAGCTTTACAATAATAAGATGAAAATGACTGCAGTAGGACAAAGACACCATTAGGTCCAGATTTTTCTTATGTTTTAAGTATGCAAATTTGGTACCATCCATGATTTGAATAAGATATATTTATATGGTTGAGGCCTCCAATTTAATTTATGTGGGAGCATGGATGAAAGTGATCGGTTTTTCTAATTTAATTTTTAAAATAAGCATGCTATATATGTTCTATATATGTGTGTGTGTGGATGTTCGGTCCTAGCTACATATGTCATGAATGTATATGGTTGGATGCAACTATATATTTGGTTTTTTATGCATTCTATGATTCTAATAAGGATTTTGTAACATTCCGTAAAAAATTTGTTATAAAATAATTTTCGGGGAATATTTTGGACATGTGCGTGTTATTTTGTACATAGAACCGTGTAATTTTACTGTTTTTGGAGGGAGCCCAATACCCCCAAACACCAAAATATCTCACTTCTTCTTCCCTCTTTCCCGTCACTTTTTTTTTTCCTATTTTCATTTCTCTCTCTCTCTCTCTCATTCTCACGGTGTGTGCACAGTGCAATGGTGCAAACCGAGGCGATCTAAAGGCACCACCCTCTTCGTCTTGACGCCTTGGACTCAATGGTGCAAACCGTCTGTCCAAACTCCCAACCGTTTGACAGAAAAAGCACACAGAAGAATTAGACCTTCTTGGCAATTTTCTCGCCATTCTAGACCGAGGTGAGGTTTCTAACTACTACCATTGGATTCCTCTCATTGAGTAGATGAATTTTCATATGTCATTTGCTTGATTTGGTCGAGTTTTGACGTAGATCGACGAGCTACAGTAGCTGCGGTCTTTCGAGATAAATACAGGCCATTTTCCCAGCCTTTTCGGCCAAACTAAAGGTATACCGTCATTCTACTCATCTCTAGCTTCATTTTGACATAAAGAACGTAAAATTTGGCCAAGAAATGAAGAAGTTATGAACGTTTGAAAATTTTCTACAAACATGCCAGTTTTCCGGTGGTGGCGACCGGCTCGAGTTGCAGCGGCGACCGGTTCAGACAGGCCTGAACTTGGTCCAAATCGGCCTGTGACGTCAGCATTCATTCTAAACCCGGTCCAAACCGAGAATATTCTCAGGTATATTCTTTTAATGCCGTTAGAAATATTCCGTTAGATTTAACGGAGATACCGGAATCTTTCGTTAAATTTAACGGCGTCAACTGAAGCCGTTAGTTAACTGTCATTTTGACTCAGCGTGTGAGCAACGCGTGGGGGCGCGTGGGGCATTATTTTCAACTTCCGTCGATGCGAGGCGACTCGTGACGAGACATACTACCTAGGGGCAGTACGTATGATATTTTTCGGAGAGTTTAAGACCTCTGTGTTGAGTAAACAAGGGATAAGTGTTGTTAATTAGTTTAATTAGTAACCTTTATGAGTTTAATCATTATTATAGTTATATCTCATATAGGTGAGACTTATTCAGAATACTACAGGGGCTACCCAGGACAGGGGGGCTACGACCCGACTACTTACAGGTGAGTGAGTTGGTCTTTATTTTGATAAATATATTATTATGTATGGTTTTTCACTGCTTTCTTTAAATTGTTAGCACGACTCATATAATATGCAATGTTCTAAAAGACGCTAGGCGCTAGTCGGGCGATGAACAAGGGCCTAGCTCCTAGGCGGGGCCTAGGCGGACTAGGCGAATTTAAGTAAATTTATTAATATCATATAAATAAGTGCATATTTACACTTTAAAAAAAATAAAAAACTATACTTATATTAAGAATTTGGAGAGATAAAATGCAAAATTGAAGAATATATAAATTTATAAAGCACTACAATTTATTGAAAATAAAACATGGGGAAAAAGTTAAGCATATAATGAGTGTTCTTGGATGAAACATTTATCCAACAAGTCTACAATTTATTAAACACATAAAATGCAAAACGGAATGATATAATAAGATACTTGCAAAGTTGCAAGGCTAGGCCTCAATCTCTTCTTCTTCATTTCCCTCCAAGACTCCATCTGTATCAGACTCAAACTCAAATTCCTCATCACCTCCCTCTTCTTCCGTGTCCTCATCCGATACAAAATCTTCCTCATGAAGTTCTCTTACTTCAACATTTCTAGAACTATCCACTTCCGATGCCTCTCCCTCCATTCTAGAACCAAGCTCAACTTCTTCATCACCACCCTCCATAATCCATCCTTGTGCCATACTAGCCTCACTAACAAGTAGTGTATCCACTTTCTTATCCTTTACTCTTTTCTTCTTGTTCATGATCCTTGCATTAAATTGGACATAGACTAAATTATTTAATCTTGTTGTATCTAGTCTATTCCTTTTCTTTGTATGTATACCCTCAAAAGTGCTCCAATTTCTCTCACACCCGGATGAACTTGTAGTCAATGAGAGAATCTTTATAGCCATTCTTTGCAAGCCATGATCCCACTCCCAGCAAGCCACGACCACCCCAGGAAGGCAAATAGAGAGAGAAACCAGCGACCACGACCACGAACACCACCACGACCTGCGATGCATGGGAGAGAAAGGGAACAGAGATGGCACGGTCGCACGGGAGAGAAGGGGAAGAAAAGGCAAGGGAGACATGGAGAAAAATTGGGAAATTAGGGATTTCTAATTTCTTCCCAGAAAACCATTATGGATAAAAAAAATATTAAAAAAAAAGGAAGCACCGCCCAGCACCGTCTAGGCGCCCGCCTAACAGACAGCCGATTTTTAGAACGATTTGTATAAAATCCCCTTGGACACCATCCGCAGGCGGCCGCCTAGGCCGATTTTTCGAACACTGATAATATGTGATTGTTGGAGGTAGAACATCCGTATTATATTTGCCATACATTTTTCTATACTGTTGCTCATCAGTAGATGTAAAACACCCAAGTATCAGTACTCAGTCCTATGGCCAGGACTATCCTTGACTTTTGAAGGTATCACACCCAGTACCGCTACGCAACTTTGGATCCATTATAGGTACTAGCCTGTTCTAGGTTGCACTAGGCAACTCGAACTTGTGTGTGACGCGCTTTGCGCATAACGATTAGCGTTAGACTTTCGTCATTGTAGTACTCAGCGTATTTCTCATATACCTAGCTTGTCCTCGTAGCTTATCTACTTGGGCTTGTGTGTTTACATATGGACGAAGCATTCAGTTTTGTTTTCGAGCAATCCATTATGGTTTTACCATTGGTTTTCGGGGAGTACCCGTCTTACTATTATAGTATTTTGAGGATCATACCGGGGAGTATGACGTATTTCTTTTCAGAAACTATACATGTTTTCTAGCGAGGGGATAATATGCTCTTGGAAACAAAGATTTTATCAAACTTTACTTTTTGACCCACTCACCCTTTTATGTTTTGCACCCTTCCAGGAATTAGTGGCTGATTTGATTACCTGTGAGACGAGGGCTTACTTCGGTTATGGTTGGCGGTTTTGACAGTTTCTCCAGACTATGTAGGATTTGTTCCTACTTTTAGTTAATCTCTACTTATCCATCCTCACGAGGGTGTGGGTGTTTTTATTCTCTGCACTATTTACCATGCTCTGACTATTATGCACCTGTAATAATGGGTTTTACCCATCACCGCACTTTTACTTCTGCTTCCAACTTTAAATCTACTCACTTTTCTCATGTACATGCATAATTGGTTTTCGTCACTTAACACGTGTCGGCCAGCACTTCCTGACACCTAGCGTATAGAAATTGGGATGTGTCAGATTTTACCACACCCAAAATTAAGGTAAAAATCACATAAAAATACTTGTAAGATGACAAGGTTATTGTAATATAGATAACTCAAGTAAGGTCATTCTCCACACGAATTGATGTAAATAACAAATGTTTAAAACTAATCCTTAAATAACTATTTAATACAAGGTAAAAAAAAATTAAGATCATGAATTAAAATAACACAAGAAGCAAATTAAAAATAATAAATTCGCATGAATTAAAATACCAGAAATAAAAGTCGTCAAACAATTCACAAAAATCAAAGATAAGAAACACTAGAGTTCAGTCTTCACCAATAACAATCCTATATAGTTCTACCAATTATTTATGAATTATACATGCACTTTGAAGGTTAGGTTTTCCTTATACATATTTAACTAGTGATATTCTAGGTAGAACGTATATCTAACATGCAACCCTTCTGTGATATTTAGATCAAATATGAACATGCAAGACTCATTAAGTTTTGTGAAAAACCATGCAACCCTTAAGAGCGTGATATTCGCCTTAAGTGAACTTACAATTATCAATCACAAGAAGCAATAGCTAATTTAAGGGTGACGTCCCAATATAAATTGCATCCAAATACTTGTCTAAAATTCCTAATGGTGAACAAGCATTAAGATAAATAGATAGTTTAAATCAATAATTGACAATTCAAAGTAACCATGCATAATATCATAAGCAATTGAAAAGAAACTACAAATTCATGTTAAAGGATCAAGGCCTCACCCTAGAAAGAGAATTAGTTACGCATACTCATAATTGAAAACATAAAATATATTAATAAAAGTTTAGAAAACACCGTTGTAGCAAAGTTGTAAAACGCCAAAAGCCAAGCCAAGTTCTCTCCAATAATTCTCCAACTTTGTTGTCCTAAAAACCTTAGAGACTCGTCTATATATACTAGGAATACAAATCCTACTAAAAATAGGTTTTCCAAAGAATCAGGAAAATAAAATAAAATAAAATAAATTATGATGTGGTAGAAACTAACACACAAATTAAACCCTATAATGTAATCGTAGTATGGATAAGTAGGGATCGTTCTAGGCCGGGGATTAGAGGGCTCTGCTAATCACTTAAAACAAACAAAAACTAAACTAATTAAAACAAATAACAAACGAATAGGGGGATTGGTTTGGAACTAAGTTAACTAAAGTTAAAACTGAATTTGAAAGCAAATGTGAAGATTAAAAACGACAAGGGTGTTTGACAAAGGTGAAAAGCTAGCTAAAGGATCCTTCTCCACACATGACACATATGCATACAAATCGATCTCCAGTTATTCTTCCTATAAACCATGAATGATAACGCCCCAAGTTAACCGTGAACTGCACAAATTAACCATCAGATTTTCCTAAGTTCATTGAATTGGACTCAGCGACGCAACCAAATTATTCTTATCAAGTTCCCTATATGAACTGCATAATATAGATACATGTCAAAGATCATTAAGTTCTGTGAAAATCATAAGCATTGACTAGACAATTGTAACTATGAAACGCGTGATACTCTTGCCTAGGATTTTACTTAACACAATCGATGTCCCTTCGATTTTTACTACTTATGAATACAAGTTCATAACTATTAGGTGAAATTCACTTATATTCTAGCTCCAAACCCTAGCATGCAAACTAAGTTGGCCACCTTAATAAACATACAAGGATAAGTTTTCTATAAAACAGATAAGCAAATCACATTCACAATTTACGGAACAATAGCTGGATGTAATCAATTCATATCACATATATGTTCATGGCTTTGAATTCACCTCTAGCTATAAAAGAAATTAGTTCCTCATGTTTGCAATTAAACAAAAACAACTAAAATTAAACATTGGCAGCAAAAGATAGAATACACCTAGAAACCCTCTAACAATCCGAAGGTCTTGAATGGTAGGCAAGGCTCCAAGCTTCTTCTTCCTCTACAAAGCTGCGGCACAAATGTATTTTTCTTATTTTAGCTCTTGTGTGCGATGTTCGTATTGTTGAATGGTGCTTATTTGATGTTTTCTACGTCTCCAAGAGCTTGAATCGTTAAAGGACTCCAAGGGCACGATTTTCACAGAGTTTTGACATCCTTAGGACTCTACTGCATGTTTCGACCTTTCATCACTAAAATAGTGATAACTAATTCTAGAAGCATCCGAATTAAGATCTCTAAAATCCTATGAAAACTAGACATCCAGAGTTTTCCATCCATATATGGCATGACATGTAACTCATCTTGAGGAACTCTGGGTGCACTGTCCAAATCTCTCTCGGATTCCACCTTTTTTGCACTTTTCCTTGTCTTCCAAGCTTCTATCTTCACCCTTTTAGGAGAAAGTAAGGTCTTCTAGAAATCAAGTTCCTAAATGTCCTCATATGAAAATACCACCTCCTTGCAAATGGAATTAAGGTAGAATAGCATTAGGATAAGATAAGATAAGGTTTGGATGATGTTCCTTCTTTGTAGCTGACTCCTTATCTTTTATGTTTTGAATTAATTTCTCTCCTTCCACCTTGCTCCATGCATGTGCTATCCATTCCAAGCCCAAAACTGCTCTAAAATGCTCCAAAATGCCCTTTCTTGCCAACTTTGCCATTTGGACCTACAAACACACGAAAATAGCTTAAAACACTTTAATAAATAGAAACTAACTGAGTAAATGCAAGGAAATAGGCTAACAAAGTCACATAAATATGCTCCTATCAAATTACAGATTTCTTTTCCAATAAGGACTTGGACTGTAGAAAATTCTCAGTTTGACTAACCAAATCATCCCCATAACATGTCGTTGGAAAGCTAAAAACGTTCTCTTCAATTTTGTAGAAGAGACTTCGGCCCAAAAACATCATCTTGGATCACTTACAAGCCAAACAAGCCCAAAACGTCAATTTGCCCAAAACTGGACGTTACGCTATCTATTATTAATCACGATCAAACGGCATGAAATTAAGACTTGAAACTTTGACATGCTCCTTTCAACTCTAAAACTCCACCATTTTTTCATATATTGAGCAAAGCCGATTCAATTCATCCTATACCAAAAACATTTAGAAAAGTATCAAAACTCTATCAACAACAAACATAAAAGCTAACTTAGAATATCATAAAATAGAACATAATATCAACTCATCACATTCACTTTGTAATCTCTTGCTTGTGTGGCCTGTGTGAATTACAGAGGGCGTTTTTGTTTTTTTTTTGTTTTGGATGGAAGAAAACCATGTTAGTAGCAAGGTATTTTGGCAGTTATATGCAAAAAACTTGCATGATGTCGCAGACGGGTGAGCACGCGTAAGAACCTGCTATTGGAAGGGAAACAAGTAACAACAACTAAAAGGAATTGCTAGTTCGTCGTAGGCTGAGATGTATTTGCCTTAATTAGGAGATAATGCGTTTAGTTAGCTAGTTGGTGAGGCAATAGCTTACCAAGATGATGATCATTAGCTGATCTAAGAGGATAATTAGTCACACTTGGACTGGAAAATGGCCAAAACTCCTACTGAAGAAAGCATCGGAGAATTTTTGGCAATGGATAAAAACCTAATGGAGCAATGTCGCATGAGATAGAAGGCCTTTGGGTTGTGAACTTCTTTTCTTGAAGAAGAAGCAAATGACGATATATAGGAATTAAAATCGGCATACACTATATATGCTAGCAACTGTGGTGATACATAAGAATGCAAGCATGATTAGAAATTATTGGGCTTAAAGCGTTTATTGATGCTTTTAAGTTTCCAATCATTACATGATGTAGAATATATAGACAAAGAGACATGGTGATTAGTGTGTCCTGTACTTTCTCCATACACACGTACGCACGCAATTGTATTTCAAATTTTTCGAGTTATATTATTGTCGACAAAATCCATGAACGGAGGCGTTTTTTTACCGTCAATTACATGCATGTGAGAGGTCAACTATAAATTTACAATCAAAATTAACATTCACGCGCGTAGACAGTTAACCGTATTTGTCCTCACGAGCAGCCCCATTTCACACGTGGAGAAACACACCTGTACAGCAGCGCGAGCATGTCTGTGGTGGGCAGTTCAAGTCCATGGCTTTATTGGCGGGCACTGGCGGTGCGGGGCTCACGGGAATCTAGTTACTTGCCAAAAGTTGAGAAACTAAATCAATAGGCCCACAAAAGAACTGCCTCTTTGGCACAACCTACAATGCTTTCATGGCAGCATATAGTCATGCCACACGTCTCTTTGCCTTCTCTTTCAAAAATTTTCATGTAGGTAGGAACAAATAATAATTTGTAATTTGTAATTTGCTTTGTTAGACTTCATATTGTCTTTTTACATAACTTGCATTAACAGAAAAAACATTCCTCTCGTTAATTGTGTAATGAATACAATGAAGAGAACATCTCTGTATTCAGTTGCGGATTTAGAATTGTTCGCGCAGCCTTTTGCGGAGGTGCAGGCTCGGAATATATCGAGTCGGCCCGGTCGCTGGTCCCGAACCTTTCTACTTGGCACCTGATCCAACAGGCTCAGCTCCTATCCCTTCGGAGGGATGTTCGCGAGGCCTTGTGTTGTCTTTGGTGTTTGTCAGGCGTGCCACTATTGGCTCTGCCAATAGAAAGATGTGTTGTTTATTAGATACTTGCGCCACAAGTAATATGACTTCCGTTCGTCGGATTGGCGCCTTATATATATATATATATATATATATATATGAACTGTTAGGTTCGTTATTTGCCTTGCTTATTAAGGACTTTATACTCTCTTGATGTTATACCAGAGATAGTTTGAGATGGGACTTAGGTATAACTTGTTATAGCCAAGAACCTCCCACGCTCAAACGTACATAAAAATAAAGACAGATAAGTAAAAGCTGTATGTAAATACTGTAAGTAAAAGCTGAATGTAAATACTTAAAGTAAAAGCTGAATATAAAGACTTGTAATTAAAGGACTGAATGTAAAAGACATTAATTAAAGGTAATATCCATTTTATTACATTTTATGTTCGTCAAAGCCTGGATAACAGCCTGTCGGGATGGTTTTAGTTCCATCGGGATGGTCTATTAAGCTTATCGGGAAGGGTTTAGGATATTGGTTCCTAAGGAAAAACAAATCAAAGACCCTCTGGTCCAAGATTCAAATCAATACTATCACCAAGTAGGTTGGATAGCAGAGCAAAACACTACTCCTCGTGGGGAGTTTTGGATGTATGATCCTGGTGACTGGCCTTTGAACTTCTCAAAGTCGCGAGCTACACAAGTAGTGCGAACGAGAGTTTCAGATAAAGATGAAGATCTTTTATCTGTGAAAGATCTTGAGGGGTTTCCTCAGAGGTTTCTTCCTGTTGGGTTGAACGTGTGAGTTCTGTTTTGATTTGGTTTGAGTGTCTATATTTCTGTATCTTCTCCTTGTATATATAGGCCAGTAAGGGATCCACGTCATCCCTGCCACTGTCCTCTGTTGGGAAGAAGAAGAACATCACTTGGTCTGATCAGCCTACTCCCACTGAGAAAGGGTTCTTTATTCGTAGTCTGTTTCCCTCCAATTTGCCCAGTGATTTGCATTAAATGATGTTCAGACTCCTTTCTGTTTTGCTTTACTAGTTTGGGCTGGGCCTTTGGGTTAGGCCCAATCCAATACTCAGTTATAAGTCATGGCTCAAAAGATATATGGACAGCTGGATGCCCCACGTGGCTGCTGTCAACTCAATTGGTCATCATCATCTGGATTCAGCCATCCTCTGAATGCCTTTTCCATGCCGCCAATATCTTTGCATTGAATGTTCTTTATCAAGGTAGGCATAGGTACTCGAGCACTTTAGCAGATATTTCCTTCCTTCGTTCTTCAGTTTCTTCAGATTTGGACTGGGCCTTTCCCTTTAGGCTCAGCCCACTAATTGGTAATCCCAACTAAGTCTTTCAAATCCAAAGGGTATTTTTCAGTGTAAACAAGAATTTTTATTCCTTGAAGTCAGAGTTGAAATTTTCGTCGAACACATAGTATGCACGACCTGCCACCAAATCAGACGACCACAGGGTCATTTGAGGCGCTCCTAAGGCATGTTTCCGGCATTCGCAAGGTCAATTGACCCAATTTCACCCTTTGTGGATCCGCTATTACATTTCGTACCTAAATTTCTCTGTTGGGCTAAGTGGAATCCTACGTAGATTTTTTTTTTCCTTTTCTTGTGTCATTTGATTAGTACTCTCCGTTACGAACACGTGAGCGCAAATAGGATGTCATTCGGACTTGTAACGAACAAGTTACGTATAAGGGCAAAATAGTAAATTGCCATTTTGCAGTATAAGTTTTATGTGGGCTATGTTTTTTTGTGTGCTTGCATGGAAACCCAAGTGTGTTATACACACACTCTGATATTTTGCATTCAAGTTGTGCAATGGGACAAAACTCCATGCAAATTTTAGAGAATTTCCTTACACTTTTAAAGGAGTGTTTCCCGTAGGGGGATTCCACCCCAACTCAAATTAGCCTACTCTCTTTCTCTTCACTCTGTCACTCTCTTCTTTTCATTGTCTCCCCGAGACTGCAACACACACCCTTTCTTTTACACAGTCAAGAGTAGCACCATCACCCACTGAGTTTTTTTGACAAACCACCACTACAATCCTCCTCAACTCACCACCACGAACCTAAAACCAAGCCCTGCATCCCAAAACTCCAAACCTTTGAGTATGCACATGAACTCCGGCGAAGATTCGAAACTTTTCCGACGAGATTATCATCGTTTCAAGCCTCATTCGACCTTTTTTTTCTTCAACAAACAACTCCATGTGAGTCTTAGAACAAGGTTCAAGCCTTGCATGCAAGGATCCACCTCAGTTTCAACAAAATTCAAAAGTCTTATTTTTCGGCCGAGAGCTTTCGAGGAATATTCATACCACTACTGCCATTTTTCAAGCTTCTCTTAGGTAAAAATGATCACCTCTCATCTCAAGCTTCATTTTGATAGCTTATACGTCAAATTTAGTTGAGAAATGGTCAAGTTATGTCCTGAAATTTTCTGGAAAAATTTCAAATTCTGGCAAAGAGCAGCAGCGGTGGATGGCGGCTGGGAGTTGCAGAGTTAACTAAAGACTAACATCAACAAACTCGGTTCTAATGTCAGCAAACCCAGTTCTTACGTTTGCAAACCCGATCCAGATCCGATTGGACAGGAAATATTCTAAGGTATTATTCCTTTTTTGACTAACGGTAGCAAAGAAATATTCCCTAACAGCAATGAAATATTCTGTAACGGGATTAGAATATCCAATTAAAGTTAACGGCGCGGGTAACTGACACTTAGCCAAAGCGTGAGGCTCCGTGTTGCCTCGTGGTGGCGCGTGGTGGTGCGGTGCATGCGAGTGCGTGGGCCACTTTTTCAACACTTTTAACTGCCGAAACGAGGAAACAAAGAGAATTTCAAGTCTTTTCCTTAATGAACTTAGAATTTGACTTGTATAATGAGTAGTTTAGTGGTTTCTCATATAGGTGAGGTCTATACTGAGGAGTATCGAGGCCAAGCTAGACACAGCAGCTATGACCCGATGACTTACTTTTGAGTGGGCTTGCTTGTTTTAAAATATATTATAGTATGTGTTTTCTTAAATGTGTTTTATGAAATATTCTTATGTCATGACTTGTTTCTTAGAAATTAGAAATTGTTTTATCAAACACACTTACCTTGATTTATAAGTTTTGGAAAGTACTATTGGTATAATTATACATTTATTACTATCGCTTATCATATATGCCCGCAGGGTGTTAGTACTGTCCGGGTCAAGACTAGCTTCACGTGTATGTTCACATTGCTCCCATACGCTCACTTTGGATTCATCGTAGGTGTCAGCCTATTCTAGTTGTTTTTACATCTAGAACTCGTTGTGATGTGCTTAGAGCTAGCTTTGTAGTACTAGAGCGTACTTATAACACTCAATATGTTCATGTGGCTACTTTTTGCATGAACTTGTGTGCTTGTAGTTATTGATAAAATTTATTTACTTCTGCTAAATTATTATTTTGTGCGCCCATATCCTTTGGAGCATTGTTTTCAATGCCTTGTGATTATTTTATTAGTTTTACTACAAACTTGTTTTTGGAAAATATTACGGGTTTACAGCGAGGGATTACTACTTTTGAAAAATAGAAAAGATTTCAGAAAACTTTTACTTTTCTGGCTCACTTACGTTTTATGTTTTTAAGCCCCTCCAAGACTTAAGGACTGATCTTGGCAGAAGAGGATTGTTGGCACCAGCTGGCTTTTACTTTCAATAATGTAGGAAGTCATTTCCTTTACTTTGTATAATTATCCATGTTTCAAATGGGAATACTACCTTCCTTTACTGAACTTTTTACTATGCTCTGACACTGCATGCTTGTAATAAGGATTAAACCCCACACTACGCACTCTTTTCCTAGTTTTTTTTCAATTTCAGACTTGTTTTTTAACTTATTCATCCAATTCTTATGTCGTTTGCATGTCATGACTCATGTCACTCATTCAGGGTGTCGGTCAGCATGCCTCAATTTCTTGTATCCCCGTTGATATTCGGGTCCGGGTGTGTATCACGCCCTGAACCCGAGTCAGAAAAATAACCTCGTGCCCGGCGCCCGAGTAGAAAAAAAAAAAACAAAAACGAACTTTTGTTATACAAATAACTGAAAAATCCTTACAGGTGTACAAAATAAAATAAAACTCCATCTCCCTCTTCTAACACAAACTTAGCTCATCTAGCCCTTGTCTTGCCCAATAATTCATTTGAAAAATAAAGGGTGAGGGTGAGCTGAGCAACAACCATTGTCGCATAGTGAAGTAGAATATGTAATATGCCAGTCAAGCGTACTTTTTACACAGACTAGAAAATATGATACTAATTTCAAAGTTTTAGCCACATAGTGCCATATCACATCGTCCCTTCACATATTGGTTATCCTTCATAATATGCCCACGTAACCCCTAAATTGGTCATTCAGCCCTAATGTCCCCATGTACCTTACATTTATTCGTCGGATAACCCAACACTGAAGATATCATGCTCCATGAACAATCTCAAGTAAACCACATATCACCATATATAATAATTCCAAAACAGTTCACAAATAAGACCTGCTTGACTTGAAAAATACAGAGATATTTAAAAATAGAATCAAACCCACTATAGTTCGTGGTTTATGTTTATCATCCAATCTTTCATAGATGGTTATGGATTGATAAATCGTAGAAATTGCACAAATGATCCAACATCTATGACTAACAGCAAACTTCCTTTACTCATAATATTTCAAGAGAAAGTGCAGTAGCACTGATGGAAGAGGAGGGAAATCACACCTCTGTTTTAAATAATAAAAAAAAACATTGAAACGAAATATAACAAATAGAATCTAAATCAGTGAACATGAACTAGCCATGTTAGGATATTGTAAATATATGAAAAAGAGCAATAATCAAACCTGTGCTTGATCTTCTTCTTCTCAGCCTCAACCACATGCAGCTTCTCAATGTTAATTCCCTAAAAAACAAAAAAAATAACCTCGAATACCGCAATTAGATACTCAAATACGCTCAGAAATTTGATTGCGCATGACTTACAAAATTGGACCATATTAGGATGGAATTTAGGGTTAGGAAGATATAAAAATTGAGGAAAAATAAACGAATTGGGAGACGTGCTCAAATGGAAACGAACGTAATTATTAAGGTGAATCAAAATCATATGGATTTATCAGAAATCCAAATCGTAACCCCAAATCCCAAATCACAGCCCCCAATCCAAATTGAAATCTAACTTGTAGATGCAAATTTCCGCTAGTTGATGACTTGATCAATCTGCACCTGCAAAATAATAAAACATGTTTGATCAAGGCTAAGACCACGCGCTCCACACAGGTGGGGGGAGGGGGGCAGTTTGGCCAATGGATCTCCGATGCCTAATTTAGTTTCTCTAAAAAGAGAAAGTTTAGAGCTTGATTGCGTAGCAAAAGCTTATCAAAATGTTGTGAAGATTGAGGTATTTATAGGAGGAGAGTGGTTGACCCTGAGGTGTAGGATCACACCACATGTCTGCTTCCATTTCGCCGGTGAATGTTATTCGTACGATGGATGGATGGAGAGATATTTTTCAAAGATATATTTAATAAAATAATATCTTGAAAATATCCCTGGAGAATTCTAATTAAATAGGATGTGGATTTCTTGAATAAAGGAATCAGTCTTCATAGGGCTGGGAATTTTGTACCGAAATACCGAAACCGAACCGAAAAATACCGAACGGAATACCGAAAATCCCGAAACCGAAATACCCCGATTGGTTCGGTCCCCGATACCGAAAAAATACCGAAATTTTGGTACGGAGTTCGGGACGATATTACTATATATTCGGTAATACCGAACCGAACCGAATTGAAGAAATTCGATTCTCAATTCTCGAAAAATACCGATCGAACCCATCCATCCCCATTCGAATTGAAGTGAGTCTGAACAAAACATATTCGGATATTCCTCTCCTCTCCTCTCCTCCCAGCTCTCGATCAAAAGGTATGCTTTCTCTCAATCAAAAGGTATGGTTGAGTAGCAGACGATCAAAAGGTATGCTTTCTCTCTTTTTCGCACAAAGTGCGAGATGGGTTGTACTATTTGACACAAATCATGAACTGGGTTCGATTAAATTTGTGATTTTGGTTATGGGTTTTGTGTAATCAAAGCTTCCACTGAGCTCTCAGTTGTGGGGTGCGTCTTTGTTTTCTTAATCTGTCCAGATTTTGGGATTTTTATATTTTCTTTGTGGGTTTCGTTAATTCGCTTGCTTGGTTAAGAATCCATTCTGTGCTTTTTTTAATCTTGAACTGATCAATTCAATTTCTGGCGATGGGTTTGAAATCAATAAGATGAGTTTGTTGCCTGCAACTTGTTTGTCAAAATGCTTCAAAGAGTTCATAAGTTGTTGGTATCTAGAACCCTTTTGTGTCGGGAAATGATATCACAAATGATATCTTCGGCAATGAATATGTGTCCAGGGGAGCTAGAAAGGAACCCGAAAACTTATCATTGAAGGTCTTAGATGGGATTTCTAAGGTGAAACAGAGAAAAAAGAAAGTTCTACTTCCTAATAGCAGTCAAGCGGCTGACGAAAGGAACAGCAGATGAGAAAACAGCAGGTTTTCAATTTGGGATTTGGGTTTTCTGTGCGTGTGTGTGTGCAGTATGCAGTGTGTGTGTGTGTGTGTGCATTGTGCGTGTGTGTGTGTGTATGCAGTGAGTGTGTGTGTGCATTGAGTGTGTGTATGCCTTGTTTTCGAAGTTTTGGATTCTGTTGTTAGTTGTTATAGAGTTTGTGAGTATGGGTCTGATAAGATTGTTTTTGAGATTCTGATTAGAGCTTTTAAGGCGGCGGGGCAGTTAAATGAGGCTGCTAATGTTTTTCTAGGACTTAGGAAAGTTGGGATTTTGCCAAGATTGGATTGCTACAATTTTCTGTTGAATGATTTGTTGAAGTGTAATAGAATGGAGTTGTTTTGGAAGGTGTATGATGGGATGTTAGAGGCGAAAATTGAACCCAATTTTTACACTTATTACAATGTGATCCATGCGCATTGTAGGGCAGGGAATGCTGGGCAGGGAAAGAGGTTTCTGTTTGAGATGGAGGAGAAGGTTGGTAATCCAGATTTAAGTACCTATAATGTGGTGATTGGTGGTTTGTGTAGAGTTGGGAATGTCGATGAAGCCTTAGCGGTAAAGAAGTTTATGGTTGAGAAGGGATTGGTCCCGGATAGGTATACTTATTCGGCACTTATTGATGGGTTGTGCAAACAGAAGAGATCAGAAGAAGCAAAATTGATGTTGAAATACATGTATGATAAAGGTTTGACTCCTGACAATACTTGCTACTTGTATTGTCTAATCACCGATACTGTCTAGTGTGTGTATGCCTTGTTGAATGGATTGAATGGATTGAATTTAAATGGATTATGGATTGAATGAATTGAATTTGAATGGATTATGGATTGAATGGATTGAATTTGAATGGATTATGGATTGAATGGATTGAATGAATTAGAATTTAGAGTTAATATGTGTGTATGTATGAATATGTGAATGGATTGAATAAAATGGGCCAAAAAATTGGACTCAAAATCTGTTGGGCTTTTGTCCATTTCGGGGAGGCCCAATACCGAAACCGAACCGAAATTTTCGGTATCCCGAAATTTTGGTATACCGAAAATTTCGGTTCGGTTTCGGTATTGGAAATTTTCTCCCCGAAATTTCGGTATCGGTATTCGGTATCGGTATTCGGTTTCGGTATTCGGTTTCGGTATTTCGGTTCGGTTACCGAACCGAACCCAGCCCTAAGTCTTCATATGGGAAACTAAGAGCATCTCCAACAATAGATGTTATTTTAGCTATGAAATATAGCTAAAAGTAAAATATAGCTAGTCAAGTTTTTACTTTTGCTCCAGCAGAGATAGCTATTTTGACATTAAATTTAAATTTAAAACATAAAAAAACTGAAAAAGATAAATTTCCTTAATTTTCTAACAATTTAACGGCTACCTAGCTACCTCCTGTTTATATAAATAAGATGATCGACTTCTTCATTTCCAATAATCTCTTCTTTGAACTTGATTTATCTACAGATTATTTCATTTTCTAACAATCTATGAGTCAATATTTACGTGCTATGAGGATGAATGGAGAATCCTCTGATGACGATGAATACGAAGAAGCTGTACTTGTCCTCTTCTAAATTTATTGGAGAGGAACCATTTTGAAAAGAAACTGCAGTTTTTCTTTTTTTAGTTTTTCTCGGTTTGGCAGTTGCAGCTTTCTTAGTATAGAAAGATATCCATTTCTGGTTGTACTTCAACACGTTCCAACAATGTTCATGGACAAATGCTCCCATTTCTCCAAGGTCCTTGAACATTTGTTTGGCTCGTTGGATCTGGAAGAATAAAAATGCATTAGAAAAGACACAAATATATTAAATACACAACATTATAGACTATAATTACCTTGTCTTGTTCAGTCTCACCACTTTTTCGTTGGTATTCAACTTGTTCATAAAATCCACAAAACTTATTAACTGTTGATTGAATTAACCCCCAATGGTGCTGTAGAGAAGACGCTTTACGGTCAGGCTTAAATGTCTTATGTTCATGGAAATACTCCCAAATTCTTGTCCAATATTGACCACTTTTTTGTTCATTTCCTTTCACTGCATCCAAGCTAACATTGAGCCATGCGGATACAAGAAGAAGATCTTCTTCAATTGAGTAGTTTCCAGATCTTTGAGCCTTCTTAGTGGTGGAAGCAGTTTGAGAAGTCATTGTAGGAGTTTCATATAACATATCAGGTGCTTCAGATGACAAGTAACCACTAGTCATGTATGGATCATCAAGGTGTAGTGGAACTGAATCAATGTTGTTTGATTCATTGTTGAGGAGATTGGTAAAATATGAAGGCGTTTCAGAACCCATCTACACATAATATTAGCAGCCATGAACAATAAGTATAATTGCAGTAGTAGCTGAATTCTACTTCAAAGATACAATAGAGTTGAGGACGATGATACTGAAGTGGCTGGGCAGAGGACATAAATTAGCAAAGAGAGAGTTTGCAACTTGCAAAGACACAGAGGAAACCCAATCAAACCCAACAACCAATCAAACCATTGGGGTACGTGTTGAATCAGACGTTTTACGGTCATACTTCCCCAATCAGAGGAAACCCCCAATTTGCATTATTGCAAAAAGAAAAATATGAAAGTGATGACCGTCGGGAACCAGAAATCATAAGGTTTATCAAAAGAATTGAAGATAAATTGGAACGTTGGAATTCAAAAAATTTGAACGTTGATATATTTGGCTATGATTATCTTCTCTCTCTTCTGTAGCTAAATATAGCTAGAATTTTTCTAAAAGTTAAATTTAAATTTTTTTTAGCTATGCTGTTGGAGCCCTAATTTCCTTCAAAGTAGCTAAATTTCAAATTTTTTGTTAATTTGGCTAGTCTGTTGGAGATGCTCTAAGGGAGAGAATTTAATAATTAATTCTCTTTAACTTCCTCATAATTATCTCCTCTGCTCGTCAATCTTCATATTGGAAACTAAGAGAGAGAATTTAATAATTAATTCCTCTTTAATTTCCTCATAATTATCTCCACTGCCAGCGGGCTGCGAAGCTTGGAGAATCGTAGTCGGCAACACAGGGAGTCTTCATGAGTGAGCAGCGCGTGTGAAATTTTCCATTTAATAAGGGTAGTCTAGCCAATAAAGAATATTTGTCCACTTGTCATTTCCACAATTTTTCGGATTATTTTTGGCTTTACAAATGTCCCCACACTTGTTGTACTGCTGTAAGGAGCTGAGTGGGACTGCCAAGAAAACTTTCCCTGCTTGCTTAGATTCTAAGTTTTGCCTTGAAGTAAAAGTCTGTAGGGTGATGGAATCTAAAGGCAGCTAGGATTTTATTTTTCTCTATAAATAGAGGATTAAATAAACCTAGAAGTAGTTTGTATTTCCACACAAGAAAGAGAGAAAATCAAAGGATATTTTTGTAAACCCTTTGGAGTATCGTTAGTCGTCTTCGTCTTCATTGCACCACAAGTAAGAAAAAAGTTCGAAAACTTTTTCTTTTTTCTGGTGCTGCCGTGGGTAGCTGGGATCAAGTGGACGGGGATACACATGGCGAGGAGGCTTGGCTCAAGGGAGCCGAGGTATGGATGGCGCGGCTTGGCGTCGCGGAGCTGGGCTGCAAGGGCAGCTGATGCAGCTGGAGCCGCTGAGGAGGAGGAACAGGCTCGGGCCTAGTGCATTGGCGTGCTAAGCTGCGGACCAATGCACTGGGGCATTGAGCTGCAGCCTGGTACGCTAGGGCGTTGAGATGGGCTACAGCCTGGCATATGCAAGAATTTGGTCTCCTACCCACATGCATATATTTTTTGTTTCCTTCAAACAATTTTCTGAATTCTTCTGCGTTGCTGCCACTGGACAGCTTGGAATGAGTGGGATGGGGCCCATGTGGGCGACATGGCAGCAAGGGTTGCTTGTTGCCTACCAGTGGAGGTCGGTGTGGCTAGAAGCCGTGGAGCTTGGCCACTAGGGCGACTGGTGTGAGCTGGCAGCTAGACTGCTGCTGAGCCATGATAGGATTCATCAATCTGAGCAAGTTCTTTGACCTGGACCTAACTATCAAAGAATTCTAGTACTTTTTTTAAATTGGTCAATTTGGCAATGTTGCGCAGCTAAGGACGCGCCATAGGCTGTTTGACACTGTGAGCAGAGAGGACCATGAGTTGCGCGTCTCGCTAGAGTTTGTCGATGGTGAGTGAACTACTCCAACTCCTCTCTGCCTGAAATTTGATTATGACTTGTCTTGACTTTAGTCTTGCCAAATGTCTTATTTCCTTTCCATAAACCAAATTTGGTTTGATTTCGAAGAGCAGTCTGGACATGAAGAAGGTGCATATTGCAATGGGCATCCCAGCAAAATTCTGGGAACGGCGCTGGCTGCTAAGTCCACTTCGCAGGGAAAAGGATGGGCTGCCTCCAAAAAATGTAGTTCGGCATATCAAGGAGGATGTACTTGCTCGTCCCGTTGATGTAGACGAGTTCGATGTCGTGAAAGTGGAAATAAGAGATATGCGTCTCCTGCCATGGAGGCGTCGGTGGAGAAGAAGCCAAGGGTTTCTCCTCGCAAAAGATCTGTTGCTTCTAGAAGGTTTGTGATTGACCTTTCTTCCTCAAGGAATAAGAAAGATATGTTGAAGTTTTCAGGACAAGAAATATGTCGAAGCTGCCAAGATGGCTGAGCGTAGGGGTTGCATACTGCCCCCAACGTCTGGACCTGGCGATAAGGTGAGACGTCCTATTGCGGCTGCAGTTGGACTTCTGAGAGACTCAATGCCATGAAAAAGGGAAAGGTCTCAGCAATCGCAAAGAAGGATTCAACAACTAAAGGGACGTCGAAAGCTGCTCCTTCTCCTACTGCTTCTGTGCCTGGACTGGATCCAAGGAAGAAGGAGATTGCCACAGAGGGCAACCGTGGGGAGGAGGACCCTTCGCCTTCCAATGGCTTTGGCGAAATTTGCAAGCTACCTGATCCTGACCTGCTTCCGGATCTGGCTACCTGTGCCGAGCTTGTTGAGTGAGTTAAGGAGGCAGTTGGGGTAAAAAAAAAAAACTCGCTCCTTGCTGGACACACCTTGCCCTCTATATCCATGTGGACACTGAGTTTGGGATGTGTTGCCCGACACTTGGAAGTGACGTAGCTATTTTATGCATGACAACACCTAGATTATACAATTTAAATTTAGGAAGAGTTAATGTATTTAACAAATGAACTGCCAAAGAGTTTGTAGAATTTATTACAACATGCATGAGGTTCAGAGCGTAACTACTGTAAGGCAACGAAAATAAATAATAGAGTCAAGCTCCTAGAATTTCTATCCATAACAAGGATGGACATTATTAGAGAAACTGAATAAAGGTAAACTCCTTACATTTTCGGGAGGGAATCAGAGCTGCCACACTATGCCTCGATATACATTTTCAAATATATATATATATATATATATATAAAAACAATCACAAAATCCAACATATCGCAAGATAATTCATTTTTCAAGATATCTCAATATATATAATAAAGTCACAAGGTATATAAGCAATCACCCATGTACATGCTGAGGGACCTTTCTCCAACCTGTACAAGCTCTTTACGTTATAATCACTTTGTACTCCTAGTACCACACACATGTAAGTGATAGACACTTTAACAACCTAAAAGATTACTAAAGTTTCTAAGCTTTAACCTTGCAAGTGCACAAAGATGTTGATAGTATAGCAAGCAAGCAAGGGTCAATCCCACAAAAGATTGTTTATTAATTTGTAATACGGCACACACACACACTTTAAAAAGATTTGTTTTGGTTTTGCATTGATAACTAGACATAAAATTTAATAAAAACAGTAAACAAAATTAAGAATGGATTTTAAAATCAAATATGAAACAAGTTAGAGCATGTAATCCACACCTAAACATTCATCAGTCAACGTTATAATACCAAATTATAATTCTCAGCAAATGATATGAAGATATTCATAACATATCCATGACGTATAGATTATGTTACATCGATTCTCTCTAAGATCTGTAAAGTGCACGTCGTTTACCTCATTACATGCCTTCTATCAAGCAACCTAGCATGGTGTTTACTCAAGTTAACAAAATAAAACCCATTAAGTGCAAAGAGAATAAGAATATCACAAGAACCTTAGAACATGGCGTATATTACTAAGAATTCAAGATATTACTTCACATGATTACTTCTTATTATAATCCATTGTTGCCAAAGAGAATATGATAGATATGACAGTCATCACATAATCACAACAATTATACCTAAGACATGATACTAAGGTGATCAGTCAAAGAAACAAGTCATAGGCATCCATTCTAATAGTGAAATAAGCATTCATCCACAAACTGAAAATCATAAATTGGAAACATATCATAACAAAGAAAGAATCATGTCCAGGGATTCATACTTAGCCCTAACTACAAAGACTTTAGTTAATGTCCAATAACAAAATAGAAAACTGAAAACTCAACAAAAGCTTGAAAAACTGAGAAGAAAACGAAGAACAAGAGAGCACTTGATCAATTCTTGTCTCACGGATGCTGTCTCTGTAAAGTTTGATAAACTCGGCACGTTATAAACTCCCAAATTTCATCCAACCCTTCTCTGAACCTTTTAAGTTGAAAAGCCCATCCAATTCTGATTGGTTGAGGTGAATTAACTGACCTAGTTCAATAAGGAATGGGAACTCAACATTTATCTGAGTTGTTGATTTAAATCTTGTACATCTTCTACCTTTAATGATCATGTTAGAAGACCTAAATACTCCTCCTTTTAAGGTGGTGTCCCCGCTTGTGCCTTGAATGCTACTCAATCTCCAACATCTCGACAATATTTGCAAATTCACAGGAAATCTTCATTATGCGGTGTCTACACTAAAATGGAAATAATGTCTTCTACAAAACTCGGAATTGTGAACCATAAAATTCTCTAGAAACTAGACATCCAGAGCTTTCCAAGCATATCTGGATCAACTTCTGGTTTGTCCCAAGAAAGTACAGTTTAATCTTCCAACATGACTGATCTGCACAGCAAACCTCTACTTTCAGGATGGAAAACGTCTTTCAATTATAAAATTCCTCTTTTATCTTTAATTTCAATCTTCTTGCCTGAGAACGCAAATTTACATAAAACTATAGAAAGCAAAGAAAAGCATAGGCTACGACACAAGAATTTAGTCTAAAAACATAATAAAGATAGGTACGAAAACGAACCTATCAGTAAGCTCTTACGCAATAAGCGCGCCACACCCAAGTCCTTACATTGAGGGACCTCCCCCAATAATAAACACAAATGTAAAGACAAGCTTGCACTAAGTTATTTACTGGACAATATCCTTGAGTACAGTGCGTGTGACCCATACATGTGAGACGGTACTAAAACGTAGTGAAAGCATACCAAGTGTGTGAAAACATATAAATCCATCAGTGTGAAATGCATAGTCATCCTCAAGTAAGAAATACGTATCTCAAATATAAAACATGTGTAGGCATGATCAAATTAATGCTTCAAAATAAAACAATGTCCACTCACAGATACTCGGGAGTGTAATCATCTTGGGTGTTGTGCTCCTCGAAGCGTCTAGACGAATGTTGACCTAAATATTAGTAAGAAATAAAATAAAATCTTTCTCAAATATAAAAATAATCCCCCCCTAACTAAAAGAACTTAAAATACTATTGCTTATAGGAAAAAAGGCTCGAAAAATTATTCCCGTTGTCCGAAAAGTGTCGTCGTGCGCCACAGCACGCACTGCGAAAAGGCCACACGCGGCGGCTGCAGCTTGCCACGCGCCCCCACACGTCGTCACTGTTTAGGGTTTAGCAACCAAAAATTCCAAATATTTAACGAAATATTCTAACGGCTCATATTATGTTGACGCCGTTAGTCAGATAACGGGAAATACCTTGGAACAAATGGAATATGCTAACGCTGTCAGGGAATATTCTATCGCCTTTATGAAATATTCTTCTATCCTCTTCCTCTCACAGGTCGCCGAAGCCTCCGCCTGCAGCTGTCTGTCTCGCCGGATTCTGGAAAAATTGGCTAGAAAATTTCTAATTTTTTAGAGTTTCGAAACTAGCTCAAAACTCAACCAAATTTCACGATTTTTATATCAAAATGAAGGTATTGAAGAGAGGAATTAAATCATCCCAATTTGGGGTTGAGAAAGTGCCCAGAAATAGCCTGTAATTGGCCGAAAAAAGCTCGGCAAACCACCCTCTCTGATTTGTATCAAAATGGCACCAAACGTCACGTATTTTACATCAGTTCGAACCTACTCAACGAGCCAAAACTAATGGTAATGGTCTCATGCCTTACATAGGTCATAATTCATGGGAAGCTCGCCAGAAAATTTTCGTCTCACCGCAGGTCTCGGTTTGGCCGTTTGTGTTCGATTTTGACAATTCTGAGGCTAGGGCTGTGTTCAAGACAATGAGGTGATCACAACCTAGGTGTTTGTGGGTCGTGGTTCAACGAAATTCGCAATTCCAATTGTGTGTTTTGCCAAGAATGAGAGGTGAAGGTCGGGGAGAGAGAGAGAAGGAAAAGTGAGGGACAGAGAGAGAGAGAGTGACGGCAGTAAGGGGAAGGAGTGGGTAAAAACCCTACTTAGAAATAAACCCTAGTAAAATACTGACATGAAATTACTAAAATGCCCTTGCACTTTAAAGTCTCGTAGAATGTTCATTTTAGCTCCAAATTACGCTCTACTCGCGCCCACGCGTTAGTGTCGAAGAATACTATAAGGATAAGCTAAACGAATAATTGATACTTTTCATGATGAAAAAGTCAAGACATACCCTCTGGGGGTATTTTGGTAATTTCACAACCTGATTCTGTCCGTTGAGTCAATGCGCTTGGACAAGATTGCGATTCATGATGCCCATAAGGCTAAAGCAATGTCGGCTACAAAAGCTTGTTCCGCCGCAAAAAAGATTGCAAATTTGGAGTCTAAGCTTGTTGAGTTGAAATTGAAGGGGCCTCTCTTTCCTAAAGATCGTGAGATCATAGAACATGTCAATGAGATTGATCTTCTGTGGAAGATTGCTACTGAGGTTGAATCTAAGAACAAGGAACTCCAGTTGGTGTTGCTCGTTGATGAAGTACTGCAACAGGATTTTGATAAGTTGCGTGGCGTTAATGAAAATTTTCTAAAGTTAAACAAGCGGCTACACGGTGAGCAGGCGAGTCATAAGAGTGATCTAGCTCAAGCCCAAGTTGATTTCTACAAGTTGGGCCACTCGGATCACGTTAAAAGCAGGTTGCGCGATTTCATCTGTTTTAGAAGGGGGCTTCAAGACTTTTGGCATCTCTCCAGAAGATTTGCAAGAATTTGATTTCTTAGCCGTCATGGGTGGAGCTGCTGAAGATGCCGCGAAAGGTGATGCTGCTGAGAGTGAAGTATCCGTAAGAGGTGAGGTGGCTGCTGAGGAGCCTGAGTTAATCCAAGTTGCTGAGGAGTTGTCTGCTTCGTGGACTTAGAAAATTTTCTTTCTTTTTCGTCTGGACTTTGTTTCTCTTTCGTTTAGCTTTGTTGGATTTTGTTAGCCTTTGAGCTTGATTGTCAATTTGCTAGAAATTTAATAAAATGCTTCTTCCATTTTGCTCCATCTTTTTCGTTCAATGTGACTTGAACGTTTCTGCTTGCTTGAAGCTTGGTGCAAAGTTTCTAGCCTTCATGAATGCTAACCAATTGAGCATCTTGCAGAGAAGTATACATTCATGGTTTGCATGTTTTAGGCGTTTACTTCATATTTTCAGGACTGCGAGATGCGAAACTTGTTGTATGCTACTTCTTTTTGATTGCCTGCTGTTGGCCGCCATGCGCTGCCGACAATGTCAAGGAAGCTGGCACGCCACTTGCGGATCTTGTTGCTGCATTTCAACTGTTTTTTGTTGGCCACCATGTGTTACCGGCAATGTCAGGGCAGCTAGTGAGCCTTGGATGGTTGAAAGTTCTTCGCTTCGGGAACCTGTTTTGTGCGACTAATGCTAGGTTCCGTCGATAACGGACCTCGAGCTTCGCGAGATCTCTCAATTCCACCTGTTGAGGCCAACGACATGTGGTGTTGTTCGAATCTCATTGGAAGTCTCAAGTGAGTAGTGGACCCTGTGAGCTGCGTAGCATGTCGTGTAGCATGTTAAAGGCCTCTTAAGGCACGAGATTCTCTTGATCTGATCATGTGAAAACATGAACGATGCATTGGAATTCGCGGGCAACTATTCTATAGACCATTTTGTTGTTGGCTTTCATACGCTACTGGCAATGCCAAGGTAACTGGATAGCCATATGTTGGTCGTTTGCCATAGGATCCTGTGTTGTGCAACTGAGCCTAAGTTTCATGGACAAACTCATACGCTACCTTCACAAACAGCGCTTCGCACATTGTGGCCATAACATGCTAGGCGTCGAACTTGTGAGTCGCCTATTATATTCCAGAATTCATGAGTTGCGCAGCATGTCGTGCATCATGACAACGTTCTTTGGAATCTATACGAAGTCTCTAACCTGCCTCCTAATGAACGTCTGGCCTTGTAATTTGTTAGCATCCATGATTGTTGTTTTTAGGGTTCCTCGAACTGCCTAAGCACAGCACGGTAGGTCCTTGTATATAGACGAAATCCACTCAATCTGCGCATTCAATAACAGATGTTAAACTTCGTTGACAACTTTGTTTCATGGAACGTATTGCTCACATTGCTCCTCCTACTATAGAAGCTCGAATGCTCGCAAATTTGGCCAGTGGCGAAAAATGCTTCATTTAGCTAAGTCAGTTATGGGAGTTGCCCAAACTAATGACCATTGTGGCTAATTCCGAGCTACGCCGACACGGGTCACTTGTATAAGCGTCTCATCCACGTCTAGATTTGCAGGTTTGTTAGCCTCTCCTCATGGGAGAGGCAACCCGTGGGTTCATGGGACCCATTCTTGCTTGGAAATAATTAGAGATCTCCGATGTGTACATTGTTGAACAAAGCTTTGGAGAAAATTCCACTAACCGTTATAGAAAAAGAGCTGAAATGTTTAACAAAACTTTGAAGCAAATTGCATATCTTTAGTCCTCAGCTTGTGAGATGTTGTCCGGTAACCTTCTTGGTGACTTCGAAGTTGATGGATCTAAACAGGGTTCAGACCTCTTTTGGAAAATCAAGCGTAGTACTTTCTCAGGTTATAGGCATTCCACTGCTTATTGATCTCTTTGTTGTTCATGGTGGTGAGGGTGTAGCTACCCCTTCTGCCTACTCGACTGATTTTGTACGGACCTTCCCAGACGGAATTCATCTTTTTTTAGCCTTCCCTACGTGTAATGACGAAGGCTTTTCTTAGGACTAGATCTCCTGGCTGGAACTGTCGGATTTTGGCCTTTTTGTTGTAGCTAGACTGGAGCTGCTGTTGGTAAGCAGGGATTATGGTGAAAACCTTTTATCGCTGCTCCTCTGCCAGGTTCAGGTTAGTGGCGATCTCCATGCCATTTCTATCAGGATCTAGTAGCTCAGTGCTGATTGTTGGTACAACGAAGTTGAGAGGAATGATGGCTTCTATTCCGAATGCCAAAGAGAAAAGAGTCTCTCTGGTAGCTCGTCTCTTGGGTATGCGATGCACCTATAGGACTCCCGGAAGCTCGTCTAGCCATTTCCCCTTCTTGTCAAGAGATTTCTTGAGGCAGTCCAAGATTGTCTTGTTAGACGCCTTTGCTTGTCCATTACTCTAGAGTATCTCGAAGTAGACATGTGTTGCTTAATGCCGTACTTTTGGAAGAATGTTGCCAAGTTCTTTCCCACGAATTGCTAGCCATTGTCGATGAGAATGGAATGTGGGATTCCAAATTGGCAGATGAAGTTCTTCCAAATTATTCGCTTTATCTTTGCTTGGGTGGTTGTTGCCATCGGTTTTTCTTTGAACCACTTGGTGAAGTAGTCAGTTGCTACTATCATCATGTTTCTGCCCCCCAATAGCGAGTGGCATTGGTCCCACTAAGTCGATCGCACATTGCATGAATGACCAAGGACTTGTCTGTGGATGAAGTTCGCTAGCAGGTACCACTGAGATTGGCTTGTAGCGTTGGCATCTGTCGCATCTTTGAGCAAAATCCTTAGCATCTTGGTGCATGGTTGGCTAGTAGTAGCCTGCGTTTAGAGCTTTCTAAGTTAAGGATCGGCTTCCAGAATGATTGTCGTAGGCACCTTGGTGAATAAGGCTCAAGACTTTGAGATCTTCAGGAGGCTTTAGGTAGCAGAGGTGCGATCTGTCAATGCCGTTCCACATGTAGTATCGCGTTGCCTTCAACTGAAGCATTCCTGACTCCATTCTGCTTTTGAGGAGAGCATCGTTGACTTAGTAGTCAATGATGGGATCTTGCCAGCTCGGAGCGGCGACGATTTGTGAGATCTCTACTATTGGTTCCTCATCTATTCTTGGCTTCTCCAGGAATTCCACTGGGATTTGAGCTGGTGGTCTAGGGCAGAGCCTAAGCTTTGCCAGGGTGTCTGCATGAGCGTTGTCTGCTTGAGAAACTTGCAAGAGGGTATAGGTGGGGAATGCGCTAAGCAACTTCCAAACCTTCTCCAAGTATCACGCCATTCTTGGGTGCTTTCCTTCCTACTCCTCTGAAGCTTTATTGGTGACCAGCTGCGAATTAGAATGAATTGCAAGCTTCTTCATTGATAAGTCATTCGCTAAGCTGATCCTCGTTGTTGGATGCTCGGAAGCCTAGAGTGATGGACTGCTCCAGGATTGAATCATCTGGGGTAACGAAGGCCAGGCGTGCTCTTGCTCCCTGATTGTTGGAAGCTCCGTTGACATACAAATGCCACAGATCCCCTACAAATGCGGTTGTCGGGTCTCTCCGTTGTCCGTGCTTCTCAAGTGTTGCTTCAGGTCGAGCTGCTGCATTCGCCAAGGTAGGAGTGAACTCGACTACGAAGTGTGCTAGTGCTTGGACTTTGATTGTCGTGCGAGGTTGGTATACTAAGCCATATTGGCCAAGCTCCAATGCCCACTTCATTACTCGTTGAGAAGCATCTAGGCTGTGCAGGACTACTGGCAACGGATATTCGATCATCACGATGACGAAATGCACTTGAAAATAAGGTATGAGCTTCCAGGCTGCTACAATTAGTGCCAAAATCAACTTTTCAATCTTTGGGTGTCCAGTTTCCTCATCGAGGAGAGCTTTAGACGTGTAGAATATGGGTAGTTGGGCTTCCAGCTCTTCTTGTATGAGGGCAGAGCTTACTGCAACTTCAGATACCGCCAAGTAGATGAACAAATATTTCGCTGCTTCCGACTTGGATAGTAACGGGGGTGAAGTGAGGTACTTCTTCAGGTCTTAGAACGCCTTCTCGCACTCATCGTCCTACTTGTCCTTATGCGCCTTCTTCAATGCCTTGAAGAATGGTTTGCATCGGTCGGTTGCACACGAGAGGAATCTGTTGAGTGTTGCTGCTCGTCTGATCAGACTCTGGATCTCCTTCGTTGTGGTTGGGGACTTCATCTCTAGGATGGCTTTGATTTGCCTCGAATGCGCCTCGATTCCTCGTTGGGTAACAAGGTACCCTAAGAATTGGCCAGATGAGACTCCGAATGTGCACTTGGTGGGTGGTCTGACCGTTTCTGCCAAGTTGGTGATGTGGTCTGACCGCTGCTTGCCTTTCACCATGATGTCATCAACATAAACCTCCATGGTTTTGCCCATTTTCTTCTTGAACATCACATTGACCAGTCATTGGTAAGTGGCTCATGAGTTCTTGAGGCCGAAGGGCATGACTTGGTAGCAGTAGATGCCTCACTTGATCACGAACGCAGTCTTATCCTTGTCGGGCTCGAAGATAGTTATTTGATTGTAGCCAAAGTATGTATCTAGGAAGCTGAGAAGCTAATTTCCTGAAGTTGAATCTACTAGCATGTTGATTCGTGGGACTACATAGTTGTCTTTTGGGCACGCCTTGTTGAGGTTAGTGTAGTCCACACATACTCGCCTACCTCCTCGATGAATTCGGCTGGCAGAAGCTTGTCAATCTTGTCCTTAATGATGGCCACTCATTCTGGGGTGAAATGGCGCCTTTTTTGGAACAAGGGTTTGGCTGCTGGATCAACGTGCAACTTGTGGCAGACGACAAGGGGTTGATGCCAGGCATCAAGGAGTTGATGCCAGGCATCAAGGAGTTGATGCCAAGCATCAAGGGGTTGATGCCAGGCATGTCAGAAAGTGACCGTCCAAATACATCTCGGTTCTCAAACAAAAAGTTGGTGAGTTCTTCCTTCTCTTCGGGCCTCAGTCGTGAGCCGATCTTTGTCGTCTTCTCCAACTTATTAGGATCAAGAATGATGTATTCAACATCTTCTTCGAGATTCCATCATGCCTCGTCTGGTGAGGCGTCAGCTTGAACTCCACCTTCTTAATCTGCATTCTATAATTGTTATTTGCTAAAGGAAGAATCATGCTTCACTACCTCAGCTGCTACAACAGGGTTGGAATCATTCTTCTTCGACTTCTTTAGCATTTGTACGGCACAGCGGCATGACATGGCTTGGTCAAACTTGATCTCTCCAACTCCTTCGCCTGGGATGTGAAATCAGATTTTTTGGTACTTCTCGAACATCACTGCTCCAATTTTCACGAGCCAAGGTAAACCCAAAATCCCATTATGGGGAGAAAGGTCACCGATAATCATGAAAGTCTGTGAAGAGACGATTAGAAGAGTGAGAACGTCGAGTACGATCGTACCTATTGCAGTTAAGGTGTATCCGTTGAATCTGGTGAGTACCTCTGTTATGCGCTTGATCATGCCTTCCAATCCCATTGCCTGAAGTGCCGACAATTGGAGAATGTTTACTACGTTGCTGTTGTCCACCATAATCTTGTCCACTACTGCCTGAGCTAGTTGGACAGATAGTACCATAACATTATCGTGGGGAAAGTCAACTCTCTCAGCGTCCTCCTCAGTGAAGCCAGTGATCGGGCCGGGCACATTGTGCATCACTTGGACTTGTGCTACTGACTTCGTTTGCTAGATCTTCTGCTTCTTTGAACTGTTGGTGGCCCCCAAATGCTCAGACTCGGCGAAGATGCCGGTTATACGAATCAACTTTGGGGGAGGGGGTGGGTTCTGCATCGGCCTCTGTGTTGTGGGTCTTCCTTATGGCTAGCTTGTCCATGAACTTATCGCACTTGCTCTACTTCGTAAGCTTCTCGAGGTACTCCTTCCTCATAAAGTAGTTTGTCGGTATGATGGCCAGGTCAGCGGTGGAATGCACAATACTTTGAATGGTCCAGCTTAGACGCGTCTGCCTTCAAAGTTGGTGGCCGCTTGAACCAAGACTCATCCTAGAGTCATGGAAAATCTGGTGAATTGGGATCGAGAACTTCGTGTTGGTCTTTGCACGTCTTCCTCCATTGCTTCTTGTCGGACTGCGACTGCTTCTCGTCCAACTTTCTTTGAGCTGCCTCCAAGTCCTTCCGTGGCTGCTCTATCATTTTCTAGGCTCACTTCTCGTCGTCCCATAGAGCTTGCTTCTCTGCCAATGTATAGGAATGCGCTAACATCATTTCCTTGCTCATGATCAGCTCACCGCACAACGAGTACTCAGCAAAAAGCCCCCATCCACCAGGGCTCTAAAGTGTGAAACCAATCTAGCGCCGTGCCTTGCAGAGTTGTCACAAAGATCTTGCACAGTAGTGCATCGTTGCTTCTATGGAGGACCCATTGCGCTTCAAAAGTGCTTCAGGTGCCTCTCGGGATCCTCGTCTCCTTTAATCTGGGTGAAATAAGGCATGTTGAACTTGCGAGGTGGCTTTATCTGCTCGATCTTGTTAGTGAACGGTCACCTGCCCAGGTTGGTCACGTCTCGCCTGATGACCGAGTCTAGAGTCTCGATCTGCTGAAAGTCACGCAATCACTCAACGATAAGTCTCTCCATCTACTCCTCAATCTGCCTATGCTAGGGCTGTGGTGCCTTCGTCTGATCTTGGTGGCAGTTTGCAGGTCTGTGCTACCTCCGATGACGGCATGCATGTTCACGCCTTGGACGTGGGGCAGGCTACTCGTCTCTGGTAGGTGAGTGAACAATTCGTGATTGTGCTCGGTGCGGAGTGTTAAAGGAGCTTGACTTTGAATTGGCCTAGAAGTCTTCCTAGTGCCCAAGTTGCCTGCTCTGTTGAAGATCGGGAGGAATTTCATCTGAGCTTTGTCGCGCATGGTGTTCACGTCTGTGATCTGACTCCGCATGTCTTTTGGAGAGCGGACCCAACCGTGAGTGCACATTTTCTCGTGAGCCAAGCCCATAATGAACGTCTCTTTGCCCATGAAGACTGAACTGAACGTTGCCTCGAGGGCAGAGTCGGGAGTGCACTTTGCCTAAATGCTAGGTTTGAGACTGGTTAAGCGGCTACTTGTCAGCATGTCATTGGAAAGAAACCTTGTTGTCGGCCCCCCTCATGCTTCGGAAGAGGTCATATGTTGCATGTTGCATCTCGATGCGTTCAAGGAGGTGACTAACGAAGGGGGTCTGCTGCGCAAGTGCACTAGTCAAGTATGCGACTTACCGAGCCATATTGAGATCGACATTGGTTGTAGAGGGACTAGGACGATCGATGTCACCACGGGTAGCGGAGGTGTAGAGGAAGGCTAAAGTGAAGTTCAAGCCGAGCTGGGCTGAATTAGCCTGAAAATAGGAAGAAATTGCCCCCGGTTTGCCTGTCAAGCCGGACGGCTTGAGGATGTGGGCCTAGTTCAGTTGAACTGGCTTGGAGGCCAGTCTAGAGCCATGGGGCTGGGCCGCTGGATTGGTTAGATCTGCGTCTGTTGCAGCCATGTGGGCCTGCTCACCTTGGGCCATCCAACCTAGGGTTGGTCCTGGAACGCCAGCAATGGCTGTGAAGCTAGGTTGGAGCTGAAATTTGGACACCTTGTATTTCTCGATTAGACGAACAACTTTCGAGCTACAGAAAATAGGGTTTTGGCACCTCCAACATGGCTGTCTGTATTTGTACGGAATTAAAAACTTTTTCAGAATTTCAAACATCTGGAATGATCGCACTGTTGGATCTTCCTGAAATTTGGGTATGTTGTTGATGTCGAGCAGGTGAACAACTTTCGTGAAGGAAGTTTGCTAAAATGAACTACAGAAGAGGGTGGCTTCGTGCATTGAAGATCGTCCTTCATGGTTTCAGAATTTCTCACCATGTTTTCCAAGAACAAATCCAAGCACCAATTTGTGAGAAAATAGAAAAGAGACACTTTAAGAAACGATGCGAGAGGTTCGTAGAGATTTTGACTCAAATGCTCTCAATGAAAGCACCAATTTGTGGATGCAAAATTTTCGCCGATTGATGACTTGACAAATCTGCACCTGCAAAACAATAAAGCACCTTTGATCAAGGCCAAGACCACACAAGCCGCGCAGGTTGAGGGGGGTGGGAAGGAGAGGGGTTTGGTCAATGGATCTCCAATGCCTAAGTTAGCTTCTCTAAAAAGAGAGAGAGTAGCAAAAACTTGCCAAAATGTGGTGGAGATTGAGGTATTTATAGGAGAAGAGTGGCTGGCCATGGGGTGTAGAATCACGCCACATGTCGGCTTCCAGTTGGCCAGTAAATGTTATCCGTAGGATGGATGGAGAGATAATTGCCAAAGATATATTTAATAAAATAATATCTTGGAATTATTCCTGAAGAATCATAATTAAATAGGATGTGGTTTCCTTAAATAAAGGAATCAGTTAAGGGAGAGAATTTAATAATTAATTACTCTTTAATTTCCTCATAACTCTCCGCTTTCAGCAGGCAATAGAGCTTGGAGAGTCGTAGTCGGTACTGTAGGGAATCTTCATGAGTGAGCAGCGCGTGTGAAATTTGTCATTTAATAAGGGTAGTCTCGTCAATAAAGAATATTTGTCCACATGTCAGCTCTAAAATTTTCCAATTTTTTTTTAGATCTACATAACTGAGTAGAATGGAATTTCAAAGTAGAAATTCGAACTCAAAATCGAGCTCAAATTGAAATCAAAAGATAATTCAATGTATAAATCAAAAAAGAAATCCAATCAGAGTTCGAAAAGTCGAAATTACACACCTGAAGAATACCAGAGAAACTGTCGTAATTTAGCTAAGTTCGGAGAGAGACCGACATAGAGATGGAGGAGATCGACGGAGAGACGGAAGAGATCAGTGACGGAGAGAAGGAGGAGAGCAGTGAAAAGAGCGACTGGCGGAGAAAGTGATCGACGGAGAGAGAGATCGCCACGTGAGCAGCTAGAACTCCAGTTTTTTTGTTTTCAAAAAATAATTTTTTTTAAGAAACAGAATTATTAAAAGAAAAGGAAATCTGGAAAATAAATTAATTGTTTTGAAACTATAAGAAATAATCTAGTGACCTTGTCAGATTTTGGCCACTAATATTGCAACGTGGATCTCATTTTTTATTATTGGCCACTAATTATAAATCAAGCTATTTTTAGTGATCAAAGGTTAATTCGGTCACTAAAATTAGGTCATTAAAGGTTAAAAACTGAGCTTAGTGACCTGTTGGCAAAATGGTCACTAGATTCATACTATTGGTGACCTTTTTGGAAAAATCTTGAGTGGTACGTACCATTCAATGGTACGACTATTGAATGGTTCAGATTAATTTGCAATGGGCCCCAAATGAATCTTAGCCATTTAACAGTACGTACCATTTAATGGTACGTACCACTGAAGTTGGACCCGACCTTTTTTCATATGGTCACTAAGAAATTGATCAGTACAAGCCTGTTTTCTTCGGACTGGGTTTGGAATTGATGTGATGACTGTATTTGGGATGTCTTTATTGCTCAGGCTTTGGTTTGGGTTTCGAAAGGCTTCCCCGGGCACCTGGTTCGGCAGAGTTCTAAAGCGATTGCTTTCGGTTGCGGAATAGCTTTCCCTCAAAATTTAGTTCAGCAACAAATTCTAAACTCAGTATAAGTTGAGGGACCAGCCTCGGCTTTCGATATTAATTCAATGTGGTAAGCAATAAACATAGGAAATCCATAGCCAAAGAACAAAACAGGACGTTATTTTCTCTCAATTCAATACACTATTCTTTCCCTTGAGAAGATCTGTAGACCTTTTTACCTACTTCAAGGAACCATTTCTGTATTTAAACAAATGAACAAATGATCTGTACAATGTCGCCCATGCAGGCTTTTGTTAAAAGAAACCGGAAAAACGAAAACAAGACCAGCTCCCCCTAAGCCGTAAACGGCGATAACTCCCCGGGCATTTAAATAAAATATTGGCTCGAGAGTAACGAATCTGCGCCAATTACATGCTTAAGATGGGGAGTAGGAACTTTGAGAAAGAACAATAACTGTTCGACGAACTTACTTCCGGCACTACCACCATTTTGACTTTCTGGGAGATGCAGGATCAGAAGGAACCTCACAAGTATTTGTATTCATCACTACGAGCAAAACTTGATATTTACATCTTCGTTGCGTCGGCTCAAAGTTCCACTTCATGAAGATCATCACCAAAACTGCCTCCATTCATTGGTGTCCGTGTCAGGGAAGGCTCACTCGGCCTAAACATTGCCGGGGACATGCCTAACGCCTCCCCTAGAGGTTTTATCTCACCCGTTTTCATAGGAGGGCTTAGTACATCATTGGAGCTTCCACCCCATGAGGCAGTCCTTCGTGAGTGGGGTGGAGCAGAGCCATTGGAATTCCTGGCAACTCCCATGCTTTGAATATTACCCATGCTTGGGTACCTTTGCATTGTATTTGATGACAACGATGAAGGGGGAGGTGTATGGAATGAATCATTCATACCAGATGTCGAAGGATTTTCATTAGTTGCACCATCTTCTTGTACACTTTCAGCAATAGCCTCCATTGCCTGTTCATTTGATGATGCTAAGGTGGGAATAAAAAACTTGGGGTTGGCAGCAACAGGAGGCTTAACGGATGGAACAGAAGGTGACTGGAACAAGTTTGCTGGGCTTCCACCACCTTGGTTGAATGTGTCGACATATCTGCCAAAATTCCATGAAAAATATAGTCAACTCAAATATATTCCCTCATTGTCACTAGCACAACAATCCGGTGGAAGTCCTCTCCACTTGTAAGTGGGAGGTCATAGGTTCAGACTCCCCCGGATAGCGAGTTCGATACCAAATTATGGCCGGCACATTTATTCCCACATTGATTACGGGAAATTTTGGTAAAAGGGCATGTGAAAAGGATAATTATTCCTAATTAACTAATGAAAATTAAGGACTTTATAACAAACCAATGACTTTGTAATGCAAAGCGTTTGTGAATACTGGAAAAACTTTTCAGAACCTATTTGAATGGGATGATTTAAAACTGACAGGAAAGAAAGGATGGGTCCAGAGAGAGCGATTGAGAATATATTGTACCTGGATCGAATACCCAACCGTCCACGGGATGAGAATTGATTTGAGCTAGGTGGAATAGGTGGGGTCCCTGAAGTTGGTCCTGGAGGGGTTGAAGTTTGTAAATCTGGGCTGCCCTTAGTAGGAGACCCTTCTTTCTTCAAAACAGATCTCAAGTTGTAATCAGAGACACCATTCTGAAAGGGTGTACTTGTCGGGGGAGGAGGCAACGCAGCTTCTTCAGCTGGAGGTTCAACACCTTCCTCAACCCATCTTTTAAGTTTTTCGTCATAGTAGAACTTGTTTGTTTCACCCAACTTAGCCTTCAGTAGCAAGTAGAAAATTCATTAGAGAAGGTTTACCATAAGAAATAATAGATGTAGTTCTTTCACAGAAAGAAAAAGGGAGGGGATTGAAGGAAAACCTAATATACTACCTGGTTTCCCGGGCGAGGTCTTAATACTAAACCCACGGTCTTTTGCAACAGCTGTGACCCGAAACCAAAACGAGAAAAGCGAGAAGTCCCCCCCGAGGCTTTTCCTTGGCCATCAGGTGAGGCCGCTTGCTTTGATGAATCAACCTGGTCCCATAATGAGTTAAGATGTCTCAAAAATTGCACACAGAATCAAAGAGGTGATTAAGTGCACATATACGGTGTTGTAATGTGTTGACCAAGTAAGCGCATACATGAGTGAATTTGAAATTTACACGTTTGGAAAATTTGACACACCTGTCTTGGAGTTCTACCAAAATCTGGCTCTGAAACACTTCTATTATGCATTGGCTTTCTGTTGCCATCAGATGTCCAGTCACTTATGGGTTCCATTGAAGCAGAAGGAATTAACGACGACATGGCCATTGTTGATTGACTACTAGAAACTCTAGGGCCCGTGGGCTGTTGGTAATGGTCATTACCGTGAGCACTTCCTTGGGATGTGGATGGTGCAGGTGGTGGCAGGCCCCCAACAACACGATGTGCAGTACTATCAAACAAGTTGAGCAACTTACCGACAAACTTTGTAGAAACCAAATTTACAGAGTATCCCCCCTGCAAATGGAATGTGCATTCAGAAGGATTTGTCATGTAAGCTTAAAAACAATGAACATACAAACAATAGGACAAAGAAGTACCTGCTGATGGGTTTTAATCCTCTCCTCAAGAGATAATACTAGTTGCTTCCACGTTTCCACTTCAGGTGCTCTACCAGTTTTCAAAGACCTTAGTATTGTTTGACAGTATCTGGATCAAATACACTTTGTTAAGAAAACACATGTGAAAGAAAATATCAAACAAAAGATAACTGCATGTGCTTACTTCAACGAGTCAGAAACTCTTCCAACTTCAGCAAGCATGTGCGCATATATGAGCTTATATGGCTGAAATGGTAGAAGGATGAACTGAGAGTTTCCAAGCACCCTTGAATATTCATAGAGTTCAGTCCTCTGTCAAAACCACATAAGAAAAACTGAGTATAAGCTCCAGAAAGCATTACTTAAAAGTAATTAATAAAGCTACCATATAAAGCTACTTAGGCTCCAGATTTGCCACTACTGCACTAAAAACATGCATTCTGCAAGGCACGACTCGGGAGCCAAATAATAACTAGCACTGGAAGTTTCTGAACAGTAAAAATAGAATCAAGAGACAATGCATTAAGGATAACAGTATTCAGAAAGCACCTGAATGGCCTCCGGACTAGCATAAGTTCGAGGCAACTTCCAGTGATCTGCTCCAATTAGGCATAGCCTTGCACTATCCGAGTATGACTCAAAATTTGCTTCTGCCACTAAATAGCAGATGTGTGCTGCAGTAATCTGAAACACAACTGATGTTAGATTAGGGAGAAAAAAGTCTAACATATGTAAAGGAAAGTAGTTAAATGTAACAATATCGTACCTCACTCCTATCCTTCCATAAGCAATCTCCAAGATGTATAATTACCAGTTCATCATCTTTTGTTCTGTTTGCAGTTATCACAGCCAAATTCTCCTCCCAGTCATCAAGCATTTTATTTGCACCAAACTATAGTTGCACAAAATAAATAAAAGGCTTTTTAAGGCACAGGTACTGCTAAAAAAAGGGTACAAGAAGATGCAATTAGAGAAAATCTTATTCTAATTGTTGTACTACCAACTCCGGCACTACATGTAAACTTATCGGTGTCCCAAAATTAATTTCACATGTATAGCTATGAGAAGCAACATCAACCGATCCAAGAAAGAATTCTCTCTGATCTTCTAGCTTCTGTCCTTTATAGGAACCTCCTCTCTTGCCCTTATAACGTTTTTTTTTTTCATTGCTATCAAGACTAAATAAATATTTACATTTTCTCTTCCATTTCTTTTTCAAAGAGGAACCAAGCCTATCCCAATGGGCAGTTTTAAAATAAATCTCACCTGTGCAGGCTGTTGAGATGTATTAACAGCGCCTGGAAGATTGACCTCAGCTGTAGTGTCAACAGAGAATACTTCAGCAGGTTGCCCTGCAATTAGCAGGCATAAAGTCCGCAAAGGTGATCCTGCAACCAGCTGGCGAAGTGCCATTTGCTTCACAGTATCAACATAGAACTGAAGTTGTCCCAAGCCGCCATCCCCACCGGAGGAATAGAGAAAAACAAAACGGTGAGAAGAGTGCATCCTTCAGTATAAACTGTCAATGTACCTCAAAAGAGTAAACATCTGATTGAGTCTCTGGATATAACATCAATGACCTACAAACCTGTTCTCCAAGCTGTGAAGCAATAACAAGTGCAGGTCCCCACAACTGACCTTCTTGTGCACATTGTAAAGCCTCTTTCTTTCTACCAGAAACCAGAAGATTTTGTACCTCGGAAGCAGTTGCCTAGGACACACAACCAAACCTATTAAAACTTGAAAATTTTGATAATGTAGAGAGAAAGGGAGAGAAAGTTATCAGAGTATTTTATTCCATACCCGCATTTGTCCTTCTGAAGGCATTTTCTGCACACAGTCGCTAACAGAGCCATAATCACTGAATTGTACATTATTGCTCTTTGCAGATGCAAAAAGTTTAGCAACTGCTGATTCTGGAGTATCGTTTTCCTATGGAAAGAAAAAGACCAAAGGTATACCAGATACATATTAGTTATATCTCTATGTGGCATTTAAAAAATACTCTTGTAGGAAGAAAAGTTGAGAAACAATTCATGGGAAGACATACACTTATCACAGAGAGAGAGAGGTGAAGATACGCTGCACATGACTAAATGCAAGACTACTTACAAACTGAGAGTTTAACTTGAGAGAAGTTTTCTGACCAAAAAAGGCTTAAGAGAAGTTTCAAAAGCTACGAAGCTACATGTACCAAAAAAAATGGCAACAATTATTTCAATAATACTTCAAGGAGAATAACATAAGAGGAACTTTATCTACAAATCCCTGTATATGACATGCAATCTTAAAAGCCCTTCACTTTACATAAGTGCACTGAACCTCCAAAAGTGGTGCTCTTAGTGCTTAAGCACCAACAGAATACAAAATTACTATTTCCCATCACATCTTTCCTAATTACTCAAAGCATCACGGATTAGAATGTAACCTTTCATAGAAAGGCAGCATGGTAACAGGGTACTGCAGACAGTTTATCACATATTACTTTTCCACTAGGATTATAGAGAGTACACTATCACAATAACGCAGTGGATCATGACATGACAAGCTTCCCTAGTTACACCAGACATATAAACATTACAGCTACCCGTAAAAGTACTATGCAGAAAATTGTAGTATAAACGTAAATAAACAATACAGAATATTAAAGTTGCTCACATGATAAACAAGATCAAAAGACAGGATTGTGATTTACCCTCGATACAGTGTCGGTACCAAAAGGAGATCGAAGTTTTCCATAATGTTGACATGCAATCTTAAGCAAAGAAAGAAGCAACCTCAATACTTTGCCTTTCCTATAGTCCATGTCTGGTGATTCACAGTTAGCAATCCTCTCATCAATCCATTTGTTCAACTCTTTGCTTCCAACACTCCCTCCAACCAATGGACCTGGGAAGGAATGCTGGCACAAAGCACGAAAATAATCACAAGTACTCATTCCAAAACTCGAAGCATCAGTCTTTCCCGTGAAAACTTCCATCAAGTTCAGGACAGAAACTGAGCCTCCTACAGGATCCTTCACATAACAAAAAAACATGCATAATTAGGCCTTTCACAGAACAATGTAAACAAGTCTTAGAAAATGCAAGCGGTTTTGGGACCAAACATAATCAAGTCAGTACCTATTACAGATTATCAATGAAGAGAACAAGTATTTCTATATTTCTATTTCAGGAAATCAGTGATAGAATAAAAAACCACCTAAAAAAGATATGGCTTTATATTTCCTTCTATCAGCCTTTTGTCAACCAAATGGAGCCTTAATTATCCTTAAAGAGAGAAGGTTCCAAGGCCTCACCTGGGTTACATATGACGAATTCCTGAGACAACTATTGTCCTTCATTACAATTAGTTTTCCGCCGAATCCAAAAGTTACTAGGGCATGTGGAGGGCGCCCAGCAGATGATCTTCCTACGCTGGGAGCATATGAAAACTGATTGCCACTCTGGAAAGGTTGTTGTGAATAATTTACAGGTTGCTGTGAATAACTTACAGGTTTCTGACCGCCGTAGTAATCATCTGAGAATTGTGTTTGTTCGCTCATCTTTGCATTTCCTTGATTAAACTGCTGGCTAAAGTTTCCAGCCGGGATGAAATTTTGGAACTCAACAATCCCATTAGCTTCACCGTGACCTTGACTTGCTTTGTTGTACAAAGAAACTGCTCCGAAAGAATTTAAAGACTTGTGCTGATCCGTGTTAACTGTGGAACCAAACGCATTACTCATTTGCTGGTTTCCACTAAAACCTGAAAACCCCTCACTTTTAGCTGCAGTTTGAGCTTGCCACATATTTGAAGCCTGCTGATTGTAATTACTGTAAGACCCAGCCCAGCTGCTGTCTTGACCTTGGTTCCCGACGACCGCTTGTGACCCATAATTGCCATCTTGCCTGTACTCTTGACCATATATACTACCATTCTGGGGCTGAGCAGTCGATTGCACAGAGGAATTATATGCTTCCAATGAGCGCCATTCTTGGGCAATCGTGTCATAATACCAACCCGGGTATTCGGGATTGAAAACCATATGTTCCGGGTACCCATTAGTCCCTTGTGAGACCTGATCCCAGTTAGACAAACTGCCAGTTGTGCTAGTTTCAGTCACAGTTCCCGCAACAGACTGAGCTGTTTGCTGCAAATAAGAAACCTCGGTTTTATTGTCATCGGAAACAGTGGTCCAATCATCAGTGCCAACGCTCCCTTGAGCATTCGCAGGCACATCGAAACTGTCCACTTGATACCATTGCCCCGTCTTCGCGTCATACTTCCACCCTGGGTAGAGACTTTCCCAATACTCTGTACTATTTAGATCCTGCTCATTTCTGCTTTCCTCCACAGCTGCCCCATAAGCTTGACCTTCTTGATATTGCTCGTTATTAACCCAATGGTTCAAACCCTCTTGACGGGCTGTTTGATCTTCATTACTGCGTACAGTTTTCGATTCAGTACTCAAACTTTCGTCTACTTTGGTGGGGAAATCCCCCGAACCATCCCCCAATTCATTGAAAAAATCTGAGTACGATCCAAACCCATGGATCCCATTTTCCGCAGAATCCGCATAAAACGAACCCCACCCTATCTCCTTAACCCCTGAAGCTCCCGAATCGTTGCTCTTGCTCACTGCCGAATCCAACCTCAATTGGGATCCCTCTGCCTCCCCAACATTATTGGACTCAATCACTGCATCGTTATTAACCACATTGTTCGACTCAATTACACTATCGAACACGAATGAATTCGACTCTTCTGGAACCTTTTCGTCTTTCGTTTGGGGTTTGGCATCCGAATCCTCAGATACAGCTGCAGAATCACCAACATTCGGATTTGCAAACGGCTTATTTTCGGCTATAGTTTTGGTTTCGTGGCCCGAACCCTCAGATACAGCTACAGAACCACCAATACTCAGATTGGCGGACGCCTTACCGTCATCGGAATCATTTCCCTGGCCGAATTCGGGGCCTGATTTGGACGGCCCCAGATCATCTTCAACCAATTTATCAAAGAAATCCTCGTCCGTCTGATCCTCCACCTGAAATGGAGGAGGATTTGAAGCCATCGACCAAATCCCACACGCTAATTAACCCCTCAAATCCCTCCAAATGCCTCGAATTGGAGCTCCGAATCAACGAAAAGTCCGAGATCCACAGCCAAAACGCGCGAAAACCAACCTCAAAAATCACAAATCCCAAGGATCCAATCCCAACGCGCGCACAATTCAACCCCGAAATGAACGAGATCTAGGGTTTCTGAGCTCCCTGCAAATTCTACAGTGAAAAATCAAGCAAAAACAAGATCGCAGTTTTTTTTTTTTGCTTGAATTCAACGCATTGCGTTAGAACGAGAGAAAACTGTCAATTGAAATAAATAAAATTTAAAAAATAACTTACAGATGGATGGAATTTCAGAAAGAAAATCCAACAGAGAGAAAAGAGGGAAAGAAATGTTTGTGTTAGAGAGAGAGAGAGAGAGAGAGAGAGTCTGATAGTAGAGGAAAGCCCTCGATTTCGCACCTCCTACCCACCGAGTCCAAGAGCTTCGCTATTATAATTTTAGCATTTTTAATGTATTATTTTTAATTTTATTTAGGGAAATTGGGTTAATTAGCCCTTTTACAGACCCACAAACGGGAAATGGCCTAGAATCCAAATTTTATTCTCTAATAGTCCTATGTGACGAGAATGCCCTTATTTAAAACCCCCATTTCCCCCTGCAAATCCTGTCGAGAACGTCGACAGTCAAAACAACATATCTGAAATTCTCTCAGCTCTGCTCCCATGCTGTGTGCCCTTCTCGCGAGCTATCCGTCTCTGTCGTTGGCGTTCACTACCTTCCCGAAGCTCCGTTCTCGCGTCCTCGACTCCAATGCAGCAATATATTTGTTCCCATGGATTATGTGTTCAGCCTGGAAGAAGCTTTGCAATTACTCGCGTCCTTGTCAGTTACTTCGAAAGCGATCGACCACCGCCATGTTCAAAATAGCAGTTTCGTGCCTTAGGCTCTCAAGGTCAGTACTTCGATCTGTCCTCGAAAATTCTTTAATTTCGAACTCTCTGATTTCATCCTGATTTAGGTGATTTTGTCTGGATTTTATCGATGTGTAAAGGTTGTTTGGGTGCTGAGAAAGCGTAGGAAAGAAAATTCAGTCTGCTAAAATTATTGGCAGGTGATGCAGGTGCATCAAAATCAAGGGAATAAATTGAGATTCTGATGTATGGTATGGCTAATAAGTTAGTTCAATTCAGAGGGACATAGGTTGGCTGGGGTTTTCCGTGTAATAAAAATCTATATATGGCTGTAGCCATTTGCATATCTTTTTTCTTGTATAATTCCTGCTTTCTAGTATTTTGTTTTCCTTTTCTCCCCTGTTTTGATGTATTTCTAGAGCTGTAGTCTGAAACTTGGAGAACGCACAAATTGAATTTAAGTCAAAATTAATTGATGGTTTGTTGGTTTTCTTATTTTTTCAGTATGATTGCGAGGTTGAAGAAGGCCTCAAAGGAACTGTATGTATTGCCAAAGTGGTTGATTTTACTTAAGGTGTTACTCTTCCCAATTTCTACCTTTGTCCCATCATCCCCTAATTGATAAAAACCAATTTATAGCTGTCAACTAGGAGATGTTCATATTGTTTGGATACATGGATCAGTTGTACTTGAAGCTACATGCTTTTGGAACTAGTCATTTGCTACATATCTTTAAAAAAATGCACCACCATCCCCTAATATTTTGTGCTTTTTGTTTGTGTTTTGCTACTGCCGAGATCACAACGAGGAATTGGAAATTGGGCTAACTAAAATCTGGGGGTTGAATCTAAGTGCTTCCTCTGCTCTTAGGAATTCAAAGGTTTGTTTTTCAAATTCTTATTGCTTAACATTGATTTCTGTAGGCTTTTTAATGTGAACTTAATGTAAACTATGTGTCTGACTAAATTGTGGGTAATACATGATTGTCTTCGTCTTTATCATTTTGTGGAATTCGAAAGTCAAAATTTGATGTTGTGAGTTTTTCTTTTACGCGAACTGCTGAATGAAGCTTGTGTAATGGGAGTTGGATATGTTTCTCGTGAGATGGTTGTGTCTACAAATGCAGAAATGAAGGCTGATCCACACAAATGCAGGTGGTGCCATTTGGTGTTTGCATCAAACGACATTCATTTAATCTGGAAATGGGCACATGGCTTAAATTCTAGTATACAGCTTATAGTGTCTATTAGAATTTAGAAGTTATTTACTTGTATGTATGGAACTTTGTTTACCTATTCAATTTAAGGATCAAAAGTTCGTTTTATGGCTTGTCTTCTCTGCAAAGCCAAATAATGCAATGCTGCAGAATAATGACATTATGAGTTGAAGGGTATCGATATGTTTAGTTTTATAAGCAACTAATTTGAGAATCAAAATCCGATGGTAAGAAAAAATAAATCCCATGATAAAAAGGAAATGGAAAACCTACACACCCGAACTAGTATTCACATATGTAATTTACCAGGGTTTGTGGCCAAGAAACCTTCTTTGGTCATCAGATTTCTACAACTTCTTGAAGAGTTGAGAAACAAACAGAACCAAAACCTTGCTCATCTCATCATCACGCATCACTTGCGCCAATACAATCTTCCCAAAAGCACTGAAATGTTCTACTAATTTGCTATCATCAACATACTCAGCTAGATGCTTAACATCGGGATTCATAGTTTCTCAATCTGACTGTTCAGCATTTCATATTCACATCTTTCTGCTGAGCCCTTCCTACAAATAAATGTTTTCATCCCAGCAGTGCCCTCGACTCAAAGTTAACAATCCTATAATCCTTTTGACCTCCTCTTCTTCTGCTACCTTGCAAGAGACAACCTTGCTCTTCCCAATTCCCACTACTTCTGTTACCCCACAATTTAGAGGAATGACCAGGGGACTATCATTCATGCACAAAACCCGAATAATATTCAGAAATAGTTGTGTACCCATAAAATCTTGTCTCTGGGTTCAAGGTAACAACATATTTTTGCAAATACGACACCTTCCAACTTCAACAACAAACTTAACTCCGAAGTGACTTAATATCGCAGGATTTCACCATCAATGACTTGCAAAACATAGGGTATTTAAGCATGCTAACCATCATAAGATAATACAAAATACTAAAACCAAAATAACCACCTATGACAAACTCTATGGCAAACCCTGCCTTAGAATCATTTTTCTTCAACCTTGTAGTCCTTAATAAGACCCTTGATCACTTTGATTCCAGTTTCTTTCCCTTTCATAACATCAAGAAGCACATTATTCTGAGCTGTCTGCAAAGAAGAAAAACAAATATTGTTGGACTTGGATCATAAATGACCATGTTTGCCTTATAAACATATAAACTCTAAAATATGAGCAAGCTTACGAGCTAAGCAAGATAAATCAAACATAGATGCCAAAAAGTTAGTTAAGGAAGACAATAGACTGCATAGTATGTTACAACCCGACCCTAATTTTCCTTATAATTTTTCTTGCATAATTGTGAAATTACCAAAATACCCCTAAAGGGGTAAATATTGACTTTTGTTGACCTTGTCGTCATGACACGTATCAATTAGTCTCTTAACGTATTCTTGTAGTACTCGTCGATACGAATGCGTGGACGCAAGCGAAGGGTAATTTGGAGCTAAAATGAATATTCTACGAAACTTTTAGGTTTGAGGGCAAATTAGTAATTTCACGTTAGTAGCAGATTTTATAATTTTTCCTCTTTTTATTTATCTTCCCTTTGCAGAAATTGGGAGAGTTTTTAATTAAAGAAAATTGGGATTTGGGTTTGAAAACCCTAACTCTATTTCCCTTCCCCGACTTCTCAATTCTCTTATCTCTCTCGGCGACACACACGAATTGGAAAACAAACCTAGAAGCCTCGCCACTTTTCATCGAATCCAGACCACCACAGTGACCCTCCCACCCTGGTGAACGATGCCCCGGTCCTCATCTCTTGAAAGTTAAAACCGAAATCGTCCAAACTAAGGAACTCCGACGAGACCACTGCTCGTTTATTTTTCCGTCGTTTCCGACAAAGGTAAGCCTTGAGATCAATACCATTAGATAGTTTTGTCAAGTAGATGAATTTTCATATATTACGCACCTTAAACAGTTGAATTTTTAGGCAAATAGAAGGGGAAGAAACATTCCCCAGTCTTCGGCAAAGTTTCTGGCTAGTTCCGTGTGTTTCTGACCTGTTTCAGGCCATCTCCGATTAGTTTTTGCACTCCTAATGGGTATAATCTTATTCCTCTCTTCGTAAGCTCATTTTGATATAAAGATCATGGAATTTGGTTAAGTAATGAAGCTAAACAGACCCTATACATTTTCTGCCCACAATTTGCATAAACCAACCAAGTCGCAGCCCATACCGGGTCAACTCGACCCTATTACCCGGTACCGACCCATGCATTGGAGCAAAATTGACATTTACATCTTCAGAGATGTATACGAAGATATAAAATGACTTTGCATCCCACATATACATCTCCAATGGAGAGATGCAAATTTGAGATGTAAAAACCATATTTACATCTTATTTTACACTTGTGTGAAATGTAGATGGGAGTCTACTCCAATGGAAGAAATGTAAACTTGAAATTTCATTTAATTTTCTCTCTTTGAGTGGCGGGACCCACCACTAAAAGATGTAAAAAAAAATGTATATTTAAGTTTTTATTTATATTTTCCAGCCAAGATGCATATTTTACATCTCTCCATTGGAGAGTTTTTCCGGTCAACAAAGAATGAAAAATTCATATTTGAAGGCATTTTACATCTTTCATTAAATATATCCTTATATTAATTTCATCAATTAAAGCTTTGTCTATCTTTAGCCATAAAATGTAAATGGTTATGATATTCAAATTCAGAACTTCCTCCAAAAGGAAATCTCAATTTGCAATTTTTATTTCATAGTACATATAACTAAATAGTTCAGAAAATCAATTGTTAGAATTTAAATATAAGAATATAATAAATCTTAACAACAATTAAATCTTGCATAAAATTCGTATCACTGAGCAGTCAGAAGCTCAATTTGTACGTAACTTCTTCTCTCACGTCTAGCTAGTAAATTGTTAGTCACAAAAGAGAGAGAGAAAAAAATCTTTAAAAAAAGAGTTGAAAGCTGAAGACTTTGGGCCCAAATATCCAAGTCCATATAGATTGACCGCCCCAACAATCACGTCATTTTTGCTGCTTTTCTTTTCTCTCAATCATCAATCCCTTCAAATTCCACACTTCCATAAAACTCCATTCCAATCCACACCCAGAGAGGGAGCAGTTGAAGTTTCATCCATGGCTGACCACTCCGACGACTTAGACGAACTCCTCGATAGTAATACAACAAGCTTTCTCTCTCTCTCTCTCTCACACATCATGTTTTGATTTCACCTTGAATTGCTCTTTCAGGTGCTTTGGATGACTTCCAGAATCTCAACCTCCAGAAACCCTCCCTTCAAAGGTCTCCCTCTCTCCCCCCTAACTTCAATCTTTACTAATTACTATGTTATAATATTACAATTTCCGTGTTTGTTTCTCCATAATTCTCTGTCGGTATTGTGTGTCAAGAATGAACATCGCGAATCAAATTTCATTTTCTTGGTTCCGAAGCAGTTTATAATTCTTCATAAATGTTGTCTAGAATTGTTATGTCATTCCTCATTTAGTCTTCGAACCGAGAAAGAAACCACATGATGGGTTGTGATTTCCCTTTGCCCAAATTGTGCAACAGCATTTTCACCTAATGTAGTTATCGATATAAACAAAACCCGTGAAGAAAATCGTAAAATATGGCGTGCGTAATGAATTAGATACTTGTAGTAATATCATTATAATTATTGTAAATGTGTGAAACTTATGCCACGAACTGAGTATTTAGCGTTCTTTTACTTGTCATAGAAGTAAAGAATCTATGGATAACAAGAAAGAACCACCTTCCTTGCCTGCTGGGGTGCAAGGACTTGGCATGGGATTACCTGAAATAAGAGCAAAGAAAAAGGGGAAACAAAAGGTTTCAGGGGAATCCCATGTTTCTGAAGCACTTGATAAGCTCAGAGAGCAGACAAGAGAGGCTGTTAAGGGACTCGAATCTGTGACAAGTGCAAAACCAGGTGGAGATGATTTGGGGAATGATGCAATGATGGAGGATTGGGTCAAGCAGTTTGAGAGTCTTGCTGGGTCTCAGGTAATTTGCTTTGTACCCGTATGAATTGCATTTGTTTTTTTTCTTTCTTGTTGGGGTTTTTCTTGATGTCAAGCTTTTTGTCTTATAGTTTAGTTGAGTCTGAATGCAGTTTGAGCTGTTATTGGTTTGTGAATTGTATTTCCGACACGGTTATACATGATTTTTGTGAATACTTGCAGTTTGAGCGGTTATCCATCTTTTTGCCTGAAAATTTGTTCACATTTGTTCTTTTAAATTTGTGTAATGATGGTGTAACAAAATTTTCATTGCATATGGTTGTGTGATTATGATCCATGTATTCGTATTAAAAGTATATTTCTATGGAGAATATTTATCTATTGCTTGCTGAGTATCACTTCTGGTGAAATATTGTTTACTAATAGTAGGATTTCTGGTTTCATATGTTTTTAGGCAATTTCTTCTGCTCAGTCTTGTTTAAGCTTTGGTTATGATAGGCTATCAGTAAATAATATAGTCAGTTTTCTGAATTCTTATGGTTTTGTTTGATTGGCTAATAGTAAATCTATTGATGCTCCTAGTTAATGATAAAGTAAACCCTAAGCTTTTTGGCTATCTAGCATATGAAGAACCAGTTGTTCCTTTAGCATTTCTTGGACTAGTGGTAGTCTCTTCGTGAAGGGTGTATGTCTATCGTTGAACACATTGAAAATTTTGAGGTATTCATGTTTAGATGTATGTTAAATGAGGACACACTGATTAGCCCTTTTTCATCATTTGAGCGAGGTTATCAGTTGGTGCAAGAATTGGAGTGTTACTTGGAACAACAACCATGGTTAATGACTTGATACTTATGAAAAACCTTTTGTAGTTGTTTTTCTCCAATGACTCATTTGGTTAGTTCTTTTATGGTCCATAACAGCGCAGTAAGTAGTGTAAGCTCTAGTTTGAACTTTGAAATCTAAATTTGAGGTGAAATGTTGAACAAGTAAAGGCTTCTGACATTTTTTGAGAAAAATGTCTGGATCCATTGGTGATCTTTGCATATAAAGATGCTTATACTGCCTTTTCCACTCTTAAACTAAAAGAGAAACTGTTCTTATAGAAGTATGATAAGAAAGTGATGAGCATTAGAACTCTGATCATAGTAATGATGAGCAACGAACCTTAGTGTTGGTTTTATGTCATCGACTCGCTACGCAAAGGAAAATGAAGAGGAATTGATGAAGTAGAAAACTTTTCAAGCATGTTTTTGTTGTGATGATCCATTTCACATTCTGGTTATAGACAATGGAGTTGTGCCAATATAATTGTTGAAGATATTATGACCAAGATTAGGTTGCTACTAACCCCCATCCAAATCTGTGGAATAGATAAATAATAAAAATGAAAAAATTTGTGAGTGATATTTGGTAACTTATTCTGTTGGAAGATTAGTTGACATTGATGCAATCAACACAGCTGGGTTCTGCCTCAGGTTCCGGTGGACTTAGGATGATGCCTAATTTCTTAATGATTGTTCTCTGTTATTAAATTTAATCATTTGCTGCATTCATAAAAAATAGTGTAATTCATGTATGGATTGTTGATCCTCCTATTCAACTACTTCAACCATTTTCAAACACCTCAAAGCATTTTCTGAACATTCGAGGCTTCTATCATTTATGTATGATTTGATTTCTCGGATTAACTGAGGCTGTTCAAACAGGCACAGGTCAACTAAATGGTATTCCCGTAGCAGTTGGTGTTATGGATTTTCAGTTTATGGGTGGTAGTATGGGAGTCCATAGGTCAAATTGGATATGTAATTATTGGAATAATTGTTGGAGACTCAATGGTGGATATGCAAGCATGATAACTTATATGCTGTTCTATATCTCCATGAATCTAGGAACTTTTGCTTGCATTGTATCATTTGGTCTACGTACCGGAACTGATAACATTCGAGATTATGCAGGATTATACACAAAAGATTTCGTAAGGAAATTTATTGATGTGCTCACTAAGAGGCTACTTATTCAAGTGGCTGAATGATGAGACAAAAAAAGGTCAACTGGTCTCAGACGGTCTTGCCTTTGGTGGCCCTTTGGTACCAGAATTGACATATGATACTATCACTATAGGCAACAAAGACTCTGATGTTAATAGATATTTCATTTTCTTGTGTGTTTCATTTCTGCATATATAAAGTCTTTCCACTTAGTGTTTCATCAAATACATTTCTTGTTAATCTTCTTATTAGTACAGCACTCAGTGGCTCTTGCGTTGAATACACGTGTTACCTTTTATGTTCCTCCTTGATGCTTTGTCGAATTGGTCAAACATCTATATGTCCAACATGTTGAATAAAACCACTAAAATCATGTTATTGTTGATTTCTCCCTATTTGTTTTTGCGTAGGACATGGAATCTATTGTTGAGACCATGATGCAGCAGCTTTTGTCTAAGGATATTCTTCATGAGCCGATGAAGGAAATTGGAGAAAGATATCCAAAGTGGTTGAAAGAGCATGAAGCGAGTTTGAGTAAAGAAGATTATGAACGTTATTCCCACCAGTACGAACTCATAAAAGAACTTAATGAAGTATATGAAAAAGATTCTGGAAACTTCAACAAGATTTTTGAGCTCATGCAGAAAATGCAAGAATGCGGCCAACCACCTAATGATATTGTGCAGGAGCTGGCTCCTGATTTTGATCTAGCTAGTCTTGGACAACTGTAAGTCTTCTCGACTGTGTTAAATCATGAAGATCTGAATCATCAATTCTTATGCAAATTCTAAATTGCTTATACATCTTAAATCATCTGATAATCATATTTTCCATTTTTGTATTTCATATGCGGATACTGTTGTTAGATTTTATTTGTTTGGAAGGACAACTGTTGATGACATCTCATCAGGAAAATGGTCTTCAGAGTTATTCAGATTTGGTATTCTAGACTAATTATTGGATATTTATGTACTACTAAATCAATAGGAGAAGGTTGCCTCTTCTGTAAAGCTGTGAGAACTTGAATCTGTTCCGCAGGAGAAAGACACTCAGATTGAAATTTGAATAGAACATTCTGTTTGGAGTGAGTTGATGTTCTGCATGTTTATTGTCATATCAAAACTTAATATGTATGTTACGAAGGAAAATCAGATAGCTTTCTTCTTGGGTACTATTCTACTAGTAATAGCACGTCTGGAATAGTAACTCAGTTAGCATGCTTTTCCAGTAGCACCGTCAATTTGCACAATTTGTTTCAAAATAGGGTGCAGTTCTATCACCTGACGAGCGTTGATTTCCTTTGCAGGTCCCCGGAGATGCTGGAGTCTCAGCAAAATTGTTGTATAATGTGAGCAAATGTCTTTCCCGTCTATTTTCGTATACCCCTAGCTGTTATCCCTGAGGGCACACAGTTATTTGTTTAGCCAGAATTTGTGAAACTGGTTATTGCCTAAATTGCAGTTTAATTACCTCAGATTCTTATGATTTTTTAAAGCCGCCCAATTTCGGAGCTGGGTTTTGGGCATATGCTTGTATAAAATCTGGGGCACGCGCGGGAGCGAAAATATCTTAGAAAAAAGTAATCTATTTGTTTGTTGATCTTTGGATGTAGCTTTCTTCCATGTTATATATGATGTATCCATGGTTTGCAAGGCATTAACACACACAATTCCATCATTCCATTGTGGCTAAAGTGGAGGGAAATGATGTCCGCACTCATTTCCTATTTTGGCATTCTCCTATTTATTTATATCTCTTTGCAATTATTTTGATTTAATCAATTCAATGACCAGAAATAGACGGGTGTGCAAGGAGAGAACGGGTGTGCGGAAAACACGTTTTCAAAGTTGAAAGAAGCGTTTTGTACCACCCGTCGGTTGTGGCTTTGGGTTGATTGTAGTGTTGACTTTTGGTCATGATCCCAGTGTCACTTGTCTAGTAACTTAATTGCCTTTACACATTTTGTGTCACTACATTCCGGCTAGGCAGGTTGAGTGGCAGACACTGTTGGACTTCGGTTAAAACATGTTTGGTGTTACAAGCTTTTATTAAAACAAAGAGTGTTATTATTAACTAGATAGCAAAGCAGCATTTTATTGCGCGTGGTTACAGTTTGTTGGGGACTAACAGAAAAAGTACAAGTCTATAAATAAGAAACCAAGAAATCTTAAAACAAAAGCCTTGGAGTGCACACATTATTACAAATATTGAATGAAACAATATTACAAATATTGAATGAATGAATGAATGAATGAATTAAAGAATAGCAGAAGATATAGAGAGCAAAGCTAAAGGCTTTAGGCATCATCGGGTGCGATCCAGTGCCTGCCATTGACGAAACTCTTGGCGAGGAATGGATGAGCCAAATCGTACTCAAGCTCTGGCGCACATGGCACCCCGCGCAGGGCTTCTGCTCCTGGCCCCCAGCACTTGTACACTCCCAAATACACACTCCCACTGCATTCCAAATTTCATTCCAACAATTAGTACAAGTCAACTCAAGTGGGCGGGAAATTTGAGCTCGGACACAATGTGATATTTAAATTTAGTTATCAATGACATGACATGATTACTCATCTTACTTGTAAAGAAGAATATAGTTGTGGCTTTTAATGAATGTTATGAGACACAATCATAGACTCGCGCTGCTCCGGTGCATGTGAGTGACTCTCTACTATTTGTGCATGTCACATAACAATTGTTAGTCACTCACTCAGTCTCGCTCGTGGTAAATATCCCGTGCATTCTTCTTTTTCAATGTCACTCGACAAAAAAATCTCTCTGAAAATTTCTGGCGCTGGGTGTGTAGCCAAATTATGGTTTTACGGTTTTACCACAACTTTTTTTTTAACTTTCTACGGCTTTGTTTTGTTGACTAAATTTGATGCCATGGCAATAATTAGGAGCCCAAACACTCATAATTGAGCACATGACCAACACAAAATGGGCCCCTACCGACATTTTTTTTTTGTCAAAAAGACAAATAAGATTATGGTTTTCTTATATTTTAAATTATTATAATCTGTCACTTGGTACTACGGTCCAGTGGTATTCTTTTTCATTTGTACTTAAGAGGTCTTAAGTTCGATTATTGCTAAAGACAAATTCGAACCAAATTATTATGGCTAGCACATTATGAAGTTTAGCCTACTCCCTCATCTCTTAGTGTAAATAATATCGAATATATTTAAAAAAAAAATATTCTAATCTACGAAATGAATGATAGAAACTCCAATATAATTGACGAATATAGTGACTTAACCAACTAATCTAACTCAAATATGCAAAAAAAGTATGGTAGTTAAACAGCAAATAAAAGGGATTATGTAGTTAATTACTTTGTAGCAGTACTTGTTGTGATTGTGTTGTTCCAGTCATCCCAGGCACCATGTGCAACCACGTCATCAAAGTAGGTGTGGGAATATACGATCCGGGAGTACTTGCCCATAGCCCGACCCACGTACAATGGACCCGTACCCGTCACCCGGCAGTTCAGGAAAGCGAAGCCTGATTTATCATCCGGCGAGTTCCTGTAGTGGGCTGCAATGGACCCGAACTTGGTTGCTATCGAGTGCAGCTCACAGTCCTGTGTGCCAACGGTAAAACAGTAAAAGTCAGAACAATGACAGTAAATGTTGAAAAAAGAGGTGTAATTTGAGATTTATACTTGGATTTGTGCTTGAGATTAATAATTTTGCTCATTACCTTTCTTTAACTATGGTGTAAATATTCGACTTGAAGCATCGCTATACATGCTATAACCCAATAATAATTTAGGTTTCCGATCTCACATCACTTTCATAATTTCGTTTAAAATTTATTTGAGTAGTAAGAATGCAGACATAAATTAATATTAGTTATTCACACAAACACAAAGTGACTGATAACTATTGACTAGTCATCAATGGCCTTATGAATTTGGTACAAACTATTACTATGAGGGTTTCCTTAATATAGTCGGTTCCTAAGAACTAAACACATCTCGCAAGTCTTAATTCGTTTAGTTTTACTTATCAAAAGTATATGTGGCGAGAGTTACTCTTAAACATCTACAGACATGATATATCTACATGTATGACTAACAGACGTTGATTAATCATGCAGATGTACTTGAGTGATTAATAGTTGTTGATTGGGGTAAGTCTTACATTTGAACTAATAGATACCTCAATCAGTGGCTTTACATGCATGGTAAAAGATAAAATTGTAGCCGGAAAAAGATAAAACTGGTGAAGAAAATGCTAGCTCACTTTTCATGGATTTATGTGCACCAAAGTGGCATCACTGTCACAAAAGATGCTGCAGAAAAAATGCCCACATCTTTTTCTTTCGACAGAGTGACAATAACAAGACGCATCTGCGTCCCAAAAGGTATTCGTATTTCAATTATTGGTTAGGGCACAATTAGACAAAGTTGCATGCATACTATAATTTAAAATACTAATTAATTAAGCTAATTGAGTGGATTAATTAGCCAGGTAATATATGTATATATCTTACTTTGTACATGGACCGACCATTCCCAAAAATGAAGTCTATGGAACCTTCAATGTAACACTCCTTGAAGTAATGGCGTCCCACATCGTCACAGAGTGTATCTTGGGCACCATAGAAGCCACAGCCGGAGAAGTAAGCCTTGTCACCGGATATCCGAAATGCCACCGCTTGCCATCCTTGCATCCCCGGCATCGGTGCCGGTGCTGTATTCTGTAATCAACAAACCAATATCATTATTAATTTATGCATGCATGCAAAATTTATAACATTGAAATTTGTCTTTCACACTTTTAGTATGTCAGCAAACATTCTATGCGGTTAATACATATAAGGTCACTTGTCATAATAAACTCTACAACATATGGATTTAAAATGTGAGTTCTCTAACATTACTTTGTAATGTTCGTATAATCCGAGTCATATATGTGCATGAAGTAGCTAGATATGTACACTTTGTTACGTACCTTGAAGCTAATATTTCGAGCAGAGAAATAGTTAGCAAAAACAGTAACAGAAGCTGTTCGGTAAGTTCTGAGCTGCTGGCCGTTGGGTCCAGGGTCACTGGCTCGGTCATGCCATTCGATCACGGTCGCATCTTTCCCAGCTCCTTGAAACGTGATGTACGGCTTCGTCGCCGGCACCACCACTTTCTCTCTGCGCAACCATTTCCACATTAATTAATATTATTTTTACTTCCTATGATAATTTTCTTGACAAGGTGTGTTTATGTTATGTAACTCAGTTTAAGAAGAAATTAAATATTAATGTTTGTTAATAATTGGGTATTATTACATGTAACAACCGGGCTTGATTAGGATGCAAACATTGACCGTGTTGTTCACCGGGACTGCATTGACGGCGGACTGGACTGACTGGAAATCCCCAGAGCCGTTCACGTCGACAGTGATCAGGCGGTGGCCGCTGGGTCCAACCCACTTGTGGTGGTGCATGGTACTGTAGCTACCGGTGGCGGGGGGTGGTGATGAGGCCACGAAACTACTGCGGACTAGTACGTGAGAGCTTCTCGCTGCCGTCACAACTGGCACTGCATGAAACAACATTAACAAAGTAAGTATGTTGCACACCAAGTAGAAACAAACGAATGATAAGACAAGAGAATACGAAGTCATTGAATTGAATCACAAGTATTGTAGCATTTAAGAAAAAATATTAAGAGAGAGAGAGAGATAATGTGGTGGGTAGATTGCTCTCTGAGTTATTAGATCACGCGACTGCAAGAGCTAGGAGGTATATATAGGGAGGAAATGGAACTATGGAAGTGATATATATATATATATATATATATATATATATATGAAGAATGGAAAACATACAACTTAATTTGAGTTCTTTTTTCCAACGGTCATAAGTTTAGAGACTTGACTCGATCGGTTGCTTATGCTAAAGAAATGTCCTTTTGGAATGGATAGGTATATATGTGGGTCAACATTTTTTTGGCTTAATTTGCATGGACAACTCACAAACTCAGCAGTGAGAAAGATACCTCCTAATCAATAGTGGCTAAAGTCTAGGAATCTAGCTAGCCCACCGTCTGTAATTCATCAACTCCGTGATTTTAGTTTTTGAAGTGAATAGTATATTATACTTGAGTGTCGCTGCCATTTCTTCACGTAATGTTATTAATTTACACGACCATTTCTTTATTTTAAGATACATATATAGTACATTACTAAAAAGAGGCATTTAGATTCAAGTTATTAAATAAAACATGTGTATATGGAAAATATATGCACAACGGTTATGCCAAGATGGATGGACGTAGTGTAAGAATTTCTCCTTGTGCAGACTCTAATTTGGGAAAACAGAAAACAGTATTGAGGAGAGGAATGCTATCTTATATTGAGAATACTTTCTTACCACATTAATTGTTTGGCACCAATGCTAATGTTACTAGACTGTGAATCATGATCAACCGCCCATTTAGTCGATATTCAATTTAAAACTTTTAATTTAGGTATGGTTCAAATTTTAATGCCTCAAACATAGGCCTCACAAAAGAGAACATATCATACATCTTAGTTTTTTTTAATCAATATGGGTAGCGTGTTGAGTATAATATTTAACTTGCAATTAGTTAATTTGAAGCTAATCTAATGCAGTGGTATGGGTTACAATTGTTTTAAATTTCATCAGCACTCTGTAGTAAAAGTAGTACAGCACATATTATCTTCTTTTTTAATTAAATTTTCCTTCATTGATTGGTTCTTCCTATACTTCTGTTATGGACATTTTATTCATTATTTGTAGACTAATTGTTAACTGATCCTGATCATGACCTAACTTTTAGTGATGATAGGATGATTATTATCCTGTCCCGACAGTAAGTTTTCAAATAATAATTAACTTTAAACGTTGCTGCATCTGCAGATCAAAAGCGCGCAAAATTATTAACTTAATAATAATGATGAAACAAAAAAGAAACAATTTGTTGACTTAATGCCTCTTATTTTATTCCTTACTGTATACCATTCTTCTAGTTTATTCTGCTGCTTCCTTCAAACGGTCATTTGTTCTCAACATAAATATCCTGTGGTGGTGGTGGACTGGTGGTGGACTGGTGGTGGTGTGGTGGTGGTGGTGGGCTTGAGTCGTGACAAGAATTGATGGTCCAGGCATGGTTAAATACCATTTTGTATATCTCGTATTTATTGGATCACATCCATCCATGCATTTCCGGAGAATGTTGGTCCCCACCTTAACTTGTTTCTAAACCTAGTTTTTTGAACGTTGGGACATGGATCCAACCCAGTTCCCAAACTTACCAAACATATACACAGATTACCGTGTTTCTTCTGACGAAATAGCCATCAGAGTTGGATTTAGGAGTACAATGGGAGGATTGTGGAACTAAAAATAATCGAGAATATTCTCAAGCTGACACATAGATTTTTATTTAATATTAACGAGATTGTCCTCACTAATCGGTAAGACTCATATTTATTGAAATTCTAGCCCAAAGAGCATCAACGGCTTGTGGATTCATTTAATGCGATCCCAGGGCAGGATGCCCTTATTTATTCTACATGCAATTCAACCGACGAGAAGCCCTGAGCTGCTGACTACCATCTCTCCAAACTTCACTGCCCATGGTAAGGAGATAAAGACAAGAAATTAAAGATGTAATTAATAACTAATTCTCACCTTTAAGCTTTTCTTATTGAAGACTAATTTCTTTAATCAAGAAATCACAATCAAATTTCATCAGGGATACTCCAGGATAATTCTAAGATATTACAAAATACTATCTTTAGGACTCTTTCCTATTGCATACAACGCATGACATACTTTTGTCAACAGGATGACGACATATGGCGTGAGATCCCTCACCCCATGGTCAACCCTAGCTCTTTAAATACTCCATCTTCACCAAATTCTTGGTAAGTTTTTATTACGCAATCAAGTCCTAAACACTCACTCTTTTAAGAGAAATTGACTCAGGCATTGGAGATCCATTAGCCA